>JAYEPQ010000009.1:16485041-16957541 GCA_036321105.1 Dracaena cambodiana
ATTTATATATTTGTTCAACCTGCTTTGTTAAGCTTTGTCGCATTCATGTCTTGGGCTTTATGTCTTATTTTCTCAAATAATTTAGATATTTGTTTTAATATCTCATATATTTGTTCAGCCTGAGTGTGTGTAATCTAAGGTTGTGTTTGGATTGAGAAAAAATGGAGGAAAAGAAAAGAAAATGAAAAGTTACTTTCCACTGTTTGGTTAGAGGGAAAATTAGAGAGAAAATGAAAAGGAAAGAAAGTGACGGAAAATGTATTAATTTTTTTTTTCTTTTTCCTTTTCTTCCTCAAATCCAGGAGAAAATAAAATAAAAGAAAAGTTGAGAGAAAAAGGAAAAAGGAAAAAGGAAGAGAAATTTTTGCAGAAATTTCCTTGTAATTTTAGTCCCAAGATATTTTGGACGCTTTGATTATTATATGTTTAATTATTTAAAAATTAAAAATTATGTCAATAATATGTAAATTAATATTAAAATTTTCTATAATTTAATTAAAATTATATTTTCCTCTTAATTTTCTATTGAACAACTAAACATAAAAAACTGATTTTTTCTAAAATTTCTCTGAGATTTTCTTCTTCATTTTCTTTCTAACCAAATATAAAAAAGAAAACCAATTTCCATATCCTTTTATTTCCTTTTCTCTTTTCCTTTCCTTTTCTTTTCTTTTCCTTCAATTTCCCTCAATCCAAACACAGCCTAAGAGATTATGATTGAATGAATCATCATATGAATTACATAAAATTTAAAGATAATGTGCACTTAAATTTTAAATACATTAAACACCTTATTTTTGTAAACATTGTATCCAAATGTACATGCGTGCACTTATATAAACTATTAAATTAAATTAAACAATGGGATTATGGGGATTTGAAAGGAGGATTTATACAAATATTTTAGGAGGATTATCTTTTTAAGTTGTACAGTCAAATTTTGAGGGAACTAATTTAGAAAGTTTTGGGTAATTACTGAATCACTATCATACTATTAAGATTTCAATTTAGGAGCACATGCTCGTTTGTCATTCACGAATAACGAGTGATAAATTCTGCGGCAACACTAAGAGTAATGGGATCATGGTCCCCGATATATATGAGAAACTCATAAAAAATATAGTTTTTTTTCCTCTTGACAGTTAATGAATATTAATGATTAACAACTCTTTCACATATATAAATTATATATTAATGATTCAATTGCTATGTTAATATACATAGTTCATGCAAGTACAATACATATTATTAATAATAACTCCTTTACCGTATTTACTTTCATTATTTACATTTTATGTATCATGTATTTACTTATCACACAGAGCATGGCCGCATTTTTTTTTTTTTTAATTTAATTTTATTTTTTTACATTCGGTGGGTTATTTTAACAATCCTGATTTGACACGTCCAAAACATTGACCAACAATTACTAGGAGAAGACGAAACCTCACGAATTAAAGCTATACCGAGGACTTAGCATATGACTAATAGGTGCTTCCGCTGTAATAGTTTATGCGAGGACTCGCTGTCTATTCGATATTCTATTATTTAATAAAGATGGACAGTTGCATTTTAATCCAGTCTTGTTACTTCTTTATGTCTTTTAGGTTCAAAGCTTGTAATAAGAATTATTTTCTTGATCCTCTTACATTAATGTCTTAACAACTGTTTTTTTGAATAAATTATACTTTTGATATCATATTAACTTTTTAACATATACGTATATGTGATAATGGGGCAATATCACTTTGTTGACTGAGTCAACTGTCCCTTATTGGACTTTGTCAGAGTAGGGTGACATTGTTCAGTCGGAATCGAGTTCTCATAAGGTTTAACGGTCACAGTCTATAGGGTCATTAGTGGAGTCAGATTCCAGCTCTGATTCAAATTCTATCAGGTAACTATTATTTTTGCTTCTTCTAAAAAAACTATCCTTCTTCCTATAAGAAGCCTTAATTCTTGCATCGTTGAGGACTGTCATGGCTACTCTCTTATCCTCTCTTTTGAGTTCCTCCATGTTAATTACTCGGATTGAATCTGTCTTTCTTTTAAAAGCTAGTTCAATTCATTTCGGTATTGTTTTGAATTATATATGTAAGAAATTTTGTTTGCAATGCAAAGTTTTGAGCTTTTTGATGAATTTGAAATATCTTTGTATTGCTAATGGAGCCCTATTGCTGTTGCGGGTTTCGGTCTGTCGAAACGGGTCCAAAATTAGTCCAAATCCGCTATGATATAATCTATAAAAAGGGGGTTTGCCGCTAGGGTTTGTTTAAGGTCAAAGGTTCTCTTCTTTTCGTTGCCGTCGCCCTTGAATTTGTAGCCGCTGCCAAAGGGAGAAATAATCAAAGAAGTGAAAAAAAATTGCGGCTACTGTTGCTGCAATTTTATGTGAGGCCGCAGGAAAATTATTGTGTGGCTAGTTGAAGGGGTATTCGGCCGAAAGCAAAGAATACAAGGGGCTGTGACTGCTAGTGCTATTTAGCTTTGGTGAAAGCAAGGAAAAATAGTGGGCTGCTATTTGTATTCAGGGTTTGGCCCCTCATACACAAACCAAGTGTGGTAAAATAAATATGAAAACTATTATACAAATACTATACAAATAATGAGAGTCGTAAAAGTTACGATCTCAATATCATCACCCTATCAACGCATGGAAAGCGGTTATGACCTCTCGATCGCTTCCCATTTTCATAGTGTGTGCATTTTAAACCTGAAGTGGGTGCATTATTATATCTCATCAACCTCCTACAAGTCAAGAAATTATCTGTCTGTAGCTTATGCCGCCCTCGCTTTTTATTTGTCCACATATAAGCATTAACAATTGGGTTAAAGAATTCTTTATTATAAACCTGCCAATCATCGTTAGTAACAAGTATACATGTAGAAATATCGTGAGGTGAGAAGAGTGCTATAGGATCAAGTGAATGTGGTGGTTGCTCTTCTAACTCACGAAGTAGTACGATCTCTTCTGCAAACAAACCCTCAAAATTTTGCTCATAAATCAATAGCACACTTGCACAAGTATCATCATACATAGAATCAGTATGTGCTAATTCATTTAATAATATGAGCTCATCTTTGAACATTTGCTCAAATGAGAGTTCATCATCGTGCAAGAGGTCAAATGAGAGTGTAAACTATGAATCATGTTGATCTCAATGAGGGAGCTCGTTGTGTGCTCATCCATATTGAATATATTCAATACTACAGTCATATTCCCAAACAGTAATTTCATGAGGTCACTCCTATAATCAATTAATGCATTTGATGTTACAAAGAATGGTCTACCCAAGATAATGGGGATTTGATTCCGTGGATTGGAGATCGGCTCAGTTCTTAAGACAATGAAGTTTACAGGAAAGATAAACTCGCCGATCTTAATGAGCACATCTTCAACTATACCAAGTGGTCTCTTGATTGAACGATCAGCTAGCTGTAATATGACCTTGCTAGGTTGAAGTTTTCCTAACCCCAGTTGCTGATAAGCACTGTAAGGAAGAAAGTTGACACTTGCCCCTAAATCACATAACGTCCTATCAAATGTAGTGTTCCCAATAGTACATGAGATTGTAGGGAAACCTAGATCTTTGTACTTGATAGGTAAGTGTTGGCAGTGAAAATTTCTAAGTTAAAAGGATTTTCCATAACAGAACGCGGAGCTAACTCCGCAGCCCCGCGTTTGGCTATTTTAGCCTCGCGTTTGAGCAAAACGCGGAGCTAATCCATAGCTCCGCGTTCTGATGAATTTAGCTCCGCGTTAGTTCCGCGTTATGGTTCCTTAGCTCCGCGTTTTGATGAGATTATCTCCGCGTAAGCAGATAACCAGAATCTCAAATTGATTGAGATTATGATTTCGGCTTATCCAAATACCCGAATTGAATCCAATCAGAATTCCAAATCAAGAGATTTAAATCAATATTAAATATTAGATTAGAATCCTCAATGAATACAAAAATCTTGATTCCTATTCCTATGGAAATCTTGATTCCTATTCCTATAGAAAATCTCATAACCACTAAAGTCTATAAATACCCTCTTTGAGGAGACTTTAAAGAGGATCAATCAATAATAGATCAATCCATAGATGATCATCAATTTTTAAGAGGTTTTTTTCTTCGGTTCGGCAGAAGTTCTTCTTCTTTTCGTCTATTGATTTTTCCTCTTGGAGAATTCAAGTTACGCATAGAGCCTTGAGTTCGTGAAAGACTAGAGAAGATCGTCTACAGTCGACCGTTATCTTCAAGAGAGAAGAGTTCGGCGTTCGATCATCCAAAGGAGCTGCTCGACAGATCCCATCGCTACAGATCCCACACAAATATTGTAAAAGAGAGAGATTGATAGATATAAAATCCTCTTGTTTGTTCTCTTTTTATCTTGTTCACTTCTATTGTAATCTAAGTTGTATTCAATGGGAGGAAGCAAAGAAACTTTTGCGGCGAACAAACTGGCGACCACAGTGGGAGCCATCTCTTTCACTGATGAAGAGATTGTGGCGCAATCGGACGTTGATTTGATCGGATACGACGTAGACATGCTCGTCGTTGAAATCGACCAGCAGAAGTACGAGGAGTTCCTCTCCTGTGAATCAGGTGACTTGGACGAGACACGACACTATCGTCGCATGTTCTCCAATACCCAAGTAACAGGTAAAAAGGTATCCACCGAGAGACGGGGATCCTTGGAGACTGCGGCTATAGGGCCGATGCTCAGACAGAAAATCCTAGCAGAGGATGAGCTTCCTGCTGCCGAAGAAAACTTGGAAACTAGATTGACCAGAATCCAACTCCGAAATAGGAATCAGAGAGTAAGGCGAAAAGCCCTCAAAGCCCGCCTTGGACGCGAGGCTAATGAACGCGAGGCTATGGTCCCTCGCAAACTGGCTCGCGCTAATCGCGAGACCAGCCATTATTGCGTGAAACGCGAAGTTACAACTTGCCTTAAAAGCAAGGAAAAGCCAGCGTGTGATATTCCACGCGAGGCTATTACTGAGCCTAGCGAGAAACGCGAAGCCAGTGAGATTTGCGCTAGTCGCAAAATTTCTGACACTAACGAGAAACGCGAGTATAAAATCTCTTTAAAGCCAGCATGTGATTTTCCATGCGAGGCTATTACTGGGCTTAGCTATAAATGTAAAGCCAGTAGCACTTGCGAGAACCGCAAGACTTTTGACACTCGCAAGAAATGCGAGGATAAAAATTTCTTAAAGCCAGCATGTGATTTTCCATGCGAGACTATTACCGGACCTAGCGATAAACGCAAAGCGGGTACAACTTGCGAGAAACACAAGATTTTTAATACTCGCGAGGAACGCGAGGATAAAGTTTCCTTACAGCCAGCGTATGATTCTCAACGCGAGGCTAATACTGAGCTTAGCGAGAGACGCGAAGCTAGTAGTATTTGCGAGAAACGCAAGCTGCCTCACCTCCGTGTAAATCGCGAAGATGATTGGCAGATTATCGTCAATCATAAAAATAGCGCTAGACGCGAAGTTATGACTTGTGATATCGCAAGGGTAAGCCAGCGTGCAAGAAGTTTCTTCCCCGCGAGGCTACTATTCCAGAAGATAAACGTTTGAAGGCAGGCCAAGCCAGCGTAAAACGCGAGGGTAGCGTAGTAAAATGCGGAGCTATTTTTCAGCCCCACGAGATTAAACGCGAAGCTAATTTTCAACCCCGCGTTCCAAAACGCGAAGCTGTTTCTAAGCCCCGCGTAGATCAACCCGACTACAGAATCAGGACTGATAGTCGCGTCAGTGGATCAGAACTGGGCTCCAGTGATCCTAAGAAGGTTCAGTGGGCTCCTGGACCCTCTCAACAACCAGGTGGCCCACATGATTCTTCGTCATCCAAGGTCACCAATCTCAAAAATTACTTGACAAAAATGAGAAATATGACTCAAGCTCAGCCACACTCAACATGTCATTGTGAGCAGCTCATAACAGCCATATCTGCTGTATTGGATAATTGCTGTTGTACTAAGAAGAGAGTGTCTGTATTTAACAGAATAACTGAGTCTCGTCAAGATACTCCAAAGATGAGAAAGAATGATCTGAGATATAAAATTAAAGAAAAAGAATTAAACGCAGTTACCTCAAATATGGTCGGCAAAGGCAAAAAGATTATGGAGAAAGAATATGAGTCAGATGCAGACGATGAAGAACCTCATCATTTTATCCTGCTCAAATCAGGTGCTGTCGCTCCTCGGAATTATAAGAAACTTTCAAAAGGTTCTTATGATAATGACATAAATAATTCAGCTATAGCTTCCCCAAAATCTCGTGCATCTTCCCGACCACGAAAATCAGCGTCACATATGGTGGACAGGTCCGATGACATTGACCAGAGGATGGAAGTCCAAGAGCAGATGATTCAAGGTCAGCAGAAGGCCATTGATGACCTCAAACTAATGCTTCTAAAAGTGGTCGAAAATACCCAGAAGATAGCCGATGATAAGGCAAAAACTTCTTCGGAACCGCCACCTAAGACAAATGAAGAAACTAAAGAAGAAAAAACTTATTCGATGCATGAGGATGATGACAAATACTCTTTCCATGATCCTCATGGAGAAAAGATCGAAAAATTGCAAAGCCAACTGGATATCTTAATGCACAAGAAAGAATTGAAAGAATCGGGGGTTTCTAGACCATACCCGCCTGAATGGGACTTCGCCCCTTATCCAGAAAAATATAAACCCTTCAAATTGGAGTCATATGATGGGAAGGGGTCCCCAAACCAGCACATATATTACTTCTTATCGCAGGCAGGTCATCTAATGGTAAATGATCCCATAATAACCAAAGTATTTACGAGCACCCTGCGAGGGCCTGTTTTTACATGGTTTATGCAATTGCCCCCAGATACTATCAATAACTGGTATGATGTCGAGAAACAGTTCTTGGAAAGTTTCTTTGAGGATGATACCGAAATATCGGTTCATTCCCTCCTTGCGACGAAATAAGGAGAAGAAGAAATGGTCAAAAGTTTCATTGAACGCTTCAGGGAAAAATCCGTGTATTGTCGACACGGTATGACCCAGGAAACCCTGGTGGAAACCTGTAAGCATAACTTCAGGACCGGCGTGCTGATAAGAATGGGAGTTGTAGAGTCCAAAACTTGGAAAGATCTGTTAAGGTAAGAGAGCAGGCGGAAAATATAATTCGCCAGATTGAGAAATCTCATAGTACGAGAAACTCTACCAATAACATGCTATATCCACAGAATCCTAAAAATAAAGAGAAAACTGTGATGGCGACAGTTGCAGATCCAAAACCAAGACCTCAGAATCCGAGAGGTGCAGGTCAAAATAGGCCCCGACAAGATAAAACTTATACATTCAAGACGGAGCAGATAGGTACTCTATTCCATCTCCTCCTTAGAAAGGGCTTGCTAAACCTTCCGAAAAATGAAAAACCGGAAGATGTTGGTAAAACCAATGACCCTAACTATTGCCTGTACCATCGGAACGTCGGGCACCCAACTAAGAATTGCTATCCTCTTAAGAACCGAATTCAAGTATTGATAGAAACCGGGATTCTCACACTTAAAGAGGAACAGAAGAAAGTTTCTGCAAATATGACAACTTTGGTTGTAGGAACCAATGAGTTCCCTGCCAGAGCAATCCCTGTACCAGTAGGGAAGCCAATATCGACACCAAGCACGGGCAGTCCGCACTTGCAAGCAGGCCCCTTAGGTACGCTCCGAACCACAGCTGCGATCGAATCGTTCTCATTAGCTAATAGCCAGATTTGGCTAGGGGTGCCGAAAATATTGACGATGATAAATATCATGCTTCTGCTATTCTCAATAGCCATTGGAATGGCTAATTGGGTGCTATAAATAAAAATATTTTATTGCCCAATGCTGTTAAAGCAGAGGGAAGAGGAGATCAAGTTCCTCGCCAACCCTATCATACTGGGGGTAAAAGTATGAAATTTATTGCCTAATGCTGATAAAGCAAAGGGAAGAGGAGATCAAGTTCCTCGCCAACCCTATCATACTGGGGGTAAAAAGTATGAATCAACTACTCAATGCTGTTAAAGGCAAATGGGAGAGGAAATCAATTCCTCGACAACTCACCATGCTGAGGGGAATAGCATGGCTAGCCCAACGCAAACGGGGATTGGTAAATACTAATCAAATCCGTTGATAGTTGGGGGTTTACTAAAAATCCCATAAAACCTGTCATGTTAAGTTTTTACTTCTGACAGTATGATTTGGATTATTCCACTTGTTCAAGTTACGCAGATGAGCACTTGAACTTCTTTTTTACCAGGCATCGCAATTGAGCGCCTCTGACCTAAATTTGATGAATCCTAACCCGATCATCGTGGTGTGCCCAGTTCAAGTTACACAGATGAGCCTTGAACCGCCTCCACTTGTTAAAGATACGCAGATGAGCACTTGGACTCCTTCTTAGGCATGCGCAATTGAGTGCCTCTGCCGAAATTTGGTAATCCTGAGCCGATTACCTAGGTATTAACAATCTAAGTTACGCAAATGGGCCTTAGATTGTTTTACCAGAACAATGAGTCATTTATTTGTTGAGCAAGCAAAATTTTTGAAGCCAACAGATAAAGAGAAAAGGAATTATCTTTATTCATGAAGCAAAAGGTTACAGAAGAAGAGGGAGTTATAGCTCTCCCAAAAGCATCCACAAATTCATCGACTCATCAATAACCTAACGATGAGACTCCTCCACGGGATGTTGAAGTTCAATTCCATGGTTCACATACAAAAGATCTCCTCTGCAAATGTCAACTATGATCTGTTTAAAGTACTTAGTGGATTATCTGAAGATACTGCTACAAGAATCCTAATAAAGATGCACAAGTTAGATTCGACATGCTACAAGCCCTTAGATGATTATCTCTATCGCTTTGGAAAGCAACAGAGATTGTCATCTAACAGAAATGACCCTCAAGAAAACTTAATGAGCTGTCGCAGAGTTCTTGTAACTCCTTCAAAAGTTTATCTTTTGGAGCCAGAGCTTGAAACTTGCAACTATATTGTAAAGCATATACTTCTGGCTTCCTTAGAGTTACTTTACTAAGCCACATGCACTCCTCTTCAAGAAGGATCTGGTCCAAGTACTTCACTGCAAAATAAGAATCAAGAGTTAAAGAAAACTAGAAAAAATCTTCTTAGTATGAAAACGCAGAGCTAAGGATAAACTCCGCGCGCAGTTGAAAAAATAGCCTCGCGATTTAAACGCGACTGCTAATCAAAATAGCCTCGCGATTTAAACGCGACTGCTAATCAAAATAGCCTCATGATTGAAACGTGACTGCTAGTCAAAATAGCCTCGCGATTTAAACACGACTGCTAGTTAAAGTAGCCCCATGTTTTAAAATGAAAGGATGACGCAATAACTTCGCGTAAAAGAAGATCAGAGTTTCTCTCCGTCTTCTCCTTTCTTTCCAAGCCTTACGGCCGGAGAACGGCGATCTCGCCGGTTCAAAATTGGTTGGTCGATTAAAATCGAGTCAAAACACTCCAAAATTGATCTAAGGAGTCTAAAAGTTGAAAATTTCTGCCTCCGATTGGTGCAGCATGGATTGGCTCGTTGTTGTGGCCACTGCCTTGGCCGTCGCCTCCGCTGCTAGCGCCGGCCGCCGATGGTGAGGAGGCGCGCGACACCGTACTTTTCTTAGATGACATTCTAATGATGGAAAATCTATGGAAAGTTGAAGGAAGCTCGGTTGAAGATCATTCCTTCAAACTGATTCGCCTGAGTCGCCTGAGCTCTAAGCTCTTGGATTCTTCGGATGAAATGAAGAAGAAGAAGAGCTTGAGGCCTTATTTAAAATGCTCCGCCTCTTGGTATTCAGCGCGAAAGTCAGAGCAGAAGTAATTACTAAGCAATTAACTGAGTAATAACTGAGAAATTAATGAGCAGTTACTCGTTAAAATGCGAAGATATTTAGTTCCGCACAAGTGAACAAAACGCGAGATAAACTTGGTATTTTAACTCCGCGTTTTAGTTTAAATATCCAAAGTATTTCAAAATTTGCTAAGTTCTAAGTCATTTTGAAAACTTTGGAGGGGGTTCTGTTGGCAGTGAAAATTTCTAAGTAAATAGAGTTTTCCACAACAGAACGCGAAGCTAATTCAGTAGCTCTGTGTCTGGCTATTTTAGCCTCGCATTTGAGCAAAACGCGGAGCTAATCCATAGCTCCGCATTCTGATGAATTTAGCTCCGCGTTAACTCCGCGTGAGCAGATTTTATTAGAATTCCAAATTGATTGTGATTGAAATTTGGACTTATCCAATATTTAAATTGAGTCCAATCAGAATCCTAAACTAATTGTGATTGATATTTGAGCTTATCCAAATATCCAAATTGAGTCCAATCAGAATTCCAAATTAAGAGATTTAAATTAATATTAAATATTTTTGATGAATACAAAAACCTTTTTCTCCTATTCCTATAGAAATCTTTATTCCTATTCCTATGGAAACTCTCATAACCACTAAAGTCTATAAATAGCCTCTTTGAGGAGATTTTAGGGGAGATCAATCAATAATAGATGAATCTTTAACAGATCATCAGACCTTCTTGGTGAAGCCCTAGGGGTCTTTTTTTTCAGTTCGGCAGAAGTTCGTCTTCTTTTCGGCAATTAAGATCTTTTCCTCTTGGAGAATTCAAGTTACGCATAGAGCCTTGAGTTCGTGAAAAACCAGAGAAGATCGTCTACAGTTGGCCGTTATCTTCAAGAGAGAAGAGTTCGATGCCCGATCGTCCAAAGGAGCTGCTTGACAGATCCCATCGCTACAGATCCCACACAAATTTTGTAAAAGAGAGAGATTGACATATAAAATCCTCTCGTTTGTTCTCTATTTATATTGTTCACTTCTATTGTAATCTAAGCTGTATCCAATGGAAGGAAGCAAAACTTTTGCGGCGAACAGTAAGGAGTTAGAGAGGATTTGCGATATATTTACAGTAAGAAAAACTTTCTCATAAACGTTTCTTACTCGTTCTTAGTACACAAATCCTTGAGGAACTTAGCATAAGTAGGAATCTGTTGTATAATGTCTGTTAGCAGTGAAAATTTCTAAGTAAATAGGTTTTCCACAATAGAACGCGGAGCTAACTCAGTAGCTCCGTGTTTGGCTATTTTAGCCTCGCGTCTGAATGAAACGCGGAGCTAATCAATAACTCCGCGTTCTGGTTCCTTAGCTTCGCATTTTGGCGAGATTATCTTTGCGTGAGCCGATAACCAGAATCTCAAATTGATTGAGATTATGATTTGGGCTTATCCAAATACCCAAATTAAGTCCGATCAGAACTCTAAATCAAGAGATTTAAATCAAAACTAAGATATTTTATTAGAATCCTTGATGAGTACAAATTCGATTTAGATAGAAACTCTCATATGATCCTAAGGCTATAAATACCCTCTTGAAGAAGCCCTGTGGTCTTCTTTTCGGCATTTGAGGTCTTTTTCTGGAGTTTTGGAGAAGTTCGAGTTACACATAGAGCCTTGAATGAATCAAGACCAGAGAAGATCATCTATAGTCGGCCGCCATCTTCAAGAGAAGAGTTCGACGTCAGATCGTCCAAAGGAGCTGCTTGACAAATCCCATCACTACACACATCATATTGTAAAAGAGAGCGATTGAGATATAAAATGCTCTCGTTTGTTCTTTCTTTTTTTTGTTCTCTTTCGTAGTAATCTAAGTTGTATTTAATGGAAGGAAAGCAAAAAATTTCTGCTGCGAACAAACTGGCGACCACAGTGGAAGATGTCTCTTTCACCAAAGAAGAGATCATGGTGCAATCTGACGTCGAGAGGATCGAATCCGACGTAGATATGCTAGTCGACCAGCAGAAGTATGAGGAGTATCTCTCCTCTGAATCAGGTAACCAGAACGAAACGCGACGCTATCGTCGCGTGCGCTCCAATACCCGAGCAACGAGTAAAAAGGTATCCACCGATGAACGGGGATCCTTGGAGATCGCGGCCATAGAGCCGTTGTTTGGGTAGAAAATCCTAGCAGAGGATGGCCTCTATACTGCCGAAGAAGGCATGGGAACTTGATTGACCAGAACCCAACTCCAAAATAGAAATCGGAGAGCTAGGCGAAAAGCCCTCAAAGCCCGCATTGAATGCGAGGCTATGATCCCTTGCAAACTGACTCGCGTTAACCGCAAGACCAGTCAGTATCGCGTTAAACGCGAAGTTACAACTTGCGTTAATCGCAAGGACAAGTCAGCATGTGATTCTCCATGCGAGGCTATTACTGGACTTAGCGATAAACGCGAATCCAGTTCAACTTGCGAGAAACGTAAGAATTTTGACACTCACCATAAACGTGAGGATAAAACTTCACTAAAACCAGCGTGTGATTCTCCACGCGAGGCTATTACTGGACTTAGCGATAAACGCGAAGCCAGTTCAACTTGCGATAAACGCAAGATTTTTGACACTCGCAATAAACGCGAGGATAAAACTTTCCTAAAGTCAGCGCGTAATTCTCCACGCGAGGCTATTACTGGGCTTAGCGATAAATGCGAAGCCAGTAAGATTTGCGTTAATCGCAAAATTTCTGACATTCGCGATAAACGCGAGGATAAAACTTTCCTAAAACCAGCATGTGATTCTCCACGTGAGGCTATTACTGGACTTAGCGATAAACGTGAAGCCAGTACAACCTGCGAGAAACGCAAGATTTTTAACACTCGCGATAAACGCGAGGATAAAACTTCCCTAAAACTAGCGTGTGTTCTCCACGCGAGACTATTACTGGGCTTAGCGATAAACGCGAGGCCAGTAAGATTTGCGTTAATTGCAAAATTTCTTACACTCGCGATAAACGCGAGGATAAAACTTCCTTAAAGTCAGTGTGTGATTCTCCACGTGAGGCTATTACTGGACTTAGCGATAAATGCGAAGCCAGTTCAACTTGTGAGAAGCACAAGAATTTTGACACTCGCGATAAACGTGAGGATGAAATTTCCTTAAAGCCAGCGTGTGATTCTCCACGTGAGGCTATTACTGGGCTTAGCGATGAACGCAAAGCCAGTACAACTTGCGATAAATGCAAGGTTTTTGCCACTCGCAATAAACGTGAGGATAAAAATTCCTTACGGCCAGCGTATGATTCTACGCGCGAGGCTAATACTGAGCTTAGCGATAAACGCGAAGCTAGTAGTACTTGCGATAAACGCAAGATTCCTCAGCTCCACGTAAATCGCGAAGATGATTAGCAAATTGTCGTTAATCTTAAAAATCGCACTAGACGCGAAGTTATGACTTGCGTTAATCGCAAGAGTAAGCCAGCGTGCAAAAATTTTCTTCCACGCGGGGCTAAGATTCCAGAAGATAAACTTCTGAAGAAATGCCAAGCCAGCGTAAAACGCGAGGCTAGCGTAGCAAAATGCGGAGCTATTCTTCAGACCCGCTACACCAAATGCGAAGCTAACTTTCAGCTTCGCGCTCCAAAACGTGAAGCTCACTTTCAGCTCCGCATAGATCCACCGAATACAAAATCAGGGCTGATCATCGCATTAATGAACCAGAACTGGACTCCAGTAAGCTCAAGAAGCTTCAGTGGGCCCCTAGACCCTCTCAGCAGATGAATGGGCCTCACAACTCCATGACTAAAGTCACCGACCTCAGGGAGTACTTAACCAAGAAGAGAAGTATAGAACAAGTTCAATCCAAATGTTCTTGTCATTGCCAACAATTTATGACGGCGGTATCCACTGTAGTGGATAATTGTTGCTGCAATAAGAATAGGGTATCAGTGTTCGATCGATTAACCGAGTCGGACAAGAACCCTGCTAAGAAAACGAAAGCTACTCCCCAAAAATGAATTGTAACCTCCAATATGGCTGGAAAGGGGAAGAAGGTTGTAGAGATGGATCATGATTCAGAATCAAGTGATGAAGAACCTCATCACAATACACGACTTAAGTCAGGAGCTGTCCTGCCCGGAAACTATAAGAAACTTGCAAAATGTTCTTATGACGATGATAGCGATAACTCAGCTATAGCTTCACCTCATTTCTCTGTATCATCGGTCAGCATCACATATGGCGGATAAGTCTGACGACATGGATCAAAGATTTGAAGCCCAAGAAAAGATGATTTGGGAGCAACAAAAGATAATTGAAGATTTTAAAATGATGCTCTCGAAAGTAGTCGAAAATACTCAGAACATTGTTGAGGATAACACTAAGAAGAAAAAAGAAACCTCGTTCAACAAACTGAACGAGGAAGATAAGGAAGAAAAAGCTCACTCGATGCATAAGGATGAGGACAAATATTCTTTTCATGATCCACATGAAGAGAAAATAGAGAAGTTACAAAGCCAACTGGATGCCCTAATGCACAAGAAAGAATTAAAAGAATCAGGGGTCTCGAGACCATATCCACCTGAATGGGATATGGTACCATACCCTCAGAAATATAAACCGCTGAAATTGGAGCTGTATGACGGGAAAGGATCTCCCAGTCAACATATTTACTACTTATTGTCCCAAGCAGGGCATTTAATGGGCAATGTCCCAGTAATGACCAAAATATTCACAAGTATCTTGCGAGGGCCTGCCTTTACTTGGTTTATGCAGCTGCCCCCAGGTACTATTAATACCTGGTTTGATGTTGAGAAATTATTTCTCTCACGTTTTTTTGAGGATGATACCAAAATTACGGTTCATTCCCTCATTGCGACTAAATAAGGGGAACAAGAAACAGTAAAAAACTTCATAGAAAGGTTCCGGGAGAAATCCGTGTGTTGTCGACACGGTATGACTCAGGAAACCCTGGTAGAAACCTGCAAGTATAACTTCAGGACTGGCGTCTGATAAGAATGGGAGCTATAGAGTCTAAAACTTGGAAAGATCTATTAAAGCAAGGGAGCAGGCGGAAGATATAATTCACCGAATTGAGAAATCTCGTAGTACGAGAAACTCTATGAATAACAAGCCATATCCACAGAATCCTAAAAATAAAGGGAAGGCTGTGATGGCGTCAGTTGCAGATCCAAAATCAAGACCTTAGAATCCGAGAGGTGCAGGTCAAAATAGGCCCCGACAAGATAAAACTTATACATTCAAGACTGAGCAGACTGGTACTCTATTCCATCTTCTCCTCAGAAAAGGCTTGCTAAAACTTCCGGAAAATGGAAAACCAGAAGACATTGGTAAAACCAACGACCCTAACTATTGCCTGTACCATCGGAACGTCGGGCACCCAACTAAGGATTGCTATCATCTTAAGAATCGAATTCAGGTATTGATAGAAGTCAGAGTTCTCACACTTAAAGAGCAACAGAAGAAAGTTTATGCAAATATGATAACTTTAGTAGTAGGAACCAATGAGTTCCCTGCAGAGCGATCACTGTACTAGTAGGGAGCCAATATCGACACCAAGCACGGGCAATCCGCACTTGCAAGTTAGCCCCTTGGGTACGCTCCGAACCACAGCTGTGACAAAATCATTCTCATTGGCTAGCAGCCGGATTTGGCTGGGGGTGCCGAAAATATTGACGATGATAAATATCATACTTCTGTTATTCTCAATAGCCATTGGAATGCCTAATTGAGTGCTATAAATAATTTTTTTTTGCCCAATGCTGTTAAAGCGGCCGAAAGAGGAGATCAAGTTCCTCGCAAATCCTATCATACTGAGGGTAAAAATATGAAATTAACTACCCAATGCTATTAAAGGAAAATGGGAGAGGAAATCAATTCCTCGACAACTCACTATGCTGAGGGGAATAGCATGGCTAGCCTAACGCAAACGGTGATTGGTAAAGGCTAATCAAATCCGTTGATAACTGGAGATTTGCTAAAAATTCCGTGGACCTGTCATGTTAAGTTTTTACCTCTGATAGTATGATTTGGATTATTCCCATCTCTGCTCAAGTTACGCGCGAGAGCACTTGGACTAGGCATGTGCAATTAGGCTCCTCTGCCGAAATCTGATAATCATCACTAGATTATTTTGGCATGTGCAGTTCAAGTTACGCATCAGAGCCTCGAATTGCCTCCATTAAACTCTAGGCATGTGCAATTAGGCGCCTCTGCCAAAATCTGATCATGACCCGATCATCTTGGCGTGTGCAGTTCAAGTTACGCATGAGAGCCTTGAACCACCTCCACTTGTTCAAGTTACGCAGATGAGCACTTGAACTTCTTGCTTAAAACTCGACATGCACAATTAGGCGCCTCTGCCGAAATCTGGTGATCCTGACCCGATCATCTTGGTATGTGCAGTTTAAGTTACGCATGAGAGTCTTGAACCGCCTCCACTTGTTCAAGTTATGCAGATGAGCACTTGAACTTCTTGCTTAAACTAGGCATGTGCAATTAGGCGCCTCTGCCGAAATCTGATGATTACACGACCAGATATCTTAGCGTGTGTAGTTCAAGTTACGCATGAGAGTCTTGAACCACCTCCATCAAAATTCCAAGCATGTGCGATTAGGCACCTCTGCCGAATTTCTTGATCCTAATCTGATCACCTTGGTATAAGTAGTTAAACGTTTTCACCAAAATACCATTTAGCTCTATTCAGTGGGCTTTACCGAGGTTAATAATTGTGACCCGGTTGGTATTAATAATCTAAGTTACGTAGATGAGCCTTGGATTGTTTTACCAAAATAATGAACTATTTTGATGACAAGTTATTTGTTGTGCGAGGAAAATTTGTAGCCAATAGATAAAAGAGTCAAAAGAGTTATCTTTATTCATAAAACAAAAAGTTACAAAAGAAGAAGAGGGAGTTATAGCTCTCCAAAAAAAGTTTCAACCTATTCATCGACTCATCAATAACCCGACAACGAGTCTCCTCCATGGAGTGTTGAAATTCCCTGGTTCACATGCAAAAGATCTCCTCTGCAAATGTCAACTATGATCTGTTTAAAGTTCTTAGTAGATCATCTGAAGATACTACTACAAGAATCCTGATGAAGATGCACAAGTTGAATTCGATATGCTACAGGCCCTAGATGATCATCTCTATCGCTTTGGAAAGCGACAGATATTGTCATCTAACAGAAATGGTTCTCAAGAAAACTTAATGAGCTGCTGCAGAGTTCTTGTAACTCCTTCAAGAGTTTATCTTTTGGAGCCAGAGCTTGAAACCTGCAACTATGTTATAAAGCATATGCTTCTGGCTTCTTTAGAGTTACTTTTGCTGATGAAGACTGGTAGAACCACATGCACTCCTCTTCAAAAAGGATCTGGTCCAAGTATTTCACTGCAAAAGAAGAATCAAGAGTTAGAAAAAGTTTTACAAAACTCGAAAAATCTTCTAAGTATAAAAACGCGTAGCTAAAAATAACTCCGCGCGCAGTTGAGGAGATGACCTCGCATTTCACTCGTGAAACTAAAATTCATAGCCTCGCGTTGAAACGCGACTGCTAGTCAAAATAGCCTCTCGTTGAAACGTGACTGCTAGTCAAAATAGGCTCGAGTTGAAACGCGACTGCTAATTAAAATAGCCCCGTGTTTCAAATGCGAAGATGACGCGATAGTTTCGCATAAGAAGAAGACCAGATTTCTTCTCCGTCTTCTCCTTTTCTCCGTCTTCTCCTTTCTTCCTAAGCCTTATGGCCGGAGAACGGCGATCTCGCCGGTTCAAAAATGGTTGGTCGATTAAAACCGAGCCAAAACACTTAAAAATTGTTCTAAGGAGTCCAAAAGTTGAGATTTTTACCTTCAATGGACGCGGTATGAACTGGTTTGCTGCTGTGTCCGCTCCCTCGGCCGCTATCGCCGCTGCTAATGATGGCCGCCGATGGTGAGGAGGCGCGTGATGCCGTACTCTTCCTAGATGACATCCTAATGATGAAAATCTATGGAAAATCGAAGGAAGTCCAGTCGGAGATCGCTCATTTCACATGAGTCGCTCGGCACCTGGACTCTAGATTCCTGGATTCTTTGGATGAAGTGAGGAAGAAAGTCTAAAGCCTCTATTTAAAAGAGAGAACCTGCCTCTTGGCATTCGGCGCAAGGTTTAGAGTAATTACTGAGCAATTAATGAGCAATTAATCACTGAAAAGCGAAGCTATTTAGCTCCGCGCAAGTGAACAAAATGCGAGATAAACTTGGTATTTTAACTCCGCGTTTTCTGTTTGAAGATCCAAAGTATTTCAAAATTCGCTAAGTTCTAAGCCATTTTGAAAACTTTGGAAGGGGTTCTGTTGGCAGTGAAAATTTCTAAGTAAATAGAGTTTTCCACAACAGAACGTGGAACTAACTCAGTAGCTCCGCGTTTGGCTATTTTAGCCTCACGTCTGAATGAAACGCGGAGCTAATTAATAACTCCGCGTTCTAGTTTCTTACCTCCGCATTTTGGCAAGATTATCTCCGCGTGAGCAGATAATCAGAATCTCAAATTGATTGAGATTATGATTTGGGCTTATCTAAATACCCAAATTAAGTCCGATCAGAACTCTAAATCAAGAGATTTAAATCAAAACTAAGATATTTGATTGGAATCCTTGATGAGTACAAATTCTATTTAGATAGAAACTCTCATATGATCCTAAGGCTATAAATACCCTCTTGGGGAAGTCCTAGTGGTCTTCTTTTCGGTATCTGAGGTCTTTTCTGAAGTTTTGGAGAAGTTCGAGTTACGCATAGAGCCTTGAACGAATCAAGACCAGAGAAGATCATCTATAGTCGGCCGCCATCTTCAAGAGAAGAGTTTGACGTCAGATCGTCCAAAGGAGCTGCTTGACAGATCCCATCGCCACACAGATCCCACATCATATTGTAAAAGAGAGGGATTGAGATATAAAATCCCCTCGTTTGTTCTTTCTTTTTCTTATTCATTTTCATTGTAATTTAAGCTAATTCAATGGAAGGAAGGCAAAGAAATTTTGCTGCGAACAATGTCAAGGAGTGGAATATTAACGTTCACATGGTGAAATATTTTAAGAATCTTTTCTACTTGTGGTGAAGGCTTCCTAACCCGATTGGGATATGTTGCTTTCGGCTTAGGAACAGGTTCTTCCAAATGATCATGTGACGATGATGGAGGTCATGGAGATGGTCGTGGAGAAAGGGGTGGAAGAGATGGTGTAGTCTGCGAGATAGTAGGAGTGGGATTAGGGGGCATTGATATATTATTGTCTACTTACTTGCCAGATCTAAGCGTGTGAATGGCATTGCATTGGTGAACATGCGACTGATTGGAGTTTGAGGAACTGACATAGGGGTTCATTATGGTTGACTTGGAAAGGTATCCTGGCCATATTCACTCATTTGTCTTACTAATTGTCCAACTTGCTGCTCTGCATTCTAAATAGATTGAGAGTTCATGAGCAGTTGCTGACCTGTACTTTGAATAAAATCAGTTGACACTTTCATAAGATTTTGCATGTGTGTGTCAAGATTGGACATATGCATGTCAAATTTGGAATGAGACTTGAGAAGATTTTCAACGTGCTTCTCAAGTGATTGAAGTCGCTTTTCTTGTTCATTATTAGACCCCTGTTGTGGATGTGAGTGGTTTTATGCAGGTGGTCTATTCTGGTTGTTCTCAAAATTTGAAGCGTTTGGGTGTTAATAAGCACCCACATTTGGTCTTGGAAACTGACCATTGGTTGGAGACTGCATATTAGGGTTAGGGCCCCCTGATATTACCCTTAACCCCATGATAGATTTGGATGGTTCCTCTAGTCAGGATTGTATGTAGGAGCGTAAGGGTTATTCATGGGTTCTTGATACAAAGCGTTAGCCTGCTCAAGTGTGGGACCCATGAAATTCATTAATAATAGACACTCCTCCGTAACATGATTCGGAGTTCCACAATTAAAATATGTAGAAACTTGTATTTGATTTACCTGACCTACCTGTGGAGCACGAGTGGTCTCCAATGCCTCAATTCTCCTCATAAGAGCTGCAATCTTAACTTCGGCAGTTATAAAACTATCGACGCTATGGATCCCACCCTTATGCGCAGAAGTTGATGCACTGGGCTTCTCAGTGGGACTCTCCCACTTTATAGTCTTCCACGATAGGTCTTCAAGAAAGTCCCATACTTCATCCTCATTTTTTCTCATAAATTCCCCCTGACACATGGACTCCAGAAGAGTTTTGGATGTGTAATCGAGTCCTTCGTACACGATTTGACACAACCGCGACTTTTCTATTGCATGGTGGGGCACCGAGCTAAAAGATCCTTGAACCGTTCAAAGTATTTCCAGAAGGATTCTCCCGGTACTTGACGGAATTGATTGATTTGATTTCGTATCCTTACCGTCTTATGCGTAGGATAATACTTATTAAGAAACACCGTAATCCCAAATAGTGATTGAATTAGTAGGCATACTGTACAACCACTTCTTGGCATTATTCTTAAGTGCAAAGGCGATGAAGCGGAGTTTACTTGCATCCTTCGATAAGTGCTGCAGTTTAATCATTATATATACTTTCTGAAATTCACTGATAAAGAGATATGCATCTTCTGAATCAGAACCAGTGAATTTAGGAAGCATACTAATGTACTGCGGCTTCAAGTTATAGTGATTACCCGCTGCGTGTGGAAGTTTGATGCATGATGGTAATGATGTGCGCAATGGGTAACATCGATCCTGAATGATCGGAATCGGTTGGTCCATCTTGGCACCCATGAGCAAATCTGATCTCACTAATCGACCAAATTGATTACAGATCCAATGTGGCATGAACCAGTGACCGTGAGTGTATGCATGAATTTCCTAAACTAATGTAAAAAGTGGGGTGTGGTGGAGAGATATAACGGTGGAATAGATATGATCAAATAGCAAATGTGATTCCTACAGTACCTAATATTTTTTTCAGATTTTTTTTTTACAAAACTAGGGAACAAAAATACAGAACTGGAGAAAATTAAGTCTCAGAAGTTACCAGTAAGACCACTAAATAGCGGTTTTGGCCGCTAAATAGCGGCCAAACTAGAAGTTTGACTCTCTGTTTTCTGCTGCTAGATCTAAGGTGTCTTCGATCCTTTTTATCTTCCTTTATCTGCATTTTATAGTCTTTTCACACTCAATACACACTGTTAATACGTAAAACTTTAGAAAAAGCAAGAAAAAAATACTGTCGATCCCCGGCAACGGCGCCAAAACTTAATGTGATAAACTGCAAGTGCACAGTATCGATGTAGTGCTGTATAGGTCGTCCCACAGAGATTTAAGATGTTTTTTGTGTTCCTTACTCTTTTCTTAGTCTAACGGACTAACTATGAGTTTCTAGATTGGATTTGTTACTATCTAAATAGCCTAGGATCTAAAATCTACTAGTTTCCAACCATATTCTTATTTCTATTAACTTCTTCTATCATAAAATTTAATTTTTTTAGTTTAATATTATTTAAAGTGCCCTAAGTATGAGCTATCATGTGGTGTGCAAGCATAACTCATCAAAAATACTACTTTTCATAAAAACAAACTAAATCTTTAAATAATTCAATGAAAAAAATAAAATCAACAACCCCAAACCCTAACTAAGTATAGGCTATCAAGAAACCTAATTCAAGTATAACCTATCAAAGTCTTAATTTTCGAGTTCTTGTATTTTAATTTTTTTTATAGAAAAATCATATTTTTATTTATTTTATTTAAGAAGAAATATATTAGAAAGCAATTACATGATGGATCCTACCTTCATCACATCCTAGAGCTAAACTAATCAGCTACTCATATTTTTAATAAGCAAAATCAAATTTTTATTCATAAATATGGTTAACCCTAATCTAGAAAGCAGTAAAATCTAAACTAGAAAGCAATTAACTCTATCTAGAAAGCAAGTAAAGATCTCAAAATAATGGCTTACCTCTGGAGAACGGTGTTGTGGACGTCACCCTTTTAGCAAAATCCTAATTTTATTAAATTGAAAACGAGTACAATACTTCCAGGATCCTCCCTAAAATACAAGGATACGGTCAATATATAGGCTTCGGAAAACCGAATCCAATTCTAATACAATTGTGAAACCACAAACTACAACGAAGTTACGGGAGAAAACTCGAATGGTGGGGCCTACATTGGGCCGCCATTTAGCTGAAATTACCACTAAATAGCGGCTCAAATAATGAATTAATTTCTGAATTTTCTTTTCCTCGAGTATTATCTCCTTTTGAGTTTATTTTGATGACTTTATTACACTTTAACTCTCTGCAGTATCGTGATCTCGTAGTCTCGCCCACTTTAGAAACTTTTTGGATTTTGATTTCCTACTTCAACTTTGATTTCATGCCATCTCCTTGTACGAATAAAATTCCTGAAAAATACACTAAAAATACCCGAATAGTATTATTTGTATACAAAAATAGATAATATGGAGGCTATAAATATGCAATATATGACACTCATCACTTGCCGGTTTTATATTCAAGTTCAGTAGCCTCATGTGGAGAGACTTCTTCACACGCTGGCTTGCTTTGAGATTAACCTCGCGTTTTACATGAGTATTGTCAAATTTTTTGGTTTCATGTCCATGATCTATAGTCTCGCATGGAGAGATTTCTTCACACGCTGGCTTAAAGTTAGCTTCGCGTTTTACACGATTTTCACTGGTCTTGCAATTAACGCAAGCCAGCTCGCGAGGTAAAGTGATAGCCTTGCGTTCTGCCTTTGCCTTAGCTTCGCATTTTACGCGAATTTTGAGGGCTCTTCGTCTTGCTCGACGATTCCGATTGTGGAGTTGCGTTTTGGTGAGGCCAGGCTGCTGGCCCTCTTTAGCAGTAGGAACAACATCCTTCCTTAAGATTTTTTGCTCAAACGACAGCTTTATAGCCGCAGATTCAAAAGATTCCCGATTAGCAGAGAATTCCTTATTACCAGATTTACGGGTTTTACAGATCACGTGACGATAGCGTCACGTTTGAGTCAGATGACTAGATCTAGAGGAGATATATTCTTTATATCTTTGCTAGTCGATCTCAACGACGAGCATATCCACGACCGATCCAATTTTCTTGACGTCAGATTGTGCCACGATCTCATATTCAGTAAAAAAGTCATCTCCCACTATGGTCGCCAGTTTGATCTCCGCAAAAATCTTGCTTTCTTTCATTGATTGCAACGATTAAAATGAAAGAGGAACAATAGAAAAACAAACGAGAGGATCTATAATTCATTGCTCTCTTTTACAATAAAAGTGGGTTATAGTGTGGCGATGGGATCTAATTAGTAGAACATGTTGACGATCTAACATGAAAATCTCTCTTTGAAGAAGATGATGGCCGGCCCAAGGTCTCTCTCTCTCTCTCTCTCTCTCTCTCTCTTCTAAATTCAAGGAATTCAAGACTCTCTCATGTAATTTGAACTCCATAAAGATCTTTAAGGCTTCAAGACTCTCTCGCGTAATTTGAATTGCCAAAAGACATCTAAAGTCTCCTCAAAGAGACTATTTATAGACTTTAGTTGGTTATGAGAGTTTCCTTAGGGATAGGACTAGAAGGTTTTTGTATTCATCAAGAATTCTAATCAAATATTTGATTTTTATTTAAATCTCTTGAATTTGGATTCTAATTGGACTCAGTTCGGGTATTAGATAATTTTAAATTTTAATCACAATCAATTTAGGATTTTGAGATCTGCCCACGCAAAGTAAATACTCTAGACGTGAAACTAAGGATTTAGTTTCCCGTTTTACCCTAACGTGAGGTTAAACCTCTAGTCATCGCGAAGCTTATGGACTTAGCTTCCCATTCTGTGAAGCTACTTGTCATCTTTTCTAAAATTTTTACCCCCAACAAATATAGATACTCAACAGATGCGAGATACAAACCCAATACCTCCCTCCCTCCTCCTTTTCCACCTCAGCCTTTTCATCATCCTCTTTTGCCAACTCTGACAATCGTTTTCCTTTTCCTCTCCCTCCCTTCCCACAAAACACAGCCACCCTCCCTGCCCTTCATGCTCCCCCAACCCACCGCCTCTTGGCCCCTCCCTACTGTCACCCCTAACCCTTATATATACTCTATCCATAATCTCTTACAACTAAAATAAAATAAGGGGTATATTTGTCCAAATAAAATAATAACAAACTTATATATAAAAGGGAAATTCTATTTATGCACAACATATTACTTTGATGCCTAGGTTATCTTTACACCAACCTCCAATTTTAAAATATCATCATTTTACTCTCTACGCCTAATTTTTTTTTTTTAAATTTAAACCTCCTTCTCTCTCCTACTTTCATCTATCACGACTAAGCCCGAAAATTCTGAAACTTTTCTTCGAGCCCTGCTCCGTTGTCCGCCTCTCTCCATAGCCAATTCTAATTCCGTCGCCACTCACCGCCTCCAGCACCACCCTTTGTTTTCAGCCCTAGCTTTTTACTCCACGGCCAACCCCTGCCTTCGTCATCCGACCAGCGACCAACTATCGCCCAAACAAAGAAAATTAGTAACAATCAATTTCAAATAAAAACATATTAAAAAATAAGAATAATTTTTATCCGTACCTGAGATTTATCCTCTGACACCAATTGCACATTTGATTTTTCCATTTACTTCAAAAAACTCGAACTATAAACCCTAATTTCGCTTGTCACAGTGAATTCGAAGAAATTTAAATTCTTCTTAACTTTTTAAAGAATGCGAATGTAAAAATTTTAAAGAGTCATAAAATTGATGAGTTTATGAGATATATGTATTTTTAAGATTTAAATAGCACAAAAAATATTTTTTTTGGGTTTTAGAAAGAGAACAAAGGAAGAAGACGATGTCAATATTTTAAATTTTTTAGAAATTTTAGAGATTTGGGATTTAAAAAGGTAACTTTGTAAAAAAAAAAAAAGACAAACTTGTAAGTATTTGCAAGTTTTAAATATGCACATCAAAAGTAAATTGTCGTGCACAAATAGAATTTCTCATACATAAAACTAAATTGAGTGGGATGTGTTCGTGGGTAATTGGGGTGTGCCTTTATATTTACCTCTCGGATTGGTTGATTATAAACAACAAAAAAAATCATAAAATAAAAAGGGATTGGTCCATAGCTTAAGACTAAGAAGGTTAAAATGGAAGTTGCTATTTGCATTTATTATTAGACTAAACTCATCGTTTTTAAAATATTGTGATATTTACAATTAAAATGGTGCTAACTGCACTTCTTTCCTTCGCTGTTGACCCTGTCCTAACCCCCAGACCCCACTCTCCCCTTCCATCCCCTTCGCCACCAACTCCCTGCTGAATGAACAAATGAAGTGGGCAAAAATAAAAAGAACTATTATATTATAATATGAGAAGCAAAACCTTTTATGAGGCTCTAAATAACACGGACATACATGGGGTTTAAATAAACTAGTATGATACTAAGTGGGGTACCCACTACTATCCATTACTAAATTATATAGTGTCTACTACTAAAAATATGGTCAAAGTAAAACTAACAAAGACATAACATCTTCCACTATCATTATTATCTAACTTCCCTTAAAACAAGGCTCCACTAACACATGATTATGACCATGTAACAATATGGTTACTTACATTATACTTCATCACTCCCCCATGATGCAAAATTAGATATACCAAGAAGAGATTGAAACTTCATAAATTTTGGTTGTGACAGTGCTTTGGTGAAGCCATCAACGACTTGTTCATTGGTTCCACAGTGCTTCATCATGATTACACCTTCAGCGATGACTTCCCGAATGAAATGATGGCGTAACTCGATATTCTTGGTTCTTCTATGAAAAACTGAATTCTTCTTCATGGATATTGTTGCCTTGTTGTCACATAAAATCTCTATTGGATATAGTTGAGCTTGCTTTAAATCTTCCAAAATCCTTCACATCCAAATAACTTGTTGCCGACATGGCAGCGTACTGAGCTTCAGCTGAGGACAAAGCCATAGTAGCTTTCCTCTTTGAACTCCATGATACAACACCCGAACTGAGGTTGAAGATGTAGCCGCTTGTGCCCTTTCTGTTATCTACAGAATCTGTCCAATCATTGTCAATGAATCCAAACAAGTTAAAATTAGAAACTGGTCTATACCAAATTCCATAATCTCTTGTCCCGGAAATATATCACAAGATGCGCTTTGCCATCCTGAAATGATGCATCGAAGGGCTATGCATAAATTTTGAAACCAAACTGACATAAAACATGATATCTGGGCAAGTGAGTGTCAAGTGCATCAAAACTCCAACCATACTATGAAAGTAATCTTATTTACCATTGTTGTCTTATCATTCAAACATAACTTCTCATTTGCATTCATAGGTGTAGGGGATGTCTTGCACTTCTCCATATGAAGCTTTTTAAGTAAGTCATAAGCATACTTTTCTTGTGAAATAAAAATACCATCATCAGGCTGCTTAACTTGAACACCAAGAAAATAATGCAACAAGCCTAAATCTGACATTTCAAATTCCTGCATCATGCTATCCATAAATTGTTTGATGAACAAACTAGATGATCCAGCATAAATAATATCGTCAACATAAACACAAACAATGAGGATATTGGTACATTTAACCTTTACATACAAAGTGGGCTCACCTTTACTCTTGTGGAAATCATTTTGGTGAATAAATATCAAGCCTTACATACCATGCTCTCAGTGCTTGTTTCAATCCGTAGAGTACCTTTTTCAACTTATACACCTTCTCCTCTTTGCCATCAATGATAAAACTTTGTAGTTGCTCAACATAAACATCTTCTTCCAAAGTGCCATTTAGAAAAGCAGACTTAATATCAAACTGAAAAACTTTCCAATGTTTGTTAGCAGCTAAGGCTAAAACTATTCTAACCGTCTCAAAACGAGCAACAAGAGAAAATGTTTCAAGATAGTCAATACCATAGTGTTGCACATACCCTTTTGCCACAAGCCTTCTCTTATATTTTGCACACTTCTGTCTACATTGCTCTTCACCTTGTACATCCATTTCAGTCCAATAGCTTTCTTCCTGAAGGTAAGTCGACAAGCTCCCAAGTGTTGTTCTTCTCAGTGGAAGCAATCTCCTCTTTCATTGAGTTCTCCTGCTCCACTCTATCACATGTTTCTTTTCGTAAGATATAGGTTCTACACCAAAAGAGCAAAAGTACAAGATTCACAAATTTCTTGAAAAGAATGATACTTCCATAGAGGAGTGTTGGTGTCGCATGTAGGATCATCATCATTGCTGTCAGAGTGCTTGAATATGATGGAGACATTGTTCCTATGAAAGTTAATGAAGGAGAAGCCAGAGGAGATGTCATTTGATTTTCGGTTGGTGACAATTTAGCCTCACTTTCTCCAATAGGTATGTGTTGAAATTTTTCTTCCTTCCATTCCTAACAACTATTCTCATAAAAAATTACATCTCTACATACAAGAAGTTTCTTAGTTTCAGGATTATATAGTCGATAACCCTTTGTTTCATCACTATAGCCCACAAAAATGCACTTCTCAATTTTTTAATCCATCTTACTACGATCACCAGAATTATTTAATGCATAAGCAATACAACCAAAAAATTTCATAGTACTTATATTGGGCTTTCTATTCCACCAACCTTCATACAGAGTCATATTTTGCACCGCTTTCGTTGGAGAGATATTTAGGATATAAATAGAGGTAGTCACTGCTTCAGCCCAAAAATCATTCGGAAGCCGCTTCTCATTGAGCATACTCTGAGCCATTTCAATAACTGTTCGGTTCTTTCTTTTAGCAATGCCATTCTGCTCTGGAGTTTTTTGGACTGTGAGTTGTCTTCTTATACCATTTAACCTGCAAAATTCACCAAACTCATTTGATAATAATTCTCCCCCTCTGTCTATTCGGAGAATCTTTATAAAATGACAACATTCCTTTTCTGCAAAGGTTTTGAACTCATTGAACCTGTCAAATACTTCATATTTCTGAACAAGAAAAAAAATACCCAACTCATCCGAGAAAAATCATCAGTAAACAACAAAAAATATCTGCCTTGTTCAAAGAAAGAGTCTTCATCAGGCCACAAATATCTGCATGAACCAATTCCAAAGACATTATGGCTCTCCAAGCTTTACCTACTGGAAATATCATATGGTGCTGCTTTCCTAGAACGCATCCTTCACAAACTTCATCAATACAAACAATAGAAGGCAAACCAATCACCATTTGTTTCTAACTTAACAATTTCAACCCAATAAAATTCAAGTGTCCATAATGCAAATGCCATATCCGTGAATTTTCTTTGACATTAACAACAAAGGCTTAATCATCAAGGTGAGAAATATTAAGAGGAAACAATTTGTTTTTAGCCATTTGGATCTGAATGAGCAAACTATCAAATTTGGTATTTTTAATCTCACATACTTCATCATGAAACAAGACTGTGTAACCTCTTTGAATCAACTTACACATACTAAGCAAATTATCTGCCAAACTAGGTATGTAATAAATATCATGAATTAACCTTTTAGTATCTAATTTAGACATAACTGCAATGGTTCTTTTGCCTTCAATTTGGACACATTCGTCATATCCCAATTAGACTTGTAGTCTCACTGAGTCATTAATGCTATGAAAAAGGCTTCTCTCTCCTATCATATGATTGCTACATTCACTATCTAGGAACCAAATATTAGCTTTAGTTTTGGATTTAAACAAGTAAGGAACAAGTTACCTTCCTCTTGTTTTTCCTTAGTAAAGTTGGCATTTTGTTTTGCCGTCTCCCAACACTTACCTCAACATAACAATACTTGTTACAGTAGTAATAATGTGACTTTCTTTTCTAGTACTGATTATGCCTTTGGCTGTTTGTCTCAACATTTTTAGAGTTCTGGCGGCCAGTGTTACCTCGCCCTCTATCGCAGCCTCTGCCTCATCCACGAAAGCTGCCTTTACCATGACTTCCTTCATTATTTTTGCTTCTCTTGAAAACCTCCTCTTTTGACTGAAAAGCAAGCTCAATGTTCTCTGTCGACCTGTTCACCCTTTCTTCATGCACTAACAATGAACCCATTAGTTGATTAATGGTAAAAAAAGAAAGATTTTTAGACTCTTCTATAGCAGTAACAACATGATCAAATTTAGGCGGAAGACTCTTTAAAATTTTGTCTACAACTTTCTGATCAGAAATATCCTCACCATACGGCTTCATCTGATTAACAGTAACAGATGTTCTAGAGAAAAAAATCTTGGACATATTCACTTGTCTTCATAAAAGGAGTCTCAAATTATCGCCAAAGTGTTTGAAGCTTTACGATCCTCACCTTCTTATCACAATGAATTTCTTACTTCAATATGTTCTAGACATCTTTTGACATTTTGCCACTTGCAATACGAGTGAAGATGTGCTTGGAGTTTGCCTGCTACAGCACTAGCAGAGCCTTTGCATCTTTCTTGCGTAGCTCCTTCCATTTTACCTTCTCCTTCTCCTAAGCCCTTACATCTAATTCTTTCTAATCATTCTCAACCAAATTCCAAAGATCTTGAGTAATAAAAAATATCATCATTTTGATACCCAAAATTCATAATCATCTCTATCAAAAATCGGCACTAAAGGTGTAGAGAGGTTAAGTGTATTCATACCGTTAGACATGGCGTATCACTTACAAAATTTTCCTCTCTTTGAATTCTACAGAGATTCGAACTTCTTGGGCGAAGATACTTTGCTTCGATAAGATCTCTGCAACATGCCGCAACTCTCAACTTTATCAAAACACGGCTCTAATACTAAAAATGCTGGAGAAGAATGAACAAATAAAGTGGACAAAGATAAAAAGAACTATTATATTATAATATGAGAAGTAAAAGGTTTTATGAGGCTCTAAATAACACGGACATACATGAGTTTTAAATAAACTAGCATGACACTAAGTGGCCTACCCACTACTATCTATTACTAGATCATATAGTGTCTACTCCTAAAAATATGATCAAAGCAAAACTAACAAAAACATGACATCCTCCACTATCACTATTATCTGGCTTTCCTAAAACTAGGCTCTACTAACACCTCCACTAACACATGATTATGACCATATGACAATATGGTTACTTGTATCACACTTTATCACCCCCACCCAACCCTCCCCTTAATTTCTTTTCCCTTAAAAAAAATCACACCAGCAAAACTATCAAGTTAATCCAACCAAGATTAAAAACTGAAATTGCCCGTGAAATTTGAAAGGTTGGATCGAAAATTCTCACTTGCTACTCCGACCTATCAGCCTCGACAGTACTCTTCAATCTCCCCCAAAAAAGCAACAGAAAAAACCGAAAAATAAAATGAGAGAGAAAAGGAAAATTCGCGTTACAGGCAACGAATCTTCGATAATCAAATAATTCAAACAAAATCAAGTCTTAGATTAAATTGCAACAAAAAATCAATTATTTTTCTAGTTATCACTCCCCTATCAGTTCTCTCTTTTCTCTTCTCTCTATTCTTGTTTCCCGAGTGAACCGGCTCCCACTCCTATATTTCTAACAAAAACTTATTTAGAAAATTAGGACTTGAGACCAGAAAAAAAAAAAAGATTGCCTTAACCCGATTTTCCTGAATTTTCAAAATTTTAAAAATAATTTAATTTCAACAAATTGAGGATATTTTAAAAGTAGTTAGATAGTCACTAGTATTGGCAGTGAAAATTTCTAAGTTAAAAGGATTTTTCACAACAGAACGCGGAGCTAACTCCGCAGCCCCGCGTTTGGCTATATTAGCCTCGCATTTGAACAAAACGCGAGCTATTCAAAAGCTCCGCGTTAGTTCTGCATTCTGGTTCTTTAGCTCCGCTTTTTGATGCGGTTAGTTCCGCGTGAGCAGATAACCAGAATCTCAAATTGATTGAGATTATGATTTGGGTTTATCCAAACATCCAAATTAAGTCCAATCAGAACTCTAAATCAAGAGATTTAAATCAAAACTAAAATATTTGATTGGAATCCTTGATGAGAACAAATTCTATTTAAATAGAACTCCTTCATCAACTGAGGGCTAAAAATACCCCTTTGAGGAAGCCCTAGGGATCTTTTCAGATCGTCTTTCTAGCATCTTGGAGAATTTGAGTTACGCATAGAGCCTTGGATTCGTGAAGAGCAGAGAAGAAAAGATTATCTACAGTTGGCCGTCACCTTTAAGAGAGAAGAGTTTGACGTCAGATTGTCCAAAGGAGCTGCTTGACAGATCCCATCGCCACATATCCCACACTATTTTGTAAAAAAGAGAGTTTGAAATATAAAATCCTCTCGTTTGTTATTTATTGTTCACTTTCGTTGTAATTCAAGCTAATTCAATGGAAGGAAAGGCGAATACAATTTCAGCTAGAACAACTAGAATGATCCTAAATTTTAGGGATAACTTCTTAAGAACTATCGATAACTTCTTAAGAACTACCCGTCTCTCTACATGTAGTCTTTTTAGAGTAATTCTAAGACTTTCTATCTCATGATGTCCACATATGCTTTTTTAAAAATAGGTTAATGGTCAATTAAAATTTCAATTTATATTTAAGTTTGTGGTTCAAGGTGTAGCATTTGATGAAGTTCCAAACTTCATTTGAATGGTGGTCCAAAGTAAGCAATATATGTTACTTAAATGTTATTCATGGTTTTTTTTTTCCTTATTTTTTAAATTTAAAAATTAATTAAGTTCATTATTTCCTGGAGATCAGAGTTAAGAGGATGCACTCAGATTGTTCAAAAGTATAAAATTGAACTGGATGGTCTAGATAAATGAATGTATTAATCGGAAATAATTTCATTGATATTTTTCTTTTCAAAATAAAATAGTATCACAAATTTATTAGTAAGAAAATTTATTAGCACATTACGCTTCTCTTTCTTTCAGAATGACAATGTTAAAAATATTACGCTCGTTATGTGATCTTTATTATATTATTTGCTTTTTTGGAATGAAAATCATATCAATTTTTTATCTATTCTCTCACAACAAAATAAAATTACTTTTCTACCATTTTCTATATTACCAATCAAAAACTACTTAAAACCGACTATTTACATAATATGAAAAATAAGAAACCAATAAAATAGGATACCCTGAGATCCCAATTTTGAGGGCCATTGTTGAAAATTTTTTGTCTTCTTAATAAATTTATATACCATGAATTATTTATTTTATAAATAGTAAAAGAAAAGTTAAAAGAATCAATTTTACATCCATATAAAGTAATAGATTTGTGAAATAAAAAATAGTTAATAAATTTCTCCCATGTTTTCCTCCCAGATAAGTCATGCTGCCAAGTCATTCCCTTTTTTACTTTTTATTTTTGGTATGATCGACTACTAAATCATTTTCATGATTTCTGTTACCTATATATTTCTTGAATAAAATATCCTCTATCAATTTTTTTTTAAAAAAAAATTGTTAGTTATTTTCTTTAAAGACATTTAACTTTTACTAGATATTAGTATAGCTTCTTCATGCGTATAAATTAATTATATTAAACTTCTCTTATGGGTTGGAACAAAATGCATAGCTGCATTAAAAAGGTAACTAAAAATATATTTTGTGAGTTGAGAGGCGGTGCTCTACCATGTAAGAATATATCATGGTGGAATGAAGAGTTAAAAAATACTATTAAGATTAAGGGGGACCTTTATAGAGATTTGAAGAAGAATAATAATAATGATGGAACAAGTTTTGAGAGGTATAAACCAGCCGAGAAGGAGGCTAAGAAAGCTATTTGGGATACAAAAATAAAATTATTTAAATAAGTGTACGAGAAGTTGGATAATAAAGAGGCAGAATATATATATATATATATATATATATATATATATATATATATATATATATATATATATATATATATATATATAATTGTTCAAATAAGAGAGAGAAAGTCTAAAAACTTATGTACTGTAAAGTATATTAAAAATGAGAGTCAGAAGGATCTAATTCGAGACGAACAGATTAAAGAAAGATGGAATAATTATTTTGATATATTATATAATGATAGTTTTACTCAAAATTTGGGAGATCTTACTATTCAATATGAGGATATGAATCGTAGTTTTATGTATATAATTAAAAAATCTGAAGTAAAAGAGGTTTTGAAGAGGATGAAATCAATAAAAATTATTGGTCCGTATGAGATTCTTATAGAGCTATGGAGATATTTAAGAGGAATTGGTGTGATGTGGTTGATAGATCTTTTTAACAAGATTTCGTAATGTAAGAAAACACCAAATGAATAGAAAAATAGTACCATGTACCTCTGTATAAGAATAATGGTGATATCAGAGTTGTTCTAACTATCGTGAAATAAAACTCATATGTCATACTATGAAGTTTTGAAAAAGGGTAATTGAACATAGATTAAGGCAAACTGTTAAAATATCGGAGAACCAGTTTGGATTTATGCCGGGCGATCGACGACAGAAACTATTCATTTACTTCGTCAACTTATAAAGCGATTCTGAGAGAGAAATAAAGATTTGCATATGGTATTCATTGATCTAGAGAAAGCCTATGATAAGATACCACGAGAGATATTTTGGTAGATATTGATGAAGAAAATAATTCTCATCAAGTATATTGACATAATTAAGGATATGTATGATGGAGTAGTGACCAATATCATGATATGTAATGGTCTAACAAGTAGTTTTTCTATCACAATTGGATTGCATCAAGGATCTGCATTGAGCTCATTCTTATTTGCTATAGTGATGGATGAACTTACTAGAGCTACTTAGGAAGATATTTTGGTGTATACTATTTGCTGATGATATTGTCTTGTTGATGAGACAAGAGCAGGGGTAAATACCAAGTTAGAGTTATAGAGGCACATATTAGAATCTAGAGGTTTTATATTGAGTATGTCTAAAACTGAGTATATGAAGTATAAATTTAGTAAACGACGGACCATAGACTATAATACTGTAACACTGGATAAGCAAGAGATGCAAATGAGTAATCAGTTTAAGTATTTGGGTTCTATTATTCAGAATGATAGAGAGATTGATAATAATTTAATCATAGGATACAAGCTGGTTGGTTGAAATAGAAGAGTGCAACGGGAGTTTTATGCAACCGTAACATTCCGCTAAGGCTGAATTTTTTTTTTTATAAAACTGCTATTAGGTCAGCTTTATTATATGGCATGGAAGATAAGTGTAACAGAGATGTGCATGCTCAGTTGGATATGGGACAATACTAGGAGAGATAAAGTGAGAAATGAAAATATTCGTATTAAGGTAGGTGTAGTTTCTATCAATGAGAAGATGTGAGAAAATCGCTTATGATGGTTTGGTCATGTGCAATATAGGCCTAAAAATATACCAGTTTGACGAGGCGAGTTTATTAATGTAGGACAACTTAAAAGAGCGAAGGAAAAATTGAAAAAATTATGAATGGAGGTGATACGAACAGATATGGATTTTAGAGGTCTAAAAGAGGAGATATTACTTGATAGAAATGAATGGAGAAGGACTATCAATGTGATCGCTCCAGTGCGATTCTTTTTTGGTTCATGTAGCCTACCCCAAGTACTTGGTATAAAAGGCTTAGTTGTTGTTGTTGTTGTTCTCTTATGGGTGAAGAAAATAGTGAGAGAAAAAAGAATGCAGAAATTGATTTTGTTTATCTTAACAAAACAAAAAAATTGCTTCTGTTCAAAATATAAACCTCGGTTGCTAGAGACCAAGACGATATTAAGCATAGGAAGATGGAGGGCTTGAGCTCGAACATGATTGCAGTTGACATGGATAATAGTGATATATGATGAGTGTCATATATTGCATATTTATAGCCTCCATATTATCTATTTTGTATTTAAATAATACTATTAGGGTATTTTTAGTGTATTTTTCAGGTAAACCTATTCGTATAAGGAGATAACATAAACTCAGAGCCGGATTAGGAAACCAAGTCTAGAGAGGAGTTAAAAGTGAGTAAAGCTACAAGACTATGATGCTACAGGAAGTCAAAGTTCAATACAGTTATAAAAATCAAAAGAACAAGACAAAAGACTCATACAGAAGAAAAACCAGATAAAATATCCATACTTTTGCCGCTATTTGGTAGCATTGGCCACCAATTGGAGGTCCAATGGGCCCCACTCTGGGTGATATTTTAACGGGGGTTTCGATTTAATTTTGTAGTTTCTCACTTGTACTCAAATTAGGGTTTGATTCTTTGAAACCTATATATTGGCCATATCCCTATAATCTAGGGTTTATGAGAGGATATAATTTTGTACTCAAATTTTATTTAATAAAATTAGGATTTACTGAAGGGGTAATGGCCGCCATACCGACTCCAGAGGTAACTTTTGTTGTTCATCAATATTTCTTAGCTAATGTTCTTCTAATTGCTTTCTAAATAAATTTATCTTAGTTTCTAGTGTAAAGTTTAAGTGTTTTCTAGGAAAAATATGATCTTGCTAATTAGAACTATGAGTAGCTAATTTAATCTAGCCCTAACATGTAGATGAAACTAGAAATCTACCATGTAGTTGCTCTCTAATATTTTATTCCTAAATAAAATAATAAAGACATGATTTTTTTCATGAAAAGATTAAAATATAACAACTCGTAGATTAATCTTTTGATGGGTTATATTTAAATTAGATTTCTTGATAGTCTATACTTAGTTAGGGTTTAGGGTTGTTACTTTTCATTTTTGTCGTAGAGTTATCTAACGATTTAGTTTATCTCTATAACAAGTCATATCTTTGATGCGTTATGCTTGCACACCACTTGATAACGCGTGTTTAGAACACTTTAAGTAAAGATTAAAAACTAAAAGATCAATTTTTATGATAGAAAAAAGATAATAGAAGTAATATATGGCTGGAAACTAGTTGATTTTATGTCCTAGGCTAATTAGTATAACTCAAATCCAACTTAGAACCTGTAGTTAATCTGCTAGGACTAAAGAATTAGTGAGAATAGTAAAACACTTTAGATCCCTGTAGGAACGATCTGTACGGCGCTACACCGACACTGTGCGCTTGCAGTAAATATTTCACATCAATATGGTTGTGGAGAACAATGATCAATTTTCTCCATAGCCAATGATAATTCTTCATGTCGAACTAGAACCTTCTGATCTTCACCTTTAATACACTTTATAGTATATAAGTCTCTAAACTTTCTCTTTCTTATTCGGGAAATTCTATACATATCATTTTCTGCCTCTTTATTATCCAACTTCTCGGACACTTGTTTATATAATTTAGTTTTTGAATCCCGAATAGTTTTCTTCGGTTTCTTCTTGGTCAGTTTATATCTCTCAAAACTTATTCTATCATTATTATTATTTTTCTTCAAATTTCTATAAAGGTGCTGCTAGATCGCAATAGTATTTTTTTCCCCTCTTTATTCCACTATGATGTATGAGCACTGTCTCTTGACTTACGAAATATATATTTAGCTACTATCTTAATACAACTAGCTATTTTGTTCCATATTATATTAAGATCATCATAGTCTCTCCAATCTGTTTCTTGTATTACTCTATCTACAAAAAAATTTAATTACCGTCTAATCGCCACCACTTAATTTTAAGATCTAATTTATACTTAATCTTTCTAAGTCTCTTTCTAATCTGATTATTTAAAACTCAGAGTTTATGTTAGGTAACTACACTCTCACTTGACACTTCCTTACAATCGATACAACTAACTCTATCTATCCTCCTACTTAAAAAAAATTCTATTTGACTCACACTCGATCTACTTTTAAGAATAATCAAATATGAAACTCTCTTTTCAAACCAAGTATTAACTAAAATCAAATCATAAGACAAAGCAAAATCTAGAATTGAGTTACCTACTTCATTTTTTTCAAACCAAATCCTCCATGTACACTATCAAACCCATTACGATTAGTTCGTACATGCCTATTAAGATCACTACTAATAAATAATTTTTCTCTAACATGTATTTCTTATACTATCTCATCTAAATCTTTCCAAAATTGATATTTACTAGATTCATCAAGTCCTACTTGTGGTGCATAAGTACTGATAATATTAAAAATCTCTCTATTTAAAATAAGTTTAACTAATAAAATTTTATCAGCTTTCCTCCTAATCTCCACTACTTCTCCAAGTAATTGTTTATCTATGATTATACCTACTCCATTATGATTTCTTTCTCTACCTGTATACCAAAGTTTATAACCCCAAGTATCTATGACTTTTGCTTTCTCACATATTCACTTAGTCTCCTACACACACAAAATATTAACCCTCCTTCTAATTATAGTATCAAATAACTCTGCTAATTTACTTGTAAGGGAATCTCTATTTCACGATACCAGCCGAATTATATGTTTATGAGCTAACTTCTTTACCCCCACCCGCTCATTAAGGTATGAGAATTCTCTTACATTTGACACCATATTCGGAAGCCGATATGGCGCGTCCCTTCTGAGCGACAACCTAGCAACTCTCACATATTTTTCATTACACCGGGGCTCTGATGTAGCGTGTCGCTCAGTAGGAAATTCCCCAATAAAATTCATATTTTGGCTCATATCATAATATATGATAATATTTTACGCTAGTTGTCACTGACCTACCACAACCCTCCTCCTTTATCCTGGTTTGGGACAAGCAGTGAAAAGATAAATCTTTAAGCACAGCACTGGCAGAGTTTGTATCTTGCCTATTTTTATCTTATTATTTTTGGAATTTTCTATCTCTAACTTAATCTGTTCTATTAATGGCAGAGTTTGTAGCTTCCTTAATCTGTTATATTAATGGTGACTAAACCGTATTTCCATGAGTTGCACTGTCATTTCTGGTAGAATTACTTTCAGTTCCATCCTTTGCATCTCCATTAGAACCTCTTTCTGCTTAATTAATCTCTCTACTATCGGCCTTCTACTTGACGCATTTGGTACTGTATTGATCTTTTATGGGTGATACTTAATTTCTAAGTCATAGTCTACACCAATTCTAGCCATTGCCTCTATCATATATTTAATTCTTTCTGAGTAAAAGTATACTTCAAATTTTTATGAATAGTATATATCTTCACTTTCTGTCCTAGTAAGTAGTATCCCCAAATCTTCACAGCATGAATTAATGCTTCTAACTCCAAGTCATGAGTCAAATACTCACTCTTATGAGGTCTCAATTGTGAGACTCAATCATTATCTCATTTTGTGTCAATACACATCCCAATCTCTGACTTGAAACGTCATTATAAATTTTCATTCTTGCATAGTTATTTGGAATTGCTAACACTGGTGTTATTGTTAGCTTCTATTTCAATTCTTCAAATGTCTTATTACACTCCTCCGTCCAGACTCATTCCATAACTTTTCTAGTCAATTTAGTCATAGAGAATGCAATTTACACAATAATACTCAGCTATTCCTAGAAAACTCCGAATTTTCAACACATGTTAATTCTATCTTCCTATGGTAGGCTGATACACCATCTCAAAAAACTATACGATCCAAAAAAGTAACCTTATACAACCAAAATTTACATTTACTCAGTTTTCAATATAACTTTTGCTCTCTAAGAGTCTGCACAACTATTCTCAAATACTCAGTATGCTCTTCTCTATTCTTAGAATAGATCAAGATATCGTTAATAAATATCACTACAAACTTATCTAGATACTGAGTAAAAATTTGGTTCATCAAATTCATAAATACTATTAGTACATTAGTCACTCCAAACAGCATCACCAAATATTCATAATAATCATTCATGGTTCTAAATATAGTCTTTGGAATATCTTCTGCTTGAACTCTTGATAGAATTCTGAATGAAGATCTATCCTCGAGAATACCTTTGCTCTTCCCAGTTGATCAAATAGATAAGTTATTCTTGATTGTTACTGCATTTAAACCCTATAGTCCACATATAACCTTTGACGCCCATCCTTATTTCCTATTAATAATATTGGAGTTCTCCAAGATAAAACACTAGGTATTACAAAAGCCAACTTCAATAACACACCTACTTGTCTCTTGACTTCATCTAATTTTGTAACTCCCATTCGGTAAGGTGGCTTATAAACTAATTCAACTCCAGAAATAATATTAATAATAAATTCTACCGCCCTTACTGATGGTAGTCTACCTATTTTTTTAGTATATATGTCTAAGAATTCTGGTATTACTGGGATCATTCATTCTCTTACTTCCATAAATTTCAAAACTCCTCCTTTTGGGGATACCCTAGATTCAGCTAGTGCTAAAGATTGGCTTCCACCAATAAACTCAAATTCCAGATGATCAAGAATCTGAAATATTACTTTTTTCTTTTGCAATCTATTACTGCATGAAAGCTACTCAATCAATCTATGCCTAGGATAACAGCATATCCTCCTTCATTTATAACAGCAAGTTGGTATAAAATTCTCTACTATTTATTGCTAAGGAACATAATCTACACTCTTTATTGGTTATGATACTAATGCTCCCAGTCTTAATGTCCCATCCCGTAGGCAAGATAATATAATCAACAGAATTGCAGGAAGCAAATGTGATAGTGATAAAACAGTGTGAAGCTCTATAATCAAGCAAAACAGTTGATGGCGCATTGCCAAATAAAATTATACATGTTCTGACTCCTACAGTGGTATAAACTTCTTCATTATTCATCAGTCTAACATGCCCCTACCTCCTTCTACTCCCCTTGGGCTCTGGTATAAACTTATTGTTGTGTCTCTAAAGATCTTCTCTAGTCCGGTCCTAGAACTCTGTGAGCTAATGCTTTTGCTGGCCTAGATGTTAGCTGGAACAAGACCCTGGTTACTGCCTACTGTTGAACCTTTAGACAGTCACTCACTCGGTGATTGGCAAGCCCACATGCCAGACACAGTCCTTGGGCTCTTCTACACTCCTAGGTATGTCCCGGTATATGGCAAAACAGATTATTGAACTTCCATTTGGTATCATCTGTTTCTTTGCTAGTGGACAATCAAACCTCCTAATTGATGAGCTTGCTCCTTGTACAAACAACCTTTTAAATGTCATTGGTTTCCCCTCCTTGGATACTTGCTCTAGGCTATATGCTGCTTTGAATACCTCTGAGTAGGTCTTGTAGTTATGACCTGCTAGATGCTTCTTTAGATGTCCTTCCTAGAACATATGTGCTCAGTTCTCCTCATCAGACACTAGGGTCAAGGTAAAACGACAAGTCTTACAAACTCAGCTGCATATGTATCCACAGTCTAATCTCCTTGTTGCAGTTCCAGAAACTATCTTTCTTATTTCTCGCTTTGTCGATGCATGGAAAAATCTGGGATGAAATATCTCCACGAACTTTTCCCATATGAGAGGTTCCTGGTGCCTTACTTCTTGGGCTAGCCACCATGTCCTAGCCATGTCGGTTAACTGAATGCACACCATCTCCACTCGATTTTCCTTTGGGATCCTTTTCGCCTTCAGAAAATTTTCCATATCAACAATCCATTGCTCAACTTTCAACGGACCTTCAGTTCCAGGAACACTGATGGTTGTAGCCTCCTGAAATCTGACATCATCCCGGTCTTTTCTGGCTCTTTGGACTGCAACATTCTCTCTAACAATATTATTGTAGTTATTTGTGTATGTGCTACCCCTCACACTAGATTCTTAAGCTCAGTGATATCATCCCTTGGATTCACACTCATAGAAAATTGGATCCACATCGTTATGTGACGAACCAGATAAGAATCAATAAAAGAAATTCCAAAGACAGACAATTGAAGCAGGGAATGATATAATAGGCACAATTGAAGCAAGGAATGATATAATAGGCACAATACTAGATCAAATATGATATCAAAAAAGAAGATACAATTAGCAAGAATGAGTCACAGACATGTTTTTATATGGCAGTAGTCATATGGTCTTCAACTAAGTCTTGGCTTTGATATCACCGAGGAACGCCCCGATTTTCAGTTGTTTTCCAAAACAGAGGATTCTATTTAAAATAACACTAGACAATCTAATAATTACCTAATTTTGAAATAACCATAATTATTACTACATTCAGATGGATAAATATCATGTCTAAAACTGAAAAGATTTTATTTAAACAAAAAGTTAATTACAAAAGATGAAACACTGCTCAGGATATATGAACAAAAAAGGAACAAAAGAACAAAATAGTAGAGCATTATCCAGATAAAAGAAAATATAAACGAATATACAAGGGGTCTTTAACCTTCTACTGCCTCTTGATCTGCTCGAGAAAGTATGGGCCGTTAGATAGGACTGGTTCTGCTTCTTCATCTTTCAAACCTCGATTCAGCACCAGGGATTAAACCCAGCAAGTAACACAAAAAAAAGAGAAGTTGTACTATCAAAGTACCCGAAATAGGTGATTGCGAACATATTCTATTAGTGTCGGTCATAAAACATAAATAAACAATAATATAAATAAATTTGAAATCACAACTAAATTAAATATTCAGGGATGTGTAGATCAATAACAGTTAATGGATATCCTTTAGTTCTTATGTCGTATATCATAAACTAGATAGATTAATAATTGGTCAAATATCTGAGACTACTACTGAGTGATAAGATGTGTATTGTTACCTATATCATATGAGTGTCCATACACACCCACGACTTGGCTCAAACCTATAGCATTGAATCATGGCGCACTAGTAAGTGCTGCTAGACACTATTAAACAGTAACAGACGTAGCCCATTATAGAAACTTAAATATCAAATTGTAACTTAGTACCATATGGTATTGTTGTAGTATGAACCATTATCACTTAACTATAAATGACGAAGTAGATTCTCATATGATATAGTTCTTATCCATTATTAAGTTTTCCCATCCCCATGTTAATGATACATATTACACATGATTCGTTGAATCATCTTGGCCCATCCATGTAATAACCTGCACTTGTTGTATTTTGATAACTATAATCAAGGAATAACCATGTCTGGTCTAGGTACATGTGTAATATCATAAGAATCCATATCCATGTCATGTCACCATGTTCTAAAACTATGTCCATCATGTATCAGGTATATAGGTCATTATATACTATGAGTTTTATACCGCAATGCAGTAAGCTTATTCCAATGAGTCATCATGCAATTAATGAGGAAGAATCATTATTATGATGCAAAGTATTATTCTAAGTAAACTACAAGTAACATTATATAATTTTTCTTCAGTGTGGAAAAGTCAGAATAAATATAATATGACTGAAAAAAGTTCTTGCACAATTCTTCTTGTGCATAGAATTTTGTACTTGCATAAATTGCAATAAACTTTTAGCTTATCTCCTTAGTGGTATGAATATTAAATATATCAGTGTTGGATGAAAACCTATCCGAACTTACATTATTTAAACTATCAATTTAATAATTGATTAGGAAAAGCATAAAAACTATATGTATATTATGAACAAAACCTAAATATTATTAGGCAACAAAATATGTCCTTTTATAATGAAAAAAATTTGCTATCACTTGTCTTGCTCGGGGTTAGGGATGGTAATGGACGCGTTCGTAGGCCAATTGTTGGCCATTTCTATACAAACTTTGAATTAGAAGAATAAAATTTTCATTTTCAATATCAAATTTTATATAAGATGCGCCAAAAATTGACCCATGGATGTATCAATTACCATCCCTAGATGCATCTATTACCATTCATATTCTTAGCTGGAAAACTTGACGTGACCCTATTATATAATCACAAAGATGTATAAAAAACTACTCATCTATCATATTATTAGAAAGTGTGCATATGATTTTGGATATACATGCCTATACATATATGCACATATATAAGTTTTTCAACTACATTTTCATGGTGTTATATCCTTCAAGAGTTGCTATGTTGCTGGTCATGTAAATATTATAGTTATGGCACACCTTTAAGTTGTCCAATTTAATCTATATATAAGTAAACAATAATAACTACATACTATACATTTTAATGGGGTTGAATATCTATATTATATGGCTAAATAGTAAAAATTCTATGTAAGAGATATCATTAGTGCAACCTAATTTTGTCAATAATGTGAATATCTATAGAAGTTTAATGTAGATGTCAAATAATAAAGTATGTGAATTAGAAAGGAAAATAATACAAATATAAGAAGGAGTAGTATAAAATTTGCCTTGAATATTCTATGATTATTGTAAGATTATTGATAATGAGCCCTTTCTAAATTGTCTATTTTGTACGAGTGAAATGAGTGAGAGATGAAGAAGAAAACGATAAGGCTCTGTTGGATTTTTTCTTTTAATAATATATATATGCGTTAACACCTCATCATCTATTCTCACATGCTTTCTAATTGACAACTCACCTTCCTAGTGCCACTCATTTCCACAGAGTGACATCTCAGCACTAACTTATTAGAATGAGTGTTTATAAAGCAAATGAGAGGAAACAAAGCAGCCCTATATAGAGAAATTTTATAATTACAGTTTTAAAAATTGTTGCCCAAATATTTCTAAATTAATATAGAATGTAGTGCTTGACTAGAAAAACATTAGAAAACTATCTGTTTATTATTTAGATATCCAGAATGAGAGAAACAAAATTTTGAATTAATTAGAATAATAATTTAATATTATTAAATTAGCGAAATTTGAGAATATTTTTTGGGCTTATTGGAAAATTTTTATAAATTATAAATATTATAAAATTAATAACCGCAAGGACTGAATGTCATTTGGAGTTACGGATTTAAATTTATACTCACCAAAAATCATTTTGGTGGCCAAATTGGTCCTCAATAGCCTTAATTTGTCATTTCGGACTCAAAAAAAAAAATACAAGTAGCACAGATTTTGGGATATTACATAGAGACTTCAACTAGAAGCTAAAACCAAATGGGCTCTGATACCAACTGTAACGCCCCGCATATCAAATTATAGATAGTGTCCTATGACACATTCCAAATGAATACGCCAAGCCTAAATTATATGAAATAAATATGTAAAACTACCACACACACACACATATACATAATAAGATAGTAACATGAAACTAAAATAATAGATTTATTTCAAGAATAATGATCAAGACAAATTTATAGGAGTGCCAAAAAGATTCTTATTACATTATCAAAAAATTAAGTTTGAATAAGAATGAATATTAAAATTCTCTTTAAAAAAATAATAGGAAGAGTCTCTCTTATGTCTCTCTTACAGCTAACATACCTATTCAGAATCTACTAATTTCTTGAAAATGGTGGGTCTTTCTTCTTAATAACCCACAAAATAGTATCTGGGCATATTAAACTAGGGTCATTAAAATGACCTAGTAAATTCAACTAAAAGAGGGATAATAACGCGCAAGGACGCTATTTGTGATATACATATACATAACGCATAAAATATTAGTGACAACATCATGAAAAGTATGTCTTGTAGTATAAATCGTGGATTTTATTATGCATGTTTTGGAGATAATAATGATTACTGGATAATATATGCATGTTAAGAATGATATTGTAATAGAAATAGAAAAATAGAAATCAACGTGTATATAAAATATGATTTGTCGTATTGATGTCTATTGTAAGTTATTTTGAAACTGTGAGAAAGAAAAATCATATTTTTAAGAGCATCCCGTATATATCCGAGACAATGGCTTCAGACTTCTAATACTGCTCTAGGACCGTCTCGTTAGGTATTCAAGAAAATATAATGGATTAGTTTACACTCCTCAGCCCGAAACATTATAACATGACATGACAATAATCCAATTATCACCCCACGTCCTCCTATATTAGGTTCCTAAAATTCAGCTGCGCGATATAAAAAGAAGGACCTCCCAAAATATATATTCAATTTCTCTCAGTTCCCCCATAACTCTATTATTTTGCTCATATTCAAAATATACTACTTATTCAAACATGTAAACAAAATAAGTAAATAATAAATAGATATATATTAGTTCAAATTATTGTAAGCAAGATGTCACAAACTGAAAAGCGATAATTAGTGATAATAACTCAAAAAGAAATGATCTAGATAACTTGAGTTTTTAAAATTCTACCAATAATCTCTATTAGATTATGTTTTAGAAACTTCTTATATTATTAAGTTATCTTTACTGCAACTATAATATTATTTATTAAGATAAAAAATAAATACATAAATGAATTTTTAAAAATAAAATAAAAAGAAGTTTTTTGGGATATAGGACAGGTGCATTACATTCTTACGCTTCTAAATCATCATGTATTATATGTTTTTAATTGAACCTAACAATCATTTACTAGGTTAATACCTTTTAGGATATATCAATTAACTTTCAGCATGGAAAAAAATAAAACCTATGATCAAAATACTGTTGAACAATAATATAAAAAGTTATGCGTAGTTGTTAAACTTTATTTTAATTTTCAGCAAGAAATTGAAGATCTTGATAACGTAGTAGTATATATTTGTTACTTTATTTTTTATCCTTATTTTTTCTTCTTTTTTATTTACTATTTTCTTTTCTTTTATTTTTGGTCATTCGGCTGAAAAGAACAACGGGGTGGATTGATTTTTTTTGTTTTCTTTTGTTTCTCTTCTAGTTACTGAACAACAGAGAAGAGGGAAGTTTGAGTTTGATATTTATATTTTTATTTTGTGCATTTACTTTTTTTTTCAGTATGTTTTTTTATTGTGTTTAAGTTTTCTTTTTTTTTTTATTTGTTTGGCACTGAAAGAACTTTTTTTCTTTATTTTATGCTTTAATCTTCTTTCTCACTATTCAGTTAAGAAGAGGAAATTTTTTCTTTAAAAAACTAGTTATAAATATTTCTACTACTTAATATTGGTAGTAGTTTACTTTAATAAGAGACTTAATAGTAAGGTCCCAACAATTATGAATTGCTAACTTATTAATTATAAAATCATTGTTTGAGTATCATAACATAATTTAATTCTTTTACTCCAAATTAATTACAAAATGAAAAAAGGGAAATGATGGGATCTATTTCTTCTTCCTTTCTCTTCTTCTCTTTTCTTCTTTGCTTTTTCTCTCTTTCTTCTCTTCTTCTCCTCCTCCTCCTCCTCTTCTTCTTCTTCTTCTTTTTTCTTCACTATTTTGTTTTCTCTTTTCTTCTCTGTTCAGCCTTACAACTGAATAGTTTAAATTTTTTGGATTGTTGAACGTGAGGAGAGGAGAGTTTGCATGTGTTTTTTTTTTTTTTTATGTATTCTTTATTAATTTGGGTTAAGATTAGGCATAGTTAAAATTTTCTAATCCACCCAAACTCTATTAAATTTTTTATTGTTCACCAAAATAGTATTTAAGATAAATTCAAATCGTAAACTATATATAGATAAATTGATTAAAAATAACAATAAATATTATTATTACAATCACATTAATTTTTTTAAATAATATAGTTTAAAATAAGTAAACACCAAAATAATATATACAAAAATACTTTATAGGGGAATTGGGGTGTTACACTTATCATACAAGGTAAACTAACTACATAAAGAATACACTCTTGATAGGATGCCCTCCAGCCCTCTAGTTACTAGACGTGCTCACAATACAACTTATGAGGTTATCATGGGTGACTGCTTACAATTCAAACAAAAACAAAGGGATTTCATCCCACCTTTCCCTCAGCTTTTTATCTCCTCACATATTTGACGGTAACTTCTCTGCCTTCAAGATAGCCATGAACATGTACACAGTAAGGATTATTATCACGAACTTAAAAGGGATCAGAATCAGTAGTACTACAGCTCCAATCATCCCCCACATCAACTTGGTTGTATGCTGCAAACAACCAATATAAAAGTATTTGTGATAGGCAATTTCCAGAACAATTATTTAACTTCTTCAGTCTAAAACAAGCTGACATATCAGGATAGGTAGGATAACAAAAATTAAAATAGTTTATAATTAGTCACAGATTCCTCCTCAAAAAGACTAGTTACAATTACTTTGTGCCTTTATGGTAACCATCATAAACTATTCTAACTCTTGTCATGTCCAGTGTGGAACTATTGAGTTAGGGGTACTATAGTTCAGTATTTAGTCAATAACTTATTATTTCTTATTTAAGTATTCATTGAGTTTTCAATCATTTAACAATTGAAACAATAGTTTAGTTATTGATCACACTAATTTACTATTTTCAGCGTGTCATTTACATTACTTCAATCAATCTTTTGTATTAAAACAATCAACAAAATTATAATATAATGCAGTGACTAGAAGCATTGTTGGTTTGGTTTCGTTCAGCTAGAAACCAAATTTTGAACGTAACTTGTTTAAAAATTATAATTTTAATTTTTTTAGTAAGTATATCTCTTCAACTTATCCAATTGGTATTGAATTTATTATCTATAATATATATATATATATATATATATATATATATATATATATATATATATATATATATATATATATATATATATATATATATATATATATATATATATATATATATATATATATATATATATATATATATATATATATATATGAGGAAACGGAAAATACACCGGCGGTGAACGGAGTTCCTTCACCGCCGCTTAGGTGGTCCAATAAAATTATAACACGGGACGTCATTCAAGATAACAAATAAATGAACTCTCTTAAATAACACAACGTGTAATAATTTTATTGGGCCACCTAAGCAGCGGTGAAGAAAACTCCCTTCACCGCCGGTGTATTTCCCGTTTTCTCTCTCTCTTTATATATATGTGTGTGTGTGTGTGTACGCGCGTGCGCCTGTGTGTGTATATATGGATGCATATATGTTCTATATATGTGTATATGTATGTATGTATAATTTATTAGATAATTTAGTCAGTTTAGTTTTGGGTAAAGCTCAAAATCAAAAACTGACTGAATTATTTTGGTTTGGTTCAGTTTTCTATTCGAATTGACTTTGCTCGATTAGTTTGGTTTTAACCAATCATTGCTCACCCTTAGTTCGAGTGCGAGATTGTCGAAGGGACTGTTGACAACGCTTTGCGCAAAAAACACAATAAAGACGGTTGTTCATCCTTCTAAATAATTTCTTTAATAAAATTGGATCTTGGTCTGTATATTTTATATTAAAACCATAAAACATCAATATAAATATGATTCTATATTTTAAAGCATATAAAGATTGTAAATTTGGTCATGATCTACAAGAGTTTCTCTTTTAATATGGTTTTTCTTCAGTAAAAATTATACTTTGAATATAAACATATTATTCAATCATTAACTAAATAAAATAGTAAATATAAAAGATAAAACATAATTATTAGTATATTTATAGTGAATTTAAAAACTCACCTGGTCTAGGTTGGAAGTGATATAGGGTTTATTATTTAAACAACGTTGAAATAGTTATGAACGCTCCAAGAATTCCCTAGGCTAAACATCTTTCTGATTCCTCCTTTTCACTTTATTTTCTCTGTGTTATTCTCTTCTTTTCGTTGCATTTAGGAAAGAGATAGTGGTATTGTGAAGTCATCCTTTTTATAGGAGTTGGGTTCCTATTTAAATCGAATATCTAATCAAAACATAATCATATAGGTATAAAAAAACTGAATCAATATTATAATTGTTATATAATGGTTTTTAACTAATCCCATTTGTTTTATCAGTCAAAATTACTTTGTTTGCCAAGTTGGCTAGGTGTGGGTTAGATGCTATAGGGTCTAGGGTTCAAATTTTGGTATGCACATATTTAAATAAATTAACCTACTCTCATATTTTATTTTATTCTTTTTTTAAAAAATCACTTTTAAAACACAAATATTATTTCAATTAAATTAGAAAATTTAAAAAAAATAACATATTAAAGTGGGTATTACATTATACCATCCTTAAAAAAAAAAAAAATTCATTCTCGAAATTTATTAAGACTCATGGTGATACAAAAGAGATACCTTCGCTCAAATAGATACCAAAATCACTCTTGAATGCTTTCTCTCCCTCTCAAATCATTTCTCCGGTTGAATGTTGGTTCCAAGAAACCAACACAAATGGACTTATCTTGTTCTTTAATATCTTCTCTCTACAATCAATTGTAGCTATTGTTTTTTTTTTTTGCCAGTCAAACTCATACATACATATATTTTTGGCAATATTATCCAAATTGAGTCTCCACCGGGAGTCGAACTCAGAACCTTTCGCAAATAGAGAGGGGTGATACTACTTGAACCAAGGCTCACTGGCAATTGTAGCCATTGGTTATTATAGATAGGAAAGATTTGGTCCAATCTCAATTTCCTAGTAATCCATAATATTAGATGTTTCAAAAGTGGAAGCAACCAAAAATAATAAGTACTAGATCTAAAAGAAAACAACAATTGTTTCTGACTTCAGCTACTCTATATAATACTCTGTATCTTCAATTTTCTCAATCGGATCAATCTCAAAATCCGAACGTACACACCAATGTCATCCCAAAATAAGAAAATAATCTAGTATAAAAAGAAAAAGAGTAAGAGAAGCCGAAATAGATATGCATGAATACGAGAGTCAATAATGCATATGATTGTAAAATAGAATATGAATTAATTTATTAATTAGGTACTTGATAATGATTATTCTAATCACTGTAAAGGTCTAGTCTACAAGTCAAATATTCTAATTTAAGGTGTCAATTATTATTAGAGAATCCAACTCATACTATATCTATATTTCGATTGTCTTCCGTACGGACTGAATAAAATGGTCACTAGGATTGCTCAATATTAACGTGGACCTGCACAATGACAAACAATAATTTTCATTTATAATCCAGCAAATCACCACACGTCAATGGTATGTGCTAAAATCAGTTATACAACTTGATAGTACAGTGAAAATACAATATTCATATTAGTTAGTATATGTCCCAACCCGATACTATTTATAGTTATCAAAATCATGCAAAGCCTAGTACGACACTTTTCAATCAATGTTCGATCCTAACTCAGTTCAAGTTCATTTGTAGTTCAAGTTCATTGTAGTCAAGTAATTTTAGAAAGAAATTTTCAACTCTAACATACTATCAGAATTTCAATCACTAATTTTAGGAATTTTCTGATGACATCATTATTATATATGGCTAGATAAGAGAAATTTATGGTAGGTTTTATGTGCAAGCACATGTAGGGGACAGTCGAACTTCTTTCTTCCTTCTTCGTCATAGGTAAAAAGAGTCCTTCTGTTGCGAAGACATCACGATGTATTCTCTCCTGGTAGAGGCACGGATCATCGACGGGCTTCTTTTTCTTTAGAGAGAAACGTCGTTGTAGGTATGGATGCCGGATGGTCGGGCTTTCTCCTTGACTGTCGAAATATATCGAAAGGCAGGTTGAGGCATAATTCGTCGGGGATCAACTGAGTTATATGCTCCTCCCTTCCCTGAGAGAAAGAAAGGTAGAATTTCGAAATTGAAGAAGGAGAAGACAGGAGACTAGCAACTACGTGTTCCTACCCGCACACCGTATAGTCCCTGTTAATTATGTTACTATTTTTCTTTGAAACTCTTTTCTAGAAAATGTTACCAAATGTTGAAAATAGAATGCTATGAAACCCGTTATATTGTGTTGTGAAATCTAATAGAATCTCAGTGCTATCTAACAGTAAAAAATAAATGCACCGTAATAGTATACTTTTTGCATTATTTTATATTATTTTATATAACATTACGTTAAATTAGGTTATGTTACATTATTTACTATTATTTTTTAGTAATTTCTATATTATTGTAAATTATTATTTTAATTATTAGCGAATTATTGCAATTTTCTTACTAGATTACATGGTGGCTTGTTTGATTACTTATAGAATTATTAACTTGCTAACTTGCAATTGCTTATTTGTTCCCTTGTAATTCCTCTCTAGTTGCTGAAATATATTACTTGTTAATTCTATTAAATTTTAGCTGAACTAAATAAATAATTGCAAATAAAATAAATTTAGAATTAAGAATATAAATTACAACATTGATAATAACTAGAATTAAAATAAAAAATTAGAATTTTATTTCTTATTTAGATAATAACTGAAATTATGGTTGCGGAGTTAGTATAATTTAAGAAGATAAATATGACAATCATTGTAAACTTAATAGAAAATTATAATAGATTCTTTATTTTAAAATATTTTTATATTATTTTTTAGAATTTATAAATTTATTTTTTAGTTTTTAAAAATTAATTCATATAATTTTATATTTATTTTTATTAAATAAATAGAAAATTGCATAAGCTACATTATACGTTATGCTATATGCAAGATTATCTAACAAAAATAAAACGTTATGTTACTGTTATCGTTATTTTAAATATTGACATTATCACAAAATATTAAAATCATTACACCGTAAATTAGCATTTCCTTATACTAATTATAATTAATTAGTCAATGTATAAGTTATTCATATCCAATAGGAATAGTGCATGGAAAAATGTGTTCAAAAATAAGCTCACCTTAGCCTAAAAATGCATTCGTCAAATACATTCACATTCAAGTTTCTAATTAGAATCAATATCTACATAAAAATTCATTTTTAAAATATTAAATTCAGATTTTTGTGATTGTAGAAAATTTTCATGAATTTAAGTCACATAAAAGTCTATTTTTAGTTATAAAAGCTAGTAGGTTTGAACAGACATATAGGATAGCATCTTATTGGGTCTATAAAATGAATAGATCTAGACTTTAATTATGTTTTTATTAGAGGGTTACATATCTAGATCTAAGGAAGAAGGATGGATCCTACTCTTAATGGATTCCAAGGGAGAAAAACGACGGGGAGAAAAACGATGAGGAGGTACTCCGACTTGTGATGCTCCAGCGAAGGTGCTTTAGCAGCGGGCTCTATTGTGAAATTGCGTGTTGAACGTCTGATGGCACGTTGCTCCAACCTAAGCTATGCAAGAACAAAATTTCCCTTGATCCATGTCGGATGTGCTTGACAGTTCCCTATAATACTTCCACTTAGAGACTTCTTACTCCAATTGTTCCAAAAGTCTCTACTAGTTATATTGTATCCAATAGATAACCAATTCTTCTAATCCCTTCGTCAACTGTTTAATCGGGATACTATGACTGATTGCCGATGGAGCGGCTCAGGCGCGGTGCATGTCTGATAGCAAAGAGGAATGTTCAAAAAAAATCTATGGAAATTGGAGGGGTTTAAATAGAGTTAGAACGAAGGATTAGAGGGAGAGATTAATGGGTTATAATGGGATTAAATTTAGATTTGAAAGTGTAAAAGAAATATTATTTTACTAATGAATGGGTATATTAAAGTAGAGGAATTGAATTTTAAAACGAATAGAACATGTGATAATTGTGATCAAATGCTGAATTGAAAGAGATGCAATTAAGATACTGATGAAAGTTGACTGTTTTGAAATTAAATATGTGAGCATAGTGTCACATAGTAAATTAAAAAGTGTAATTAATGGGAGGTTGGAAAGGAGAGATATGTTAGGAAAGATTTAAGTTAATTAAATTTCTATTTGATTACATTGTCGATTCATTATCTTATTGGTAGAAGGATTGCGATTGATCATGATTCAACCAATATTTATTTTTTATGCAATGTATTTTTTGTCTGGGCTGAGGAAATGTGCTTGGTCTTAATAAATAATAGTGATATATATTTTTAAAAAATAAATCATGGCTTATTATGGAAATTACTTAATAATTTAGTAAAAATGGTTTATAGACTTTAGTGAAAATATAAGAAAATATTTTGTGGCACTAAAATAATAATAGTTAAAAATAATAATTTGATAAATCTACTTTAAAATTATACATGACTACATTTATTTATTCAATATATTAAAATAATACCACTAAAAATTTTATAAAAAATAATCAGTAAATAAATATGTATGTATGTTGATTTTGGATAGTTACAACCAAGTTGGTTTAGTTGCGGGTTAGGTATTATAGAGACAAGGGCATCTATTTAATTAAATTAATTAACCTACTCTCCTCTTTTATTTTACTCTTTTATTTTAAAATTCAAATTTGAAATACAAATACTATTTTAATTAAATCTGGAAATCAAAAAAGTTCACATAGCAAAAGTGGGTATTACAAGAGTGTTCGAGATAGGTTCCATCCTGTATTGCAATGTTTCCTAATAAGCTCTAACCAGAATACTGATATTACTGTTAATGTTTTCTCGGATACAACGGGAATGCACTAAGACTTGTCAATTCCATCCTGAATTTCTAAATATCATAATAAAAGATAGTTAATATAAGTGTAATAGAGATGTGCATGTTTCGCTGGATATGCGGCAATACTAAAAGAGATAATGTGAGAAATAAAAATGTTCGTGCTAAGGTAGATGTAGTCCCCATTGATAAGAAAAATGAGAGAAAATTGCTTATGATGGTTTGGTCACGGGCAACATAGACCTACAAATACACCAGTTCGACGATGGGAGGTTATCAATGTAGGACAAGTTAAAAGAGTAAAGAGAAGATCGAAGAAAATATGGATAGAAATGATACGAAAAGATATGGATTGTAGATATTTAAATGAGAAGATACTACTTGATAAAAATGAATGGAGAAAGATTATCAACGTGATCGATCCGGCAGGATTCTCTTTTAGTTCATGCAGCCTATCCCAAGTACATGGGATAAAAGGCTTAGTTGTTGTTATAGTAATAAAAGATAGTTAAAAAATAATTATAATAAATATATGTGTTTAAAAACAAAACAGATTCGCTATTGATTATCTATTTGATTTATATGTCACTAATATACTGGATTCTATATTATTATTTCAATATTTTATTAAACATGTCATTGATAATCACTCTGTATGACTAGACATTGACAAAGACTTAGAGATAGATCTGTCTGAGACGAAGCAGAACCTAACTTATTTTTAGGAGTAGGCAAAACTACAGGATTCATTGGTGGATTTGCATAGTTTTATATGATAGATTTTATTTTAAAGTTTTATTGTAATTATAACTATAATACATGATTATGGCATATTTATTTACTTGAGACAATATATAGTTGCTTTAGAAATATTTTATGTAGTTATATTTTCTTTGATTTATTTGATGCAAATTATAATATTTTGAAATGAAAGATTTATTTATTTGTCAATTATTATTGTCCATATTCCGCTGTGATATGACTGAAATATTTAATTTAAGATTAATCGTGTTAATACACGTCGTGGAATATATTAGCTATCTACATTTCGAATATTGGGTTGTTATAAAATCTGAGTAGGCAACAGAGATGATACTCCGATTGTCTAGCTCGGTCGAAATCCAACCGAACATCGACCGACTGTGGATTAGTTGGATACAATTGATTTCGTTAGAGTTGGTCAGCGTTCGCAGTGTTCAACTTCTTTATAAAATTTTGATAAATTTCGCTAAAGTTTCATCATCTTCATAAAAATTTTGGTCAAAATTTCTGAATATCTCATTGTCTTCTTCCTCAAAAGTTAACCTTAAAATTTCGTATACTTCTTCCTCAAAATTTTCTCCCAAAATTGTCCATAAATCTAATCATCTTTCTTCTCTGAAATTCCTCCCGAAATTCCCCCAAAATCTCTAGCTTTCATCGATTTAGGCCAACACCCAATCAATGTTTCCTTTTTAACAATAAAATGTTAGCAAAAATAGCGGAATAATACTAATACAACAACCAGCAGAATCAAATAGTTAACCGAAGAAAAAAATAGTGGAGACAGAGAACACGCAGATTTAACATGGTTCGGCAATGTGCCTATGTCTACAGGGACACGATCGAAAACTTCAACTATATCAAAAAATGATTACAACTTTCTAATTCTCAACCACAAGAGAAATTACGATAAAATCATATAAGAATTTGAGATCAAATTCTAATCTCTTGTTACAATGATTTTCTTCTTTGCTTCGGCCACCGAAAATTCCAAAGGAAACCATCACCTTCCTTAAATTTTCTCTTCGGCCAAATCCCAAATACAAATAGCAGCCCACTATTTTTCCTTACTTTCACCAAAGCTAAATAGCACTAGCAGCCGCAGCCCCTTGTATTCTTTGCTTTATGCCGAATAACCCTTCAGCCAGCCACACAATAAATTTCCTGCGGCCTCACATAAAATTGCTGCAACAATAGCCGCATTTTTTTCACTTCTTTGATTATTTCTCCCTTTGGCAGCGGCTACAAATTCAAGGGCAGCGGCAACGAAAAGAAAACAACCTTTGGCCTTAAATAAACCCTAGCCGCAACCTCTTTTTTATAGATTATATCATAACGGGTTTGGGCCGGTTTTGGAGCCGTTTTGATAGACCAAAACCCACTGCGGCAATAAGGTTCCATTAGCAACAATCTCCCACTTGGAGACCTATTGCAAAAATTATAATATCTATACATGATAATCCTAGTGTCCAAAACTTTTATCTCGATCGTTTAAAGTCCCGATTTCGGCATTCAACACAAATGCACTAAAGTTGAGCAATAGCTCAACCTTTTCCCATCAATCGGCTTTGTCAACATATCTGCAGGATTCTTTTTGCCCTCAATCTTCTCCAATTTCAATTGGTCATCCTCCAATAAGGATCTAATGAAGTGATATCTCAAGTGAATATGTTTAGTCCGTAAATGATACGTTGAGTTCTTAGCAAAATGAGTTGCACTTTGACTGTCACTGAATAACCCGCAATCCATTCCATCAAAACCCAACTCACTCATCAATCGTTGCAACTAAATAAACTTCTTACTTGCTTCTACAGCTGCAACATACTCAGCTTCTATCGAAGATAAAGCAATAATTAATTGTAATCTTGAAATTCAGCTTACCATTGTCCCTCCTACAGTAAAGACATAACATGTGGTGTCCTGCCATTATCTATCACCTGCATGGTCCGAATCCACAAAATCTTGCAAATTAATATTTTCACCCCCAAAATTTAAATAATAATTTGAAATACCTTTCAAATACCTAAAAATCCACTTCACTGCTTACCAATGTTCCTTCCCATGGTTCTTCATGAATCTACTCACTACTCCCACTGCATATGTAATATCTGGTCTTGTACTCACCATTGCATACATGAGACTCCCAACGGCTAATAAATAAGACACATTCTACATGTGTCTCGTCTTCTCATCTGTCTTGGCACCGTACTCCGTTGATAGTTTGAACTGAACCAAGAGTTGTAGTTACCGGATTTGCATTCTCCATATTGAATCTCTCCAACACCTTCTTGATGTACCCCTCTTGAGATAACCACAATTTCTTACTTTTCTTATCTCGGGTAATTTGCATCCCAAGAAGTTATTTAGTCTCACCCATGTCCTTCATAGAGAATCTCCCTGCCAACTTCCTCTTTAGATCATTGATTTTCTTCATGCATGTACCTGCCATAAGCATATCATCTACATACAAAGTAAGTATAATAAAGTTACCATCCTTAAATTTTTGTAGATATACACAATAATCTGAATTGTATCTGGCAAAATCCGAGTCCAATATAAACTTGTCGAACTTCAAGTACCATTGCCTCAGCGCTTGTTTCAACCCATACAATCTCCTTTTCAGTCGACATACTCAATCCTTTCCTTTAACTTCATATTCCTCTGGCTATTCCATGTATATTTCCTCCTCCAAATCACCATAAAAGAAAGCAGTCTTCACATCGAGCTGCTCTAAATACAATCCATTCACAGCCACAATACTCAGTATTGCTCTGATAGATGTCATCTTGACAACATGTGAAAATATTTCATTGAAGTCAATACTTTTTCTCTGACTGTATCCTTTCACTACAAGTCTAACCTTAAACCTTTATGTCTCTCTTGTTCATGTTTTACCCGTATACCCACTTGTTATACAATATTTTTATCTTTTCCGGTCGCTTCACCAATTTTCATGTGTAATTCTCCTCCAAAGAAGACATCTCATCGTGCATGGCTTTCTCCCACTTAAAATGAAACTTATCCTGCATAGCCTCTTGGTAACTTTCTGGTTCATCTGCATTAGTATATATAATATGATGTAAAGGAAGACAAAATTTTTGGGTTGGCTTCCTTATCCTCATGCTCTTTCTCAAAGTGGGAACACTCTCTAATGAAGTACTGGAACCATCTAGTTCAGTCAGTAGTTCTCTCTCTTGTTCGGTCTCATTTGAACCTTGTATATTCTCAGGTGTAGCTATTTCTTCCCCTTCAGATGTAAGCATTTCTTCCTTTCTTTTATCTATAGGATCCATCCCATTCTGTGGCTCATCCAGCTCCAAGTGCTCTTTCTCAACTGTTTTCTCACTCTTACTCTCCATTCAGTCTTTATACATACAGCCCTCATTGAATACTACATCTCTGCAATGAATCACCTTGTTATGCTCATAATCCCACAAGCGATAACCATATTCGTCGCTACCGTATCCAATGAATGCACACTTATGAGATTTAGAATCAAACTTCTTTCTCATCTCATGATCCACATGTGCATATGCTATACAACCGAACAATTTTAAGAATGAATAATTCACAGTCTTACCAGACCACACCTCCTCTGGAATTCCTCCATCTAAAACACTAGCTGGACTCCTATTGATCAGATAGACTGTCGTATTTACAGTGGCTCTCTTAACTTGCAAAGGCAAACCTGCATGTAGTCTCATACTCCGAACTCACTCCAAAATGGTTCTATTCATCCTCTCAACCATGCCATTCTGCTACAGTGTCCTCGGTACAGTCTTTACTCTCCTGATCCTGTGGTAGAGTAATAGTCATCGAACTCTCTATTGCAAAATTTCCCACCATTGTTTGACAATAGACATTTCACCTTCAAACTTGTTTCATTATTAACAAGAGCTTTCCATATCTTGAAGATCTTGAAAACATCGGATTTCTGTTTAAGTACAAACACCCATATTTTCCTACTTGCATCATCTATGAAAGTGACAAAATAAGAATTACCTCCAAGAGACTTCGCCGAAGAAGGCCCCCATACATCTGTATGCACCAACTCCAATCTCTCGATTTTCTTCTCCTTGCCATCATTCATAGAACTAATTCTTTTCTGCTTTCCAAACACACAGTTCTTACAGAAATCAAAGTTAGCATCTTTTATATCTGTTAACATACATCTAGATTGCAACACCCTCATGCCGCTCTCGCTCAAGTGACCGAGCCTCTGATACTAAGGTAGCCTTCTCATTCTTCAAGGTGGCCAAAGAAACAATGTGATTCACCGAGCTTGAGAGTAAATATAGAGTTCCTACTCTCTCACCCTTGACCACTACCATTACTCCTTTGCTGATCTTCTACTGTTTTCTCTCAAATGAGATTTGATAAGCTTCGCCATCCAGCTTGCTAACAGATATCAAATTCTTCTTCAAATTTGGTATGTGCTTGACCTCTTGTAAAAGCAACTTTTCACCATTGTGCAATTTCAACTGAATTGTCCCCTTACTGACAATCTTGCATTCCTGTCCATTACCAACAGTCACATGCCCAAAATCACCTTGGACATAATTCTCAAATCATTCTCTGTGAGCAGTGTGTAGATACCAAAAAAAAAAAAAAAAATTGCTAAGTGGGCACACCCGCGGGTTGCATCCCGCGGGAGCGATCCCGCAGGTTTCCGTTCTTTTCCGATTATTTATTTCCTATTTTATTTCGCTAATATTCCGTGATCCGGTTTTTTAGGAATAATCGAGCCGGATTTGGAGCTTCTTCGGTCTATAAAACACATGAATTTAACCGGAGAGAGGACTTTTGGATTCTTAGACTTTGGGGAGATTTCGGGCGAGTTCGGAAAATTGGGAAGCGGAGCAGAGCCATCTCTTCCAGTCGGACGGTCAACGGAGGCAGCAACAAGACTCCACCGCCACCCGAACCCACTTAAAAAAGGGAATCCACTAATATTCCCGTTCTTGTGACTCCTATCTTATTTTTGTAATCTGAATTCTCATTGTAATTCATCAATTTTTCAATGGAATCAAAGATGCAATTTTTGGGCAAACAAGAACTGGCGACCACAGTGAGAGTTTAGGTGGTGCAATCCAATCTTTAAATTTTTTTTTTCAGAGCTTAGGCGTCATCGCCGGGTAACGATAAATAAATGTGAGGCGTCATCACCCACCAAAATTGACAAGACGTCATCGTCTGTCAAAAAAAAAAAATTATGAGGCATCATTGCCCATAAAGAAAAAAAATTTGACAAGACGTCATCGTCTGTAAAAAAAAAAAATTATGAGGCGTCATCGCCCATAAAAAAAAAATTATGAGTAGTCATCGCCCATAAAAAAAAAAAAATTTGAGGCGTCATCGCCCATAAAAAAAAATGACAAGACGTCATCGTCTGTCAAAAAAAAAAATTTGAGGCATTATCGCCCAAAAAAAAATTTGACAAAACTGGATACAACTCCAGGATGCAACCCGCAGATAGAATCTTGGGACCCGCGTGGACGCAACCCGCATATGAAAGCGCGGGATGCAACCCGCAGATGGAATCTTGGGACCCGCATATGGAAGCGGGATGCAACCCGCGAATGGAATCTTGGGACCCACATGGACGCAACCCACATATGGAAGCACGGGACGCAACCCGCAGATGGAACCAAAGGGTGTTATCGCCTACAAAAAATTGACAAAGTTAAAAAAAAATAATAATAAATATTTAAATAAAAAAAAACATGCAGTATGAGTGTTCTACCCATGGGTTGTATCCCACGGATGCACCCGCAGATGCCAAATAAATAAATAAATAAATAAATAAAATAAAAAAATTAATTAAAATAAAAAATAAAAAAATATTAAAAAAATATAAAAATATAAACAAAAAAAGTAAATAAATAAAAATAAACGAAAAATAATAATAAATAAAAATATATTTGTAAGGCCTCATCGCTTACCAAAATAAATAAATAAAAAAATAATAAAAAAATAAAATGCTAGGCATCATCACCTAAAAAAAAAAAAGGACATCATTGCAAACAAAAAAAAAGAGAGAGATAAAGAAATAAAAATGTATATATAAAATAAAATAAAAAAAATGAATTACCCAACGCCGACAAGGCTAGGAAAGAGAATAAATTTCTTGCCAACCCCACCATACTGGGGGTAATAAGTATGAACCGCCCAACGCCGCTAAGGCTACGGGAAGATAATAGATTTCTCGCCAACCCCACCATACTGGGAGTAAAAAGTATGAATTGCCCAACGCCGCTAAGGCTACGGGAAGAGAATAAATTTCTCGCCAACCCCACCATACTGGGGATAAAAAATATGAATTGCCCAACGCCGCTAAAGTTACGGGAAGGGAATAAATTTCTCGCCAACCCCACCATACTGGGGGTAAAAAGTATGAATCACCCAATGTCGTTAAGCTACGGGAAGAGAATAGATTTCTCGCCAACCCCACCATACTGTGGGTAAAAAGTATGTATTGTCCAACGCCGCTAAGGCAAAGGGAAGAGGAAAAGTTTGGTATTTAAACCCAAATGAAATCCTCGACAACTCACCATACTGAGGGGAATAGCATGGCTAGTCCAACTCAAACGGTAGTTGGTAAAGGCAAATCAAACCCGTTGATAGCTGGGGGTTTGCTAAAAATCCCATGACAAATCTGTCACAACAGTATTCTTATCCGAATATAAGAATACATCACTGCCCTAAGCTGCTAAGGCAAAGAAAAGAGGAAAAGTTTAGCATTTAAACCCAAACGAAATCCTCTACAACTCACTATGCTGAGGGGAATAGCATGGCTAGCCCGACTCAAACGGTAGTTGGTAAAGGCTAATCAAATCCGTTGATAGCTGGGTGTTTACTAAAAATTCTGATCAGATAAATCTTCTGTCATTAAGATTTTACCTCTGACAGCAAAACTTTTCTTGTCATTTTGCTCCAACAGAGCAAGCGACACTCCAAAATATTAGTCAAGTTAAAATCATACCTCTGACATCATAATTCAAAATCAAATGAGATAAGATCCGATTAAATCCCTTGTCACGTTAAAAAAATCACCTCTGACAGAAAAGAAAATTCACACTTCATCAAGTCCAACATTACAACCTCTGATGAACGTGCTTTTGATATCGTTAAGTTAAAAATCACCTCTGACGAAAATCATCTCCCTATCAAGTTAACAGTTACCTTTGATAGTCCAATTCCAAAGCTAAATACGTTAAACGTCACATCTGTTTAGTCAGCTTGTCCCTATCACGACCAGATCCTCTGAATAGGTTAAACTCCAAGACACGTTTAATGTCACCTCTGTCTTTTCCTGATTCGTCATACTAGATGTCACTGAACGGTTAGGATTAAAATAAGCACGTTAATATTATATCTCTACTTGACCTAAAATAAGCACGTTAACATTATACCTCTGCTTGTCCTCTGATGAGTACGTTAAAATCATACCTCTGCTTGTTATTGAATAAATGAATATATTAACAGTTATCTCTATCGACCAAATCTTTTAAAAGGTCTGTAACCAAAATTAAAGAATCCAAAGTATTTCGAAATTCAGTACGGTTCAATAAAGAACTTCGAAAACTTTGAAGGGGGTTATGTAGATACCAAAAAAAAAAAATTGCTAAGTGAGCACACCCGCAGGTTGCAACCCGCGGGGGCGATCCCGCGGGTTGCCACTGGCGGGAGCGATCCCGCGGGTTGTTTTCTGTTCTTTTCCGATTATTTATTTCCTATTTTATTTCGCTAATATTCCGTGATCCGGTTTTTCAGGAATAATCGAGCCGGATTTGGAGCTTCTTCGGTCTATAAAACACAGGAATTTAACCGGAGAGAGGACTTTTGGATTCTTGGACTTTGGGGAGATTTCGGGCGAGCTCGAAAAATTGGGAAGCGGAGCAGAGCCATCTCTTCTAGTCGGACGGTCAACGGAGGCAGCAACAAGATTCCACCGCCACCCGAACCCACTTAAAAAAGGGAATCCACTAATATTCCCATTCTTGTGACTCCTATCTTATTTTTGTAATCTGAATTCTCATTGTAATTCATCAATTTTTTAATAGAATCAAAGATGCAATTTTTGGGCAAACACAGTGCAATGGAACGAAGCCCCTGAATCCAAAAATCACATATTTGACCTTGATTCTGTATGAGCAGACAAGCACAAGTCATCATACTCTTTACTTGGATTCACCACATTCGCTTCTTCCTTCTCTTTGTTTGGACAATCCCTTTTCATATGACCCTCTATCTTATATTTCCAACATATTAACTTTTTCTTAAACTTCCCTTTAGATTTTGATCTCCATCTTTGCTTCGACTCCCTTCTTAAACTTCTACACCTTTCCTTCCTTCTGTCATTATCAACAAACAGAGTAGTACTTGTAGAAACTGTACTCTCATCCATACTCTTTTTCATCAATTTATCATTCATGATTGTACTTACAATATCATCAAATTTAAGAGCAGTGTTGAAAGTATTACTGATGGCCATAACAACATTACTCCAATTATCCGATAACGAACACATAAACATCAAAACTTTAATATCATCAGCAAAGAAAAAATCTAAGGATTCAAGTTGTACCCATAATGTGTTAAATTTATTCAAATGATTAACAACTAAACTATCATAAGGCATCCTCAAGTTGAAGAATATTTTTATTAGAAACAGTTTATTTGAAATAGATGGCTTCTCATAAAATTTAGCCAACGCTGACATCAAACCTGAAGTGGTCTTTTCCTTAGGAGACGTTGAACACAATCTGCTTTGTCAAGCATAATCGAATCTGCGCCAAAGCCTCCTGTCTAATAATTCTCACTCCTCATATGTTATCTTTTCTGACTTTTCTCCAAATAGTGGTTGATATAAATTCTTTTGATATAAATAATCTTCCATCTGTAATTTTCACTATTGGAAATCTGTCCCATCAAAATTTTCAAATTTTTCCTTCTTATCTTCCGCTATAACTCCTACTCAAAATCAACACCGATCTGAGTGAAATCTGACCCGAACCAGGGCTCTGTACCAATTATTAGCAAAAATAGCGGAATAATACTATTGCAACAACCAGCAGAATCAAATAGTTAACCGAAGAGAAAAATAGTAGAGACAGAAAATACGCAGATTTAACGTGGTTCGGTAATGTGTCTACGTCCACGGGACACAATCGAAAACTTTCACTATATCAAAAGATGATTACAACTTTCTAGTTCTCAACCACAAGAGAAATTACTATAAAATTACACAAGAATTTGATATCAAACTCTAATCTCTTGTTACAGTGATTTTCTTCTTTATTTCGGCCACCGAAAATTCCAAAGGAAACCGTCACCTTCCTTTAATTTTCTCTTCGTACACGAGTTTAGGTGTGGGGGAGTGGGTTAGAATTTTTTTTTTTTGTGTTTTTCTAAGATTATAGTTTTTTTTAGAGTTTTTATTTTATTTTTGGATTTCTTTATTTTACAATTTGGGTAGTTTTTAGGGTAACTAACTGAAAAAAACTAAAAAAACTAAAAAAAAATAAAAAAAATTAACAACAAATTTATGTATTTTTATCAATAGATCAATCTAATTACAGATAAAGAACAAATTTAGATTTGAAATAGGATAGGAGAGTAGATTTAATGATACACTTTGAATTTTATGAAAAAAATCAAAATCTAAAAAATAAATACCGCTAACAGTAGTTTTGATGCAAGTATACATCTATTTTTCACTTCACAATAGTTTATTAGGTTAAGGATAAAGATAATAACGATTGAGTAAGTCTTCTCTCTTTAAACAAAAAAAGTGAGAATAAAATAATGGGTGCGCCTGGTATTAAGGCAATAGGTTCAAGAGTGAAAAAAAAAAGAGTATGATCCAAGTAATCGGGTACTTTGCGCCTAAGTAAGCGTGAATATTCGCATGAAAGGTGAAATATTCTAAAAAGAGAAAAAGAAAAGAGTATGAACCGTGTAATCGGGTACGTTGCGCCTAAGCAAGCGTGAATATTCGCATGAAAGGTGAAATATTCTTAAAAAAAAGAAAAAAAAGAAAAAAAGAAAAAAATTGTTATGAGAGAGGAGATGAATCATGAGTTAGAGTTGGAGTCTAAACCCGAAGTAGACTATCACACGTGCACGTAGATATATAGGAGCCAATGGATTATCTGTTAGTGGGTATTGAAAGATAATATTTAAATTTTTGATTAAAATGGTAAGTGTATTTGATATGACACTCGATTTGAAAATTGATAATACAAATGCGTTCTTGAGTTTGTATATTAGTGAGTTAACTGATGAAAATATCATAAAATTTTTTTTTTTCTTTCTTTCGTATAAAATTTTTATTTTTCTTAATTTTTGGTTATCCTTTTTTTTCTTTTCTTTATTCCTTAATCTATTTTCTTCATGAATTTTGTGGGTATATTCATTACAAACCCTCACGAGACACAACTCGTCCACTAGGGTAACCTAGGGGTTTAAAGGCTTGTTGCACGTACTAAGTGCAATCGCGATTCCTGCGAAAGTGAGTTACGATTTTTCCTTTTCTTTTTAGGTTTAGATTTTGCTCGAGGACTAACAAGAGTACCAAAGTTCGCGTTAATCACGAAGTAATTGAAAATAAGTCAGCATGCGATGAAAATTCTTTATGCGAGATTATTAAACTTAGACCAAAACTTGGGCATAGTGTTAAGTGCGAAGCCAAGAATTCTTATGTAAATCGTAAGATTATGTCAGCATGAGAGGATACTCCCCACGTGAGACTAAAAAACCAACAGAAATTAAACTTCTTCAGAAATGCCAAGCCAGCGTAAAATGCGGGGCTATCGTAAAAGCGAAGTTATAGCCCAGCCTCACGTAAGTACTCTGAAACACGAAGCTAATGCTCAGCTCTGCGCAAAACAGTCAGTATACAGAATCAAGGCTGATAAACAAAACGTTGAACATCTAACAGATTAGCAGTTCAACGTCATTAGCACTGAAATATTTCAGCAGGCACACGGACTTCTTCGACAGCCCAGTGGACCTCACGCCCAAAACATAACTGAAGATTCTCTATCTTCTAATGTTCTTGATTTCAGATAATACTTGACAAATAAAAGAAAAGTGACTCAAATTCAGATACACTCAACATGCCATTATGAGCAATTAATATTAGCTGTATTAAATAATTATTGTTGTAGCAAAAAAAGAGTATCTGTATTTAATAGAATAAATGAGTTAGATCAAAAAACTCTAAAAAGCAGAAAGAGTAATCTAAGATATAGAATCAAGCAAAAAGAATTGAAGGCGATGACCTCAAATGTGGTTGGTAAAGGTAAGAAGGTCATGGTGGAAGAAGATGAGTTGGATGCAGATGACGAACAATCTCACCATTTCACCCGGCTCAAGACAGGTATCGCTAATCCTTAAAATTATAAGAAATTTGCAAAGGGTTCATACGACGATGATAGTTACAATTCAGCCATAGCCTCTCCACAGTCTTATGCTTTTTTCCGACCAAGAAAATCGGCATCTCATGCAGTGGACATGTCCGATGATGTAGACCAAAGGTTGGAAGTCCAGGAGCAAATGATTCGAAACCAACAAAAGACTATCGATGGCCTCAAAATAATGCTCTTGAAAGTGGTCAAAAATACTCAAAAGATAGTAAAAAATAAGGCTAAAATATCCTCCTTGAAACCACCACCCAAAACAAACGAGAAACCACTACCCAAGATAAATGAAGAAAAAGAAAATAAAGAAGAGAAAGCTTAATTAGTGCATGAAGAAGTCGATAAGTTTTCCTTCCATGATCCTCATGAAGAGAAAATGGAGAAGCTGTAGAGCCAACTTGATGTATTGATGCAAAAAAAGGAGCTGAAGGAATTAGGGGTTTTATGGCCATACCTGCTTAAATGGGATTTTGACCCTCATCCCGAAAAATACAAACCACTTAAGTTAGAATCATATGATGGGAATGGATCTCCAAATCAATACATGTATTATTTCTTGTCGCAGTCTAGTTATCTAATGGAAAACAATCTTATAATGACCAAAATATTCGTGAGTACCCTGCGAGGGCCTGCTTTTATATAGTTCATGCAGTTACCCCCGGGGACCATTAATACTTGTTTGATATAGAGCAACAGTTTTTAGCACGTTCGTTTGAGGATGACACTGAGATATCAGTTCATTCTCTTCTTGCCACAAAACAAAGAGAAAAAGAGATGGTCAAAAGCTTGGGAAAAGTCCGTGTAATACTGAAACGGTATGACCCAAGAAATACTAGTACAAACCTACAAACATAATTTTAAGACCGGTGTGCTGATAAGAATGAGAGCTGTATGGTCCAAAACCTGAAAAGACTTGTTAAAGTAAGGAGAGAAGGCGGAAGATATAATCCGTTGGATTGAGAAATCTCATAGTACAAGAAACTTTATAAATAACATGTCATATCCACAGAATTCCAAAAATAAAGCGAAGATTGTGATGGCGTCAGTTGCATATTCGAATCCAAGACCCCAAAAGCCAAAAGGTGCAGCACTTGATAGGACTTTTTTATTCAAAACGGAGCAAATAGACACTTTGTTTCACTTCCTCAATAAAAAAGGGATGTTAAAGTTTTCAGAGAACCGAAAGGCAAAAAATATAGGAAAAACCAACGATCCTAATTATTGTTTGTTCCATCAAAATATTAGGCATCCAACCAAAAATTGCTGCTATCTCAGGAATCGAATCCAAGTATTGATAGAAGTGGTGTCCTCCAGTTTAAAGAAGATCAGAAAAAGGTTTCCGTGAATATAGCAACTCTGGTCATAGGAACCAATGAGTTCCCTATCGGAGCAACCTCTGTACCAGCAGAAAAGCCGATGTTAATCAATCATGATTCCCATAAAATGAAGCAGAAGGGACTCTTCCCGGTTTTTACCAAAAAAAGGAGAAATCATAGGGTACACTCAGACTTACTGAAAGACGAACAATCTACTTGCACAGCTAATTCAACAAAAACCAAGGAAAATACTTGATCGACACCAAGCACAGGCAGCCCACACTTGCAAGTTTGCCCGTTAGGTACACTCCGAACCACAACTGCGACCGAGTCGTCCTCATTGGCTAGAAGTCGGATTAGATTGGGGGCTACCGAAGATATTAACGGTGATAAGCATCATATTGCTTCTATTACTCTTGTTAGATATCGAAAAATTTTGTACGATGACTGGGAATTTGATGGCAGAATGATTGCCATAATTTTTTTTAAAAAATTCAAAAAAAAAAGTAAAAACAAAGAAAAACAAAATAAAAAACTAAAAAAGAGAAAAAAATAAGATAAAAGTATGTAAATATATATATATATATATATATATATATATATATATATATATATATATATATATACGAATATAATTTTTCTATCCAATGCTATTAAAGTAAAGGGAAGAGAACAAGTTTCTTGACAACCTATCATGCTAGGGGATAAAGCATGAACCGCCCAATGTTGTTAAAGCGGTGAGAAGAGGAGATCAAGTTTCTCACTAACCCTATCATATTGGGGGTAGAAATATAAGATTAATTGTCCAAAGTCCAAAAAGCCAAAGGAGGGAGGAGATAAAAAATCCTTGACAACTCACCATACTGAGGAGAATAGCATGGCTAACCCAACACAAATGGTGATTGGTAAAAACACGACAAATCCGTTAATAACTTGGGGTATGCTAAAAATTTCATAAACCTGTCATGTTAAACTCTTATCTCTAACAACAAGATTTGGATTATTACCGTCCAAATTATTTTATTATAATAAACTCTGTTATGTTAATCTCTTACATCTGACAGTAAGCTTTGAACCATCATTCTCACCACAATAAGCAGTCTCTTTCATGATCTTAATTTGATCATCTTGACGGGTGTAGTTTAAATTATGCGTAAAAACCTTGAACCATCTCCACAAACATCAGACATGTGCAATTAGGCACCTCTACCGAACCCGATAGCCCTGGCCCAATCATCTTAGCGTGTTGCAGTGAAAACGCAAAGATAAAAAGTGGCTTAACTTTGCGTCAATCATCAAATTATCAAGTTGGAGATCCAAAGCAATTCAAAACTTGCCAATCATAAGCAATTTTAAAAACTTTGGAGGGGGTCCTGTTGGGGGTAAAAATTTCAGAAAAGATGACAAGTAGCTTCGCAAAAGCTAAGTCCATAAACTTCACGATGGCTAGAGCTTTAACCTCATGTTAGGGTAAAATGCAAAGCTAAATCCTTAGCTCTACCTCCAGAGTATTTAACTCCACGTGGGCAGATCTCAAAATCCTAAATTGATTATGATTGAGATTAGGGATTATCTAATATCTGAATTGAGTCCAATCATAATACAAATTTAAGAGATTTAAATCAAAATTAAATATTTGATTAGAATTCTTGATGAATACAAAAACCTTCTAGTCTTATCCCTGAAGAAACTCTCACAACCAACTAAAGTCTATAAATAGTCTTTTTGAGGAGACTTTAGGGGTCTTTTGGCAATTCAAGTCACGCAAGAGAACCTTGAAAGCTTGGAGATGTTTTTGGAGTTCAAGTTACACGAGAGAGTCTTGACATGAATTCAGTAGAAAGAGAGACCTAGGGCCAGCTATCATCTTCTTCAAAGAGAGATTTTCACATCGGATCGTCAACATGTTCTACTAGTTAGATCCCATCACCACACTAGAACCCACTTTTATTGTAAAAGAGAGAGATAAATTATAAATCCTCTGTTTATTTTTCTATTATTCCTCTTTCGTGGTAATCGTTGCAATCAATGGAAGAAAGCAAGATTTTTGCAAAGAACAGCATGGTGTAGCGATTATTTTTATGTGGTGCACAAAGTGATAAGTAATTGGGAGTACTCAGATAGTCCAAGTGTTTTGACCGAGCTGGAGGATTATGAACACTTGGTGAGAGAACAGTGTAGTAATCGTGAGTATTCAAGGGAGTACAATTTAATGATCATGAGTGCTCGGAGGAGAGAATGATTTAGTGATCATGAGTACTCAAGTATAGAGATATTAATGATCTACAAGTTGTTCTCAGATGATGGAGCATAGTGATTGTGTGGTGGATATTTACGAAGTGGATGACGAGAACAACGGAGTTTCTCCAAGATACATAGTTTATCGGGTATGAGCCACTGTGGAGATTATTGAGATTGTATCTCACATCCATTGAGTATCCATATGTGATCAAAGGATCACGAGGAGTCGTATTTGGACTTGGTTCAGAAGACCAATATACTAATTGGATTGAAACACTAATGGATGATTATAGCGCTATTCTAATAGGATTAGAATAGTAACACAATATATATTTCTTAGATGTGATATGAGAGAGCTGAGCAATGGATGGGAGAGATGACTTTCATTATTATGAGAGATGAGAGAGGTAGAGAGATAATTGGATTTCTTCTTATAATATTTTCCTCATAATGAATTTTTCTTATTATTTTTATAGATGTAGGTCAAACTTGGTCGGCCGAACTATATTATTTTTTGTGTTCTTCTTGTGATGTATTGTTCTCTCCGTCTCTATGATCACGATGGGGATTTTATTCCCAACAAGTGGTATCAAAGCCGAAATTATAAATTCAGAATTGAAGTTGTGAGATGACAGATCTGATGTCAAGTTGGTAAAGAAGTTGGCGGAAGCATCAAAGGATAATATAACAACAATAAGAAGAAAAAATAGCTAGGTACAACTGGAAACATACACGACCATAAGTTTCGGTAATGTGCACCAAAAGGTGTGGTTGAGAGCTGAGATGGAGTCTGATGCGCAATCGACAGCTGTGATTGATTTGAGTACAGATCTAGGAATCAGTATCCGATTTAGGTGACATAGGAGTCGAAACCTATGTTTTTAACATTCCAGACGCAATGGTGGATGTAAATCGGACAAGATCTGCTTTTTGGAGCAGATTTTATGTAGACCAATAGTGACTGATGATGATCGAGGGGTCGATATTGACCGAGATGATTGATGATTGATGGTTGGTTAATTGCATAATGATGAGGTACAGTGTGGTACTTTATAGTGATGGATACAGTTACTTCATGATATGATGAAGCACATAGTAATGTATAATCGTCTATATCTCTAGAGATAGTCATAGCTTTTGAATCAAGGTGGAGCACGATATAGCAATTATTTCTGTGTGGTGTATAACATGATAAGTGATTGTGAGTACTCAGATAGTCCAGGTGTTTTGATTGAGGTGGAGCACGGTGTAGCGATTATGAGCACTTGTTGAAGAGCGTGGTGTAATAATCATAAGTATTTAAGGGAGTACGATTTAGAGATCATGAGTGCTTGGAGGAGAGCATAATTTAGTGATCATGAGTGTTCAAGTATAGAGATAGTTATGATTCTACAAGTTGTTCCCAGATGGTGGAGTATGGTGATTATGCAGTGGATGTCTGCGAATTGGATGACGAGAACAATGGAGTTTCTCCAAGATGCATGGTTCATCAGGTACGAACCAAGATGAAAATTGTTGGGTTTGTATCTCGCATCCGTTGAGTATCCATATATGGTCAAAAGATCACAAGGAGTCTCAATCGAGCTTGGATTTGTTTCTTGTTGTTTTCGTGGACGTAGGTTAAATTTGGTTAGCTGAACCATATTATTTCTTGTGTTTTTCTTGTGATTGCATTATTTTCTTCATATCTATGATAGCTGAGAACTAATCTGATTCAAAAACTTAAACTGATAGGTAGAGCCTCCAGCTTTATATTTAAACCTATAGACTTTCTTTATCATATCCGATATGGGACTATCTCACATATAAACTCCTAAAACTACCATCTATATGATCATCATTTGCGGGAACCACTATCTATAGAATCTCAACTTTGGCCTAAACTATCCACGTGGTGTATCGTGAGAAATCAGACCCAAAATTACTTGCGTCACCCGACCACTTCGGGTTTCACACCGGCTTCACTCCCTTTTGGCCCCAACCTAGACTCCATACTAGTTGTTAGGGAGAAAAGTAGGGCTCTCAGGGAGCATGATGACATCTAAATACAAAACTGAGAATCAGTCTATTCCAAAAAATTAAGCTGATAGGTAAAGCCCCTAATTTTGTATTTAAACTCATAAATTTTATTTGTTTTATCCGATGTGAAATTATATTCACATATGAATTTTTAACATGAGGGAGGAGGAAAAGAGGAGGGAGGGAGGGAGGAGGAGGAGGATGACGCGAAGGAGGATGGAGGGGGAGGGGGAGGGGGAGGGGGAGGATGACGCAAAGGAGGATGGAGGGGGAGGGGGAGGGGGAGGGGGAGGATGAGGAAGAGGAAAAGAGAGGAGGGAGGAGGATGAGGAAGGGGGAGTAGGGAGCATGGAGACTGAGGAAAAGGAGGAGGGAGAGAGAAGGGAGAGCGGGGATGACAAAGGGAGTGGGTGGCGGGATGGGTAGTGGTGGAGGAAGAGGAGAAAAGGGAGAGGAGGAGGGAAAGGGGAATTTTGGATAGAGAGTGTATTTTCGGAAAATAGAGGTGTACCCTTTGAAAAAACATCGGTTTTCAAACTTTAGGGGTTTGCCCTTTGAAGTGGTGTGCCCTTTGAGACTTGCACTGTACCTTTATAATTATCGAATCCCAGTTGCCATAACTAGCACCAAAATTTTAGATATCTGTGCACTGGGCTAGGCCTATATGACATTCATTTTTAAAAATTGGACAAAATGTGACTCTTGTTTTAATTATCCAAATTACTCTGATCACTGAAAGTTGCAGCAGGTACTTACCTTTAGAAAACTAGGAATATTACCGACAGCCGCTTCTTTATTTAAAATTTAAGAAGCTAGATATTGCAATGCAAGATTTTAAAAAAAAATAATAATCAGATTACTATTTAGCTTGCATAAATTATGTGAGCTTGTAATAAAATAAAATAAAATAAAAAAAAAAACCAAAGATCCCATAATTTTTTTCTATATTTATTTTGGAATTATGATCTTCATTTCCTCAGTTTCTTTATGATCAATTTCATAGATTCTGAAATAGATTTTCTACTATGTAAAAACAATATAAGATGTTGTATTAATTGAAAACTATAAATTTTATATCTACTTAATGAATGGCCAAACTAAAAATATAATATAAGAAATTGGTTATGAGTGAACTTTTAAAAATTGGGATCATTATAAAAAGAAATTGAAAAGAAAATAATGAAATCACTTTGTTTTTTCTACTAACTCAGATAAGTTACATAAGTTAGGACTCATTTTTATTATGCTCATATGTATTCCAAGTGAATAGGATCATCTTGTAAGAACTAAGGGCCTAAGGTAAAATGAAGAGGGAGCGAGGCATAAGGTCCGCACCCGTGGAGGCGAAAAATGTTCTTTTCATTGTTCCTCTTTGGTCCTTAAGGTCCACACCCTACAACTAATGTCTCCTCCACCAACTCCTCCAGCCACTGGACCATTGTTTTTTATTTTTTTATAAATTTTTATTAACATAATTCTAACTCTATATAAAAAAAAAAATACCATTAAATTATTTAATTAATTGTAGGTTGTAGACTTAGAAATATAAGAGTATAACTAAAGAAAAATAAAATGAAAGAAACTATTGAATATAGGATGATGAAAAACAATAGACTTTATACATGAAATAAACGAGCATAGAAATTATTTTAATATAATTGTATTTGGTCCATGCTTTCAATTAAAGATGCATAAAACCTAGCCATCGAAAATTTTTGAACAGAACTTCCAAAACTGAAAACTATTTCCCAAACAAGATAGATTTTAGATTCACTTGGTATGTTAACATTTGAACTGTGCAAATGAAATGTACAAGCAAATCCAGCAAATTATTTTCTCTATCAAACAGAGATATATTGCAATTAAGAACCGTGTCACTTACTGTGCCTGCTTGTGGCATGCCATTCGTACAGGGAGAGGGGGATCGGAGAAGGTGCCTTTGGATATCTGATCAAACACCCATTTGTTAGCAGCCTCGGTGTAATGCACTCCATCCCAAACAATCCGAGTTTGGGGTTTCTCGCAGGACTTCCCAAGAAGTTGTTGCGTGCCATTCACCATGATTGTCTTCCCGCAGCCAATGTGGACGTTGTAATTATACTTACCACCGTGCCCACAACAAGCAACAAGGGGATGCTCGAAACCTTAAAAATCAAGTGATATAGATTTAATCATGCAGACATAAGTCGTATTGAAACAATTATTACATGAGTGAACAAGTTGGGGGTGTTACCATGGCTCCGAGCTTGGCTGATGAGCGAGTATTTGACGGAGTAGACATCGACATAGGTGAATGCTGCAAGCGGGAGTTGGTCTCTGAGCTGAGCTACGGTCCCCTTGAGCTTTTTGTTGAAAAGTTGGGCCACCTCATTGAAAGGAACTCCGCAACCCGTCTTGTCCACCTGAGATGCCAGGATGGGTATGCGTTCTAAAACATATGGGAGGCAACCAAATGGACCCGTATTGTGTATCCAAAAGTATCTTCCACCATTTCCATAGATACTCTGCACGAAAATTTCATTAGTCATCTTAGTGACTCCTTGGCGTTTGTCATACAAGAATCAGATGCGTACCTACCTGTATCGCTACTGTAAACTGGTTCAGGATGTCTGGAATGGTTTCTTTAACTTCCTCAGTGCTCATATTTGAGAAGTAGCCTGATGTGAGGTCATTCTGACCTATATCAAACGTATACAGTGCCCGAGAGAAATAATCTTCCTTCGGAAGCAAATCTTGGAAAACTCCTCCTGCAGCAATAGATTAAACTGTTTTTGACTAGAATACATTTTTAAAAAAAAAAGAAATTAGCATAAACTTCGACCTGTTTAAATTTCACACGAACATCTCTTACAGGAATTGATGTTGTACTGAAGTATATCATCTAAGTATCTGACACAGCCTAAAACTAGAACTACCTTGTTTGTAGACCATCTGAGATCTGGATTTGAACTGATTGAACTGCCATGTCATCACATCCAGCGAGAAGGGACTGAAGCCACTCTGAAAAAGAGTTGTGTTCTGCCGCCTTATAGTTGAACCTGCTGTCGCAAAGTTGGCTCCATGAGAGAAATTAGTCCCAACGGAATCCAGATAAGCGCTGAGATATGGCAAGCCAAGGCTGTTGGCTTGAGTTCAAGAAAGAAAATGACGAGAAATATTTTGTTAGAAAGGCTATCTTCTTAGAACCATTTGAACTAATCTATTCAAAAGGAAAAAAAAAAAAAATGTAATCATCTGAACTGATAGAGAAACAAATGTATTAATATCATTTTCATTTAAAAAAAAAAAAAAAAAAAACCAAATGCATTATCATGGATCGAAGAAGAAAATGACAGTTGCAAAGTTAAAAAATAAAAACTCACTATAATTATGGATAAAATTGCAAGGCAAACTCCGTATTAGCATTTTCTCACATGAAATGGGAAAACAAGCAAAAGCTCAATATCACACCATTAACTTTTCTACATTCTTGTGATTGCTTTGTATGTGCATCAATTGACCAAGTAGCAAGCTGAACTGACTACTCAACCCCCATAAAAGGTATATTTTGTCAAGTCTATAATAGAAAGCTTGCATAAGTACCATGTTCATCCAATCATCAATAATATGGATGGCTGCCCTGTATGAACAATATATAGAAGATAATGTCTTCACCCTTGTAAAGTTAATTTGGACGCTTTAAAATGTAACTGTATCCGACTAATGATCGGCTGCATTCTTTCGGCTCAGTTTGGTGTTTTCTTAAGATGTTCTGCTGCTTGAAAACTAGCAAATACAAAGTTCTTTCTTGTTGAAGTTGTGGAGGAGAGAACTGGTGAAGCAGTTGTTTAGCAACAAGCTATCCTTGAACGTTTCGAGAGAGCGTGCAGAGAGCAGGTGAGAGAGTGTGCTCGATGAACGTCTCCGGCGTGTCGTGGAGGGTTGGTATTTATCATCGACGGGGCTAGTATTTATCCGGGAGGCCATCATCACCATTGGCATAACAACCTTCGACCAAGATGGAGTTTGGATGGTCATGGCTCAGCAAGGGTAAGGGGCAGGAGCAGGAGAGCAGCAATGAGGGCAAGAACCCGCATCATAAATGCAAGCAAGAGTTCATCTAAGGTGGTTAGGAGTTTGCCAGTTCAAGAGTCAGTGGGGGCTAAGCAGCTCTCGCCGTCCTGCAAACACACGATGAACCAACGACCTTTGACACAAAAAGCTCCCACACTAAAGAGGAGTTCGATGACAGAGGCAAACATGCACCTTGCTGGGAAGGCCATAGGGAAGGATGGACAGAGAGGTTAAGAACAAACAAACCTCTTGAAAATAGAGGTCGGAGGGCACAATACTATCATGGGAAAATAGAAAGAGAAAATTTTCTCCGGACAGTGGCTGCTTGGAGGTCGGGAGTATGGAAGGGTGCTGGATATGCGGAAAGAAGAGGCTTTATAAGTATGCGGAATAGAATGGACGTGTGCAAAATAATGGTCAAGATCGGTCATGTCATTGATATAGCTCAAGAAACCCTAGTTCTGACGGAACAGGAGTTTCGTGGATTTATTTTCGGTGCTCAAAAACTTTGATGAGGAATTCTCGAAGGAAACAATGGAAAAAAATGTCAGAAAACATTGTCAAAGGGGAGGGGTCCATCAAAGGAGGTGAAGACAACCATCCAGACAACCCAAAAAAGTCCATGAAAGACGTCGATTGCTATTTGCTAAAAATAGATTGGCAACACAGGAGATAGTGACTGCTATTTGGTAAAAATAGATTGGCAACACAGGAGATAGTGGGATCATCCAAAGTACAAGTAGATGAGGAACAAACTAGACGCATGATGGTGACGGATTCAGATAAGAAAGGAAGAGCAAGCATCAATATATGGAGATAGAGGCCGAGATCATGATCGACAAAGGACAATCAACCCACAGAGGAGATCCAATCCAATCTAGAAGGAGCAGAGTCGTCCACTCATCACACCATCTAGAAGGAGCAGGAGACTAGAGGAGAAAAGGGAGGGGGGGACAATGATACAAGATGGTAGAAACTATGAATTTGGCCACCAGAAGGAAGGAAGTTCTAATGGAACCAGCTCCAGGTACACTTAATGACACTTTACATATTATTAGTATACTCCTTAATGATGTTTTACTTTCAATTGCACGTATATGTAACATTGATAGGGGGCAGAGAAACAGACTCAAAGTTTGACTAGGTTAAGAGAGCTAGAATTGATACAGTCGACGACGTTCACAACGGACGTCGAGCTGGGGGATGACTATTAATAGCCATCACCATTAGTGGAGAGGGTCAAGTGAGTGTAGTAATGAGGTTCTTATTTTAGAATACTCGTGGCCTGGGGAAAAAGGGTAAAACAAAAATGGTGGGAAATTTAACGCTATCAAATAGAATAGATATTATGTGTTTAGAGAAAACTAAACTAAATAACCCTAGCCCCAGGCAGACTCAGGATCTTTCGCCAAACAAAAACTTCGTATATATAACGGAGAATGCTAAGGTGGCTTCTGGGGGCGAGGTGGATGGTTCTAAGCTCAAGGTGTTGGAGTATGCGGAAGGAGAGTACAACCCCTATGTATCGATGAAAAGGCAAGTAGATGGGTGGAGACAGATTGTCACGGTAGTCTACAACCCATATGACTCTCATCAGAGACCACAATTCGGGAGGGAGATAGACAACTTGGAAAGCATAATCTCGACACCATGGGTCATGGGGGGATTTCAATGAGGTCAGATTCGCTAATGAGAAAAAGGGAGGGGATAAACATCATAGGGATACATTAGACTTTAATGGTCTGATTGATCGTTTGGGTCTCATAGATATCCCATTAAGCAATCAACTATATACTTGGTCGAATATGCGGACACGTCCTAGTCTGGCAAGGCTGGATAAAACGCTTATATCAAATACATGGGAGAGACACTTTCCAAAGGTGTGGGCACAATCGATACCTCACCCAACAACTTATCATGCACTGATTCTGATTGACTCCGAAGAAGATGTCCTGAAGAAGCAGCTCTTCCAATTTGAAAATTGGTGGCTAGAACATGAGGAAGTGCATCACCTAATCAGGGAAAGTTGGTCTTACCAGACTTGTTAATTGTTGCAACAGGAGTCATCTCGATGAAACTAAGGAGACTCAGGAAAGTCCTAAGAAAGTGGAAAAGAAGGTTCGTAGGAGAGGCCACGAATTGGAAGAAGGGTGCCATGGAGAGGATAGAAGAACTGGAGTAAATGGAGGAATTAAGAAAGCTAGATATGCAAGAGTAGGTAGAATTGGACAATTTAAGGTGCAAGATTGAAGATATTTATTGAAGGGAGGACACCATGTGGAGATAGCGAGCAAGATACAAATGGCTGAATGAGAGAAATGCTAATACAACATTCTTTCATAAATCAGCAAGTATGCACAGAAGATAAAATACAATCCATATGTTGTTGTCAGAAGGATGATACAAGGAAAATGTGATTTGGAAATGCATGCCATACATCATTTCAGGTAGTTGTTTGGCATAGACAACACAGCGAGACTTCATATGATGGAGGGAGCATGGGATCGCTCTACGGAACTCTCTGAACTTGAGCAAAATTTTACCGAAGAAGAGATCAGGGAAGCAATATAGGGCTAGATGCGGATAAATCACCAGGACTCATGGGTTCCATATAGGATTCTTTAGAATTTTCTGGGACAAGGTAAAAGACAATTTGTTGAGACTTATGAAGGAGGTATGAAGGGATTCAACCAGATTGGACCATCTGAATTTCTCTTACGTTATGCTAATACCTAAGAGGGAGGCACCAGAAAGTGTAGGAGATTATAGGCCCATTGCATTGCTAAACGGTCCACTTACAATTGTGACAAAGATTTTAGCTAACTGCTTGGCTCTGAAACTACAACTTGTGGGGGAGGAGCAAACAGGTTTTATTGCAGCAAGAAATATTTTTGACGAGATTGCAATTGTGCATGAAGTTATACATCAAAGTAAAAAAGATGAAGTCGAATGACTATTTGCTTAAATTGGATTTCCAGTAAGCCTATGATATAGTAGACTAGGATTGTTTGCTAGAAATCCTAAGACTAAGAGGCTTTGGGGAGTTCTGAATTTCTTGGGTTGAGACGTGGTTGTGATCCGCTAAGGTGGGAGCATGGAAAAGAAATTATGTGTCGAAAAGATTTGAGACAAGGGGACCCGTTGTCCCCACTTCTCTTTATCCTCGTTGCTGAAGGGCTAAATAACATGATCAGAAAAGCTAAACAAGGGGGTCTGCTCTCTGGGTTATCGACCGCACCTAGTACGACATTCATCAATCTGCAATATGTAGATGACACTGTCGTTTGGACAAGGGGAGGTGAGACAAACCATTATAATGAAAGGGATTATGTATAGTTGACCACTTGAAAATTAACTTCAACAAAAATGCTTTAGTATTTCTTGGTCATAGGATCGATTTATCAGTGGTATCTGAGATGTAAAGAGGAAAGTTTTTCCATAAATACCTAGGGCTATCCATTCAAGCGGGTAAATTGAAAAAGCAGGATTGGGACCCACTCTTCAACTGTATGGAGAGGAAACTCGATAAATGAAAGTGTAAGTTGCTATCACTTGGAGGTAGAGTAACTTGACTCAACATGGTGTTGTCCGCTACCCCACTATACTACATGTCATGGTTTGTAGATCAAAGGAGGGAGGACTAAGCGTTATCAACCTCAGGATTTTCAACTTGGCCTTATTAACTCAATGGTAGTTGCCACTCCTAATGGTACAATTGCAGAGTTGTTGATTACCAAGTATGGCCCAAAACAAGGGACATGGCATGCAAGGTCGAAAAACTCGTCCAATACATCTACATTTTGGAAAGGGATCTCGGTCTTGAAATCTCTGCTATGGCCTAGCCTATCCTTAAAGTTGGGCAAAATGAGTAAAATTACTTTCTGGCATGACCGATGGTGTTCAAACACCCCACTGAAAATCCTGTACCTGAATTTCTTTGGGTCTATACAAGTGAAGGATGAGACAGTAGATAGTACTGACATAGAAACAGATGGAACATGCAGCTCAATGGTATAGATCTTGATGTGGATCACTTGAGGACTACCTTGCAAGGGGTAAGACCAACTAATAATCTAGAGGACACCGCAATATGGCATTGGGAAGGTACAAAATGCCCGGAAAAGATTAGGGTCTTCCTTTGGCTAGTTTCTAAGAAAGTGATATTAACATGGCCAAGGTTACAAGCAAGGGTTTGGTCAGGACCCAATATGTTCTTTGTATGAAGAATGCTGAGACACTCGACCACATCTTACTAACTTGTGAATACACAAATACACTTTGGGCGAAGTGTGCTTCCGTGTTTAATCTTTAATCTAGATATGTCAGTAGGCAATGATGTGTGGGGTAGAGCTCGGGTTGATAACAGAACCCAGGGCCTAAGGGCGTAAGGTTACTGATTATTGTGGTTGTGTGTTGGCACATATAGAAGGAACAAAAAAAATAGAATCATTAAGAATTCTGCTCATTTTGTGTATACATGTTTGATTCTCATTATCTTCGATATTATGTTCTGGACAGGCTCGCTAGCGGAGGATGAGTGATTGCACTTCTCTGATGACTCACCGGATAGCGCATAGGGACAGGAGACGGCAAGGGAGTATGAGAACGACACGGAGGGATATGTGCGGTGGGAGGGGCATTATAGCCATCATCACGGAGGGCTTCTTGGTCGAGTGCAGATTAAGGCCATAGTTGTTACTTTGTATGTTGAAAGCCTCGCCCGTATTCTGTACACTTTTATTTATGTGTTGTACTCTAAGACTTTATGATTGGTGGTGCTTCTGAAACCACTTCTATGTAGTAAATTCTATTATGACTATTAATATAACACGGAAAGTATTAAATGCTCACCATTTGCAACAAAAAAAATAAAGCTCTTTCTTTGGGTAGACAAACTATTAATGACATAGGGTTTGAGATCTATTCTGACTGAAAAGCATAGTTGATATGTAGAGATCTATATCTCTATTTTGTGTCCATTGTTTGAACAAATTTCTCAATGTGGGAATCTTCTTGATTTTCCATAAATTTTAACAAGATAGACATGAATCGATGTAACTTAGAGTGCTTTTTGTCCTCTAAATAGTTGTCTTGGGAAAGACCGATAACTATATTGAGTACAAATTTCTCATAAATAGTCAAAATTTCTTTTATTTTTGGGCTAAAAGTAGTCTGTGTTTCTTATCCTCAAATCAAACGCAATCTCTCACCACATCTACTAACGATGACATAGTTGTAACACCCGTCGCAATCCTATGGCCTTAAATCAAACCTAATCTCTTACCACATCTACTAACAATGATATAGTACGTATGGAGTATTCAACTAATCCAAGAACCTACTCTAACTCTCTAATTCTATGTTTAATGAAGAAGTTGTATCCATTGAAGTCAAGTGTATCCAAAAAAATGTTATGCTGATACATGTCAAACATTATGTGACAACACCACCCATAGATTTGAATCTTGGGCGAATTTCAACTGTCTACCAAGTCATATAGTTCCCAATCATCAAAATATTCATCATTAGTCAACTAGCTAATAAAGAACCCAAAAACTGATGGAGAATGATCATAAAAATAAACTATGTCTTGAACCAGAAATAGCTTCCAACAATGGGCAATAGTGTGATTGGTTCGCATATTTGGAATAAGGAACTCTACCAACTTGGATCCTTGTTTTTACATTTTTTTTTTCTTTGCTTATCCTTGACTGTTTCACAAAAAAGAGTCTCGGTCATGGAAAAGGATCTATAGAAAAGAGGGTATGGTCACCTAAAATACATTGGGTAAACTTATCTCGCGAATAGCACAAAAGGAAGTTGAGTTTGAAAAAGTGGTAAAAACACCCTACTGTCAAGACAATAGAACTAAAATTTACTCCAAAATGCACATACGAATCATAATATGATTCAATATAATATTACAAAATATTCATATGAATACCGCTTTGTTGGATACGCAGCAACACTAGGAGAGATAAAGTGATAAATGAAAATATTCGTGATAAGATAGGTGTAACCCCCATCGATGAGAAGATATGAGAAAATCGTTTACGATGGTTTGGTCATGTGCAACATAAATCTACAAATGTACTAGTACGACGAGTGGAGTTTATCAACATAGGATAAATTAAAAGAGTTAATAAAAGACCAAAGAAAATATGGATGGAGGTGATACGAAAAGATATGGATTCTAGAGGTTTAAATGAGGAGATAATACTTGATAGTAATGAATGGAGAAGGATTATCAACGTGATCAATTCGGCGTGATTCTCTTTTGATTATGTAACTTACCCCAAGTACTTGAGATAAAAGGGCTTAGTTGTTGTTGTTGTATGTGTGTATGAATACATTTAGTATTTGAAATATCACTAATAATTTAATGCCTTAAAATATTACGAAAATTAAAAAATATAAGAAAATAAAAGAATCGAGAGAATGCTCAAAAAATATTCAACAATAAAAAAATGAGAGAACTCAAAAATCTATAAATCAATGTTAAAAAAAAGACCAAACACAATAAAAAAAAATAAAAAACTACAACATATAGCGATAGAGAGATTGTGTCGACCAGTCCTACAATTGACTAACCAATAAGGATAATTTATGAATATCATACTCAGGATTGGTTAATCAGTGACAGAATTAGTCGACCAATCATGAAAAACTACCATAAATGATTTTGGATTGATCAACCAATAAAATGAATATAGAGAAAGATATGTACTGGATTAGTTGATCAATTATACTGTTAGTCGACTAATCACACTCAAGATACAGTGCTACTGCAATAATTCAATTATTCCTCTACAAAGCCATCCAAAAATGTAGTCCTTCAATTGATGGCAACAAAATATTAGCAAAGCATGAATTTAATACTTCTTCAACTACAAACAGGTTTTAAGAAAGATCAAATTTAAAACATAAACTACTGTTGTAAAGCTTATGGTAAGTTCCAATGATATTTGCCACAAGAAATTGCATTCCTATCTCCAAGAGAAGGCACACGACAAAAAGCCAGAGTGGAACACCAAACAAAATACAGAAGAACAGTAGGAAAACATAATATACACCATATTTAAAAGCTGAAACACAAAGCATATACCAAATACATAAAGATACTTGTTTTCATATCAAATTACAAATAAAGTCTTGATAACATATCACATAATTCTGAACTATTAAAAATAATGCATGAGTCTGTGTATTACATCAAAAAACAAACTACTCCTGTGATGGTGGTGGTGGTGGACAGTGATGAAAGAATGCATCCATCGCTCTCCGTTGATTTTCTTGCATTTGAATAAATTGTGTTGTCAACATATTATAAAGGGAATCAAGATTTGGCATAGAATATGGACTCTCATACACTTTTGAGAGTTCGATCTTGTGCACAAGAATTCTATGGCCATCTAAATATACTTGATAATAAACCACCGTGTTACCATCTCTGAATGAATGGACTGAATTCAAATTCATTTAAGAAGCGTATATAACTCGGGTTAATCGAATAAATCAAGCACCTTACTCGCGATCAAAGAAACCAAATCTATTCAATCCTCGCGCCTATTGGCTTGACCTAACTTGGCTCGTTCCAACACCTGCTCCTACGAAGACAACTCAAGAGCTTAATCGCAAGCCCCTTGTCGACGACGCTCTGATGTGTGTGCTATTGTGAGACTCGTGACCTGAGGACTGGATGTTTTTTGTGGGTTAAACCTAGTATAATAGAAGTGTAACATTAGAAAGTGGGCTGATTACACAAGGTTGAACACTTGAATGATTCCCAAGAGGAACAAGGAAGAAATAAAAGAAATGCAAAACAACAATTGAATTTATGCACTTTCGTTAATCTACGGACCAAGTGCTACCAATCAAACATTAAACATTAATAAGTGCTCAACAAGCTGCTCATATTGTTGTTCTTCCTTCAAATCCTTCAACTGAGCCAAAGCACATCCCACAATAAACAAATCTACAAATTTTTTCTCATCTACTTAATTTTCATATAGGAGCAAACTGTAAAGCAGAAACAAAATCCCCACATGACAGACTATCGATGCCTAAATATGCCAAAAGATAAAGTCAATTAATATCCCCAATTAACAATTGAATATTGCATATTGATCTTGTTACAACGTAAGAATATAATCAATGCTAAACATTCATATTATCTAAGCATTATAAAGGGATCGAAATTCAAAGGCTGCTGATTCTTGATCCATCCTATTCAAAATTTTGAATTAAAAAAAGTAAATTTTCATTCTAAATTTAAAATTTTGAATACAATCTGTTCATAAATTTGGCCCCTGTACCCATCCATTCTCACCCTACCTACTTACAAGAGGACGAAGCATAGCATGGTGAATCACGTGAGCTTATTCTGTTACAGTAGAAAAAGAGCTCCCTTTTTTTCCTGCCCACCACCTCCATAATGATGCATGCTACACTAGTACTTGTGCAACATATATAATAAAGCTACATAATTAGGAAATCAAGCAAATTAAAGAAAGGAATATATCACTACTAACCTATGAAGTCGACGATTAGGCGGCCATCGGAGTATCTCCCGGCCGGCATTCCAAAGAAAGTCTCTCCGTTAGGCGGCGGAGCCGGGCCAAACGCGGAAGAAAGGCCCCCTGTGTCGGAATTCGAGTCTCCGAAGTTGAAGATTGACGGAAAATTACATGGCAAAAGCGTCGGAGTAGCTGAGACTCCCAAGAATAGTACTACCAGCAGCACAATGGCTGCTTTAATTGGGATGATGAGACAAGGGGAAGCCATTTTGCAAGCGGGCGAGAAGAAAGGGGTGAACAAAAAGACCCAAGGGACTGCAAAGCAAAAAAAGATGAACATCCTTTTATCTTCTGGGGTTCAAACAAAAAATTCACGTGCCAGCATCGTTTCAGAGGCCACGGCTTGTGAGTGGGTCCCTCGTTCCCCTCGAAGGGACATGGAAATTCTATATGCTTAGTGAGCACCGCATACTATATAGTAAAGTGATTTACAACACTGGGGAAAATGGTGCTCACTACCAAAATATAGTGCGCATTTAGAATTTCCCGTGGGACACGGGTAAAGCAATTAAAGCATTATTAATACATATGGATGTAACCGGAATTTGAAAGACAAATTGATAGGAGTGACATAAAATTAAAATAGAGCAATTTTCTAAAATGCACAAAATAATAAAAATTTCTTGTATTTCCCAATCAAAATCAATCTCCACTTAACAAGTTCGGATTTGGAATTTTAAAGTATCTGGAGTTACTATACAGGGATTTATCTAAATACTGAACTCCGACTTGCCGAATTTATTTATCGTTATTAGTAATATCTAAAATTTTTATTTTTTAAAAATATTGTTAATTAGTATTTAATTCAATTATATTATTAGTAGAATACATTATTAAACTATTTTTTCTCATCTTTTTAATTGTGGATGGCATAAAACCAGTAAGTCAATACACTAGGACTGTTTATTTTAAGAATATTTCTTTTTTGCTAAAATAATTTTTAACTGTAAATGAATTTTTCCTTTATTGTTTTTATAATTTAATTATCATTATAGGCTATATTAATAAAAAAAAACTTTATGATTGGGAATTGGTTATTATCATTACCAAGCCCGGTTTGATCGTTATTGGAAACTGTTTTCCCTTCTGAGTGAAATTTTATATTTTTTTATAGATATTTTGAAAAATTACTCAACAAAATGTGGTAATTATCGAGAAGTCCATAACTACCAACAATGGGAAGGTTCTAATCCAGGATCACTCAAAAATAGTGAGACTATTTAATTTTTCATTGGACAATTATAATTTAGTTCGAACAAGACAAATTAAATATTATAGTTCTATAATTTGCATTAATTTCTATTTACACTGATCTTTTCTTGACGAAGATATTAATATTTCGATTTCTTTTTATTTATTTTTACACAAAGGAAGCAGCTGGCACATAGCCTATTAAAGTTCTTTCTGGCTTTTCTTTTGGCGGCTAACAAAATTATCGCTTTCAAGGTCTTATCCCTTGGTTGTATTTCTATTCATCACTCGTGGGTTCTGCCATCCTTGGCATATATGCTGTTGTGCATTAAATTCAATTTTTATTTTTATTGTTTCCCCTTTTACTTTTAGCATCATATTAATGGCAAGATTCTGAGATTTAGGTGAGATAATAATGCCTTTCCTATAAGAAGTCCATATTATAAGAAGTCCATATTGTATTTTTTTTTAGCATAAACAGTAAGCTAATGCTCCTTATGTTCCATTAATTATAATTTATAAATTAACAGAACATAATATATGATACATATGTCACTCAATAGTGAGAGATAGATAATACTAGAAAAAGAACTGAAAATACAATAAATTGTAAAATACCCTCATTATAGAATGCAAAGGTAATAAGAAACCCAAATATGAGCCAAACTTGCCACCAACGCTGCCTCCATCTAACAATAACATTCACCCTGAGATGTCGAACACATATGCCATCGATTAAACTCAGTCGTCGAATGTCGGAGCGATCACATTTGCTATTTATCTCTTTTACCCAGAGTATGTTGCAAAATAAGCAATTTAGTAAGGTCATCATTTAGTATTGAGCGACTTTTTACAGACCCAATAAAATTTTGGTACCCCTTGCGGGGCTCTGCCGCACGGCCCACACCCAGGTCAACGTGCTCACTTGTTAATTCTGGCACCTCCACGAGACTCGACCTTCATCACCTTCCTTGTGTATTGCAAATAGAACTCTTTTAGCTGAACTTCTCTTGCCTTGCGATCCACATCAATATAGTCTAATAGCAGACAACACATATGCCACACTATATTGTATTAATATTGTATACGCCCTCCATATTGCATTAATGATGATTACAAGAACCAATCAACTCAACAGTCAAAACCTATGAACGAAAGTTTCCCATGGAGACAAATTACATGCAGAAATATATGGATAAAAAAAGTACACAAACTAGAATATCCGCTATGACTGTGACATTATACTGCTCACTCCTCGTTGCTAGGATATCCATTGCTTGTACATCCACATCAGTGTCTGTGTTTATTCCGAGCTGCTCTGGCAACAGGGACAATGATTGTGATCCCTTAGTATCGTTAGATGTCCGGATATGCTCTATGATTACTGTTTGCCATGAAAATTGATTTTTTTTTTTTTTATTGAACTTAGAAGCAAGTTATAATAAGAACGATTTCTCCGTTTACAGAAAATGGAAAATCTAATTTTCTTTTTATTTAATCTAGGGCTCTCTTGCAGCCGTAAAGGACGATCCTGCTCTCCGTTGACGATCTGAATATGAATTTTTGAGTTAGCAGCCTTTGCAAAGCTCTTGAACATGAACTTTGGTTTTAAGCACAAGTGCTCAAATGATGATAATTTAACCCCTTCTTCAGCCCAAATCTTGGTTATATATAGGAGTTTTGGAGTATTTGAATTAGTGTAACTGTCTAATTAATATCCCCTTTAATAGAGGATTAATTTCCTATTTTTAATCTATTAGATTCGTAACTGCAAATTTTAATTCTCCGGATTTGTAACTGAAACACGGATTTCAGCTTTAGATCCGCATTTTGGCTCTCCGCAGCTCATGTGTCTTGCCTAGACCCACGTTTGGGTACAAGTGAGGATAGTGTTTATCTTTAGAACTTTTGAAGTGAAAACAAGACCCAATGGGATTCGTATTTTAGCTATAATTAGCTCCAAATATGGACTCATAATGCGGATCTCTTTATAATTGATAATCTGCATTTTGGCTTCTAGTAACATGTTTTGCTCGATTAGACCAATATTTGGGTGCAAATAAGGATAATTTTTATACTTTAAGGCTCTGAAGTGAAAACACGACCCGACAAAGTTCGTGTTTTAGCTATACTTAGCTCAAAATATGGACTTTTAATAGGGTCCAAAAGATAGCTTTATTTGGCTTTGAAAGTGGATCTCTCTATGATTGATTATCTACGTTCGACTTTCAGCAATATGTCTTGCTTGATTAGACTTACGTTTATATTGGAATGGGAATAATTTTTATCTTATAAGATTTTGAGATGAAAGGCAACCTTGTGTTTAAAACTTTTGAAACGAGGGTTACATTTGTATTTGAGTCAAAATGCAACTCTAGGGGCTCACGTGATCTCTCTGGCTGAGGATCCGCATTTATTTCTTACCAATTAATATTATTTGTTTAGACCCGTATTTGGGGGTGAATATGAATAACCTTAATTTTTTAACATTTTGAAAGTAAAATGCAACCCAGAAGGGCTCGCGTTTAATATTTACTTAGCTCAAAATATGAGCTTTAAACTTAACTTGAGAGGTGGATCTCTCTAAACGAGGATCTGCATTTTAGATTCCTAGTCATTTTTAAGGCTCGTATGGCTCGCGTTTGTTCTTATTTGGAGAGATCTTTCATCTTTTGATACTATAGGGGCAAGATGCGTCCCTAAGAGGTCGCATATAGGTTCTATGAGGGGTTCACTTACTTAGCTTTTCATTTATTTAAAAACACGGATCACCCGTCTTTTCCTTTCATAAAAAGAATTTTTTTGTCAATAAACCCCCCTTCAAAGTTTTTAAAATTCCGCAACTTCGAAGGTGTTTTGAAACATTTTGGATATAAAATGTGACTGATTTAGATTTTAAGTCCTGCTTGAACAAGACCCTGTGTCTAATTTGTGGATTTGTGTTTAAAATAGTCTAAATGCAACCCTGCATTTGAATCACAGATTTGCGTTAACGTGACCCTGCCTTTGATTCGCAAATTTGCGTAAACTCGATCTTGCATTTGAAATTTCAAAATACAGATCAAATCTGTATTTTTAGTGGTTCAAATGAAGCATCGTTTCCGCTTTGCCACCTTTTTGGGGGTGAAAATAGAAGCGCTACTGTGCTCGTAATGATGAGAAATCTCTTCGAGATTTGGACCGTAAATCTCAATGGTTAATTTTTTTATATAAGATGCAAAGTCTTTTCAAGAGTCATATTTGTGGCTTAACTTTTTTCAAGTTTCTCTACATTTCAGCTTTCAGGCTTTCCTTATTTATCTTCCAAGCTTTCAATCTCTTTCTTCTTCAAAATGTCGAAGAGGTTCATCTTCCAATTAGGCTGTCGACGGTTCTAACAGACCTTCAGCCGCTTTTGCCTTCTTTCCCACAATGGCCCGAGAGGAGCCCCCATCTCAGGTGAGTTTAACGAGTTTGACTCCTTTGATAGGCAATTCGTCGCCAAGGGACTTTAAAAATAAATTAATTACTAATTTAATTAAAAAGAAAATCTCTTAGAGATTTTAGTTGTCACAAAAATGCAGTTCTTGCGTTTAAACCTTGAAACATGGATCTCTTTAGTTGATTTACATTTTACATTTTCTAATCACTTTGCAATCTAACATTGTAGTTTGAAAGATGGATCTCCATCATGTGAGCCATGTTTGACACTTAGTTGTCTGATCACTTTGTGATCTAACACTTTGCTTGAAATGCGGGTCTCCACAGTGTAATCTGCATTTGACACTTAGTCACCTGATCACTTTATGATCTAGCACTTTTGCTTGAAACGTGGATCTCCACAATATGATCTGCGTTTGACACTTAGTCATCTGATCACTTTGTGATTGATGAGTGCTATATGTTGCATATTTATAGCCTCCATATTATCTATTTTTGTATTTAATAATACTACTCGGATATTTTTAGTGTGTTTTTTAGATAAACCTATTCCTACAAAGAGATGGCATAAACTCAGAGCCAGATTAGAAAACCAAGCCTAGAAAGGAGTTAAAAGTGAGTAAAGCTATAAGAATATGATACTGCTGAGAGTCAAAATTCAATACAGTTATTTAGATCAAATGCAAAGGACTAGAGATTAATGCTGAAGAAAATTGGGGCGAAGATACTATATTTTTGCCACTATTTGGCGGCATTAGCTGCCAATTGGTGGCTCTATGGGGCCCACTCTGGGTGAATTTTCTACGGAGCTTTGATATAATTTTGTAGTTTCACACTTGTACTCAAATTAGAGTTTGATTCTCCGAAGTCTATATATTGGTCGTATCCTTGTAATCTGGAGTTTTTTATGATGTAATTTTGTACTCGAATTTTATTGAATAAAATTAGAGTTTGCTGTAGGGTTGACGGCCGCCATACCGACCCTAGAAGTATCCTTTTCTGCTAATCATTATTTTTTAGGTAATCTTCTTCTAATTGCCTTCTAGATAGATTTATTTTGCTTTCTAGTATAAAATTTTAATCGCTTTCTAAGAAAAATAGGATCTTTTTAATTAAGAGTATGAGTAGTTTAGTCCTAGGATGTAGATGAAACTAGAGATCAATATCATATTAATCTATTTGTATTCTTTCTAAAATAAAAATAAAAAAAGATAGAATTTTTCTATGAAATAATAAAAATGCAAGAACTCATAGATTAAAACTTTGATAGGTTATGCTTAATTTAAATATTCTGATAGCCTATACTTAATTAGGGTTTGGAGTTATTGGTTTTTATTCATTTTGTTGAATTTATCTAATGATTTAGTTTATCTCTATAAAAAGTAATTTTTTGATAGATTATACTTGCACACCACTTGATAGTCCATACTTAGGATATTTTATGTAGGATTAAACTAAAAGATCAGATTTTTATTAAAAAAAAAGGGAATGATAATATTTGGTTGTGAACTAGTGGATTCCATATCCTAAAGTAATTAGAATTGCAAATCATCAATCTAGACTCATAGTTAGCTCATCAAGATAATAGAATTAGTAAGATTGCAAAACACTCTAGATCCCTGTGGGAACGACCTATTAGCATTTTTGCTTGAAATGCGGATCTCCATCATGTGATCCGCGTTTGGCACTTAGTTATTTGATCATTTTGTGATCTAGCACTTCTGCTTTAAATGCAGATCTCCACCATGTGATCCGTGTTACACATAGTCACCTGATCACTTTGTGATCTAGCACTTTTGCTTGAAATGCGGATCTCCACCATGTGATCTATTTTTGCACTTAGTCACGAGATCACTATGTTATCTAGCACTTTTAATTTTGTTTTCTAAGCTCAATTATTTTGGACATATGGGTGGCTATGAAGGCATTGTTCAATTCAGACTCAGGGGCGAGTTTCCTCTATGTTGCCCATGCACTAACCAAGATCGTCACGACATGATACTTAGTCCGAATTCTGGGATCATGAAGGAGATTATGACGGATGCCGCTTTTGAAGGAAAGGATAGGAAGAAGATGAAGAAACCAATCTTCTTATTCAGGAAGGAGATTGAATTATTTGAGGACTGTCTCTTTAGTAGAAACTATAAGTGGTTGAGACAAGTCCGAGGGTGATATATGTTTTTTCCAAACAAGGAGCGATCGTATCCCCTTTCTATCTTTAGGCAACTTCAATGCCCAAAAAATAAACTGGCACTTAACTAAATCTCAGGAGTCATTCTTGGAGGCAATGGGACAAGTTCAACATTTTCCATCGGCAGAGGCAAGGATATTACTAGTTTATTACCCGGTTTGATGAAAAAGGAATACCCAGCGGGTGAATCTACCAAGACTGCGAGCATTTTTTTGAATTTTTTGCTATGGTGAATGATGAGTTTCCTTGTCAAGACTTCTGACTATTGGAATGGTCAGCAAAGCGATGGTGGTCCATTTTGACAGCTTTTATTTTAATGAAATTTGAGAATCAAATAGAAATAGAACTTTATCATGCCATCCGGGCTGTACCATATGGGATACCGACTAGTTGTTGCTATTATTTTAGTATTTTAAGCTTTTTAATCTAGAGACAGGGACATTTTCTTATCCTTGTTGGCGAGATGGGCTTAGCTCTTCATGAATTGTATGAGGTCTCTCTCAGTTGCTCATGGGCGAAGTCCCATATGAAGAATATGTCCCGATAGGAGAGGAGTTGCATCTGCTAAAGGTTCAACATCCTATGACTTATGACACGTATTGGGAATTACTGTGTCATTTTCACATCTGTGGCCAGGTGACTAAACCGAGGAATCAGGTGTCATGCAAAAAAACATTGGTCGAATATTTGTTTACAAATTTGTATATCGATGCTGAGGATCTCTCGACTCTTGTAGTTTGTACCGAGGCTAAAGTGGAAGAGAGAATAGCTCATTTTGGAACTCAAGCCTATGTCGCGAAGTCCGATGAAGATATATTTAAGGCTGGCACTTCATTTGAGAGTTTCCATCATCAAGCTAAATAATCCTTTATCTGACATAGCTTTATTTATGGGTTTCTTGATATTGTGGTTAAAGAACTATGTAGTTCCATCCACTCCACAGAAAGCTTTGTCTTTTAGTGCTGTTTATCCCGTTGTTCTTCTAGCATACGATCATCTCTTGGGTCTTTTGCCAGTTATGGCCAATGATATTCTAAGTGGCCTCAGAGCTTTAATGACTCAAGTTCTTAAGGTAGAGTAGTCTCAGGATAAGGAGGGTAATGTAAGATACAAAACTCTGAATTTGAGGGTTGAACTTTTGTATATCTATTTGATGGCTTGGTTTGTCTTACGCTGTCCTTCACTAATGACACCAGTTCATCCATCTATTCATTTGTTTGTTTCAAAAGTCTAGCATTATGAAAAATCACAATGGCAAGGACGTTATAAGGCAATGATTCGAAAGCATCTTCAACATCACAACAATTTTCACGTGTATAGTTGTTTCACATGCTTTCCAAATGCAGAATATAGTGAAAAATTTGCAGATTTGCCAGGCTTTGATCAATTTACTTCTTTGTCAATTGGAAATTTTTATTGGTTAATAAATATTAGGGTAGGGCATCTCGTATTTCGTCAAGATAATACTTGCTATTTGGAGCCATATTACCCAAGTCTTTTTGCTTGACAATTTGGGTATGGTCAACTATACGTCGGGAACCCAAATCCAAACATCAAGTCTATGGGCAACTTATTTGAAGGAGCATGGGACCGATATCATTTTGTCAAGAGATGTACTTTGGCTCGCTTCAGTTTACCCCAGAGATATCCTATTCTTATAGTTCTTTTGACTTCTATGTTTGGTATTTTGTTGCTAATTTGAAGCCTCGAAGTTATAATGTAAAAGCACATGCCTTAGGGATATTAAATCATGGTATGCCTAGAAGAAACAAACAGGCTCCAACAGGATGCTCGGTTTAGATAATTTCAGATCATTGAGTTGAAACAAGAAGACACTCCCAAGGTTGAACTTGAAGTCTCTGATGCGGAAGTTACAGATATTTCTACTCATGAAATAGCTTCTACAGTCAATGTTTCTTCACCTGGAAGGAAAGTATCAAAGTGCACTAGAACTTCTCCTTCTTCAAGTGAAAATGGTAGAAAGAAGAATCGAAAGGAATCTACTTCTAGTGCAGCTCCTGAAACCCCTACAAATCGATAAGAAGAAACAGATACTACTGCGGGAGATGACGATTCTGAAGAACAATTTTCTCAGTTGCACCCTTTTATTGCCAAGCCAAGTAGGAGCACCTGGCCAGTTATCAGAATTGAGGAGGCAACTTCTATACCTACCACAACTGTAGATGGGCCCAATTCAAGCACTATTCAAGGAGTTGCTGAAGAAAATCCAGTGACAGTTGATGTTCTGCAAGAACTTTATGTTGCTCCTGCAAGTGTTGCAGTAGAAGCTGAGACCACAACTCAGTCAACAACACAAGTACATAATGAAGATGATGAGGTATAGATGGTTGGGGAACCCAAAAGGCCTTGTTCTCTTTCAGTGATGATGTCAGGCACCATGGCACCACTACCTAGTTCTACTACTAGGCCTCTTCAGAATTGTAAGCCCCATTTTCTATCTTAGTTTCATTTTTTTTTTTTTTGTCATATTAATGACTTTATTTTGGTGAACTTGTAGGGAGGGATATGGTCATTTCTTCTGACTCATCTGAGTAACTTAATTATTCAGGTATAGAGATGATGATGATGATGATTTCTATTCTTCAACACCCCACCAGATCATAGTAAACACACCCATTTAACAGTTGAAGAGAGGGCTGAGGTTTCTGGCCCTGGAGAGCTAAGCGCTAAAACTTCAAGTTCTTCACTAGGTGATGTATAATTAATTGCTTTTTTATTTCAAGTTTCTTTACTTTTTTTTCTTTTATTCTTTGATGTAGGATTGCCATCTCCTACTCCAATGTCAGAAGTTGTGTCTGCAACCTCTTCAGCACTAGTACCACTTCCATCAATTGTACCACTTCCATCAACATATGAAGTTCTTTGGATTTGAAAGTTTGCTTAGAAGTAATCACTTATATCTTACTTGATCTATTGGTTATGCTTCGATCTAACGAGCTCGATTTGCTGAATCGAATGAATCTCTTTTAACTAGCTTTGTTACTATTTGCTCATTGTTGAGAAGTCACATGCTTGAATCTACTGTTGGTTCAATTTACAAGAACTTTAATTACTTGAAATGACCAATTAAGTTTAGACTAGTTCTGAAAATTTCAAAGAAATTATTTTACTTTGTTGTTGGGATTTGCTAATTATTCAACTGTATTGAAGTATATGGGGGTAGGGCGGTGTTTAGCAATTCTAGGAAATACGGTGCCTATGTCCGTCGCATCATGACAGCAGCCATATGTTGGAATGTGTGAAGTGAGAGAAATAATAGTCTTTATACAGATCAGGCATTCCACAAATATCTGTTTCTATCTCACATACCTAGATATGCTCTCTTGGACATGTTTCTTATCAGAGAGGGAGCGCTTATGCCTCTCAGAGGATCAGGACACGGACGAGAACTTGCAGGACAATGAGGACCTCCAGGACGAGTCCCCAGATAGGACGATACAGGGACCTGCCAGATGAGGGACCCCTGACACCCATGTCCCACCTTCAGTGGCAGACTTTAGATTATTATTTTGCATTTTGTATTATGTACTCTTAATTATATCTGCTGATGTATGACCGAGTTATTGGCACCCACGGATATGATGGTTCTTTTTGCTTTGTACGGCCTGATGTAAAATGGTTGTTCTATTATATCTCATTAATAGAATGCGGGAGATAGTTGCTCACCATTTTAACCTAAAAAAAGTGTATTGAAGTAATTATGTCCTCTTAATTGATCTGTTGAAAAAAATAAATGAGTTTTTTTCTTCTAATTTTATGTATGTTGGAAGTTTAGTGTAATTTGATTTCATTGGACAAAAGTCACTAGTAATTTTGTAAAGAAAATTAATCAAACTTAGCACATTGCTCCCTAGCTATTATTGGTAACTTTAGCACTTTGAGTTGAGATGGTTACATTACCATACTTCTTTATTATTATTTAAAAAGCACTTGGAAGAATTCCACAAAATGATGTAGTAAGTTGATGTTTAAGGTTACAGGCATGAAAGGATAATGTGGGTGTTGTTGAATTCATGTTTGAACGTGCAAACTTTGAGCAAATTTTATAATGTATTTACTAGTTCAAAACAATAAATTAAATGAATAAAAAATGGTTTCAAAGTAGGATACATTGCAAGGTAATAAACAAAATATAGTTTCATATCTATAAAAGAGTTGTTAAATGTGGGTTTATAAAGAATTGTTTATTGCAGGATATTACTTATGTAATAAGAGGAGAAATCTTGAACACAACAGGTGGTACTATGTACCAGCTGCACGAGCGTGTGCGAGGGCGAATGGGCATAAAGCACATTGGGCGCTTTTGTAGTGCACTTAGCACTTATTGTTAGCCAATCTAATCAAGCCGTTAGGATTTAAACTGAAGAGATATGGCTGTTAATCTTTGGGATGCAACAATTCTAATAAACCATTGTCTGTTTGAATGAGTCTATTAGCCATTGGTCTGAAGACTATAAACAGGATGTCCAGTTTTATTACAAGACAATAAATTTTCTATCTTAACAAAAGTTTTGTCTTACATTCTCATTCATACACCAAAAATAGAGAGTATTCTTTAACTTTGATTCGCTAGAAACAACAGTACTGTTGCTTCCATCTTGTTATAAGAGATCGCTATATCCTGGGAAACTAATGCCCACTGAGATCCAGAAAACACGACAGTTGCAGCCTTCGAAAGTCTAACACAGTCTCATTCTTTTTTGGCTCCTTAGACTGCAACATCTTTTCTAACAAAATTTCATGATTTATTGTGTCTATACTACCCCTTGCATCATGTTCCTAAGCTCAACGTATCCTTCAAACTCGTACTGACAGAAGATTGGATCAGTATTGTTCTGCAATGGACAAGATAGGAATCAATAAAGGAATTCCAAAGATAGATATTTCAAACAAGTACAACAAAATAGAATAGGCATGGCACCAGATCAAGTAGATGTCCCAAAACAATGAATAATTATGAAGAATAAGTCACAAACATGTTCTTATGTAGTAATAGTCCTATAGTTTCCATCTAAATCTAAGCTCTGATATCACCATGTAATGTCCCCATCTTTAAGCTCCTTTCAAAAATAGATAATATTACTTAAAATTACACTATACTACCCAATAGGTATAATATTTTAGAATAACCGTAACTACTATCATAATAGATAAATAAATAATATATCTAGAACTGAATTTTTTATTTATAAAGTAGGAGGTTAATTACCAAAATAGAGCACATTGTACTAGATATGTAAAACAAAAGATTTAAAAGAAGGAAAAGTACATGACAAAAAAAATATTAACATTATATACAAGATCATGTGTCTAGATCCATCTCTTACGATCTTTCCGCTTTGTCAATAAAGTAAGGATCTTCTTTCAGTGCAGGCTTTTTTTCTGCTTCCTCAAGATATGGGTTCAGAATCTATGGGATTAAACCCTGCAAGTAACACATAAAAGAAAGAAAGGCATGCGTACTATCATAGTACTGGAGAAAAGGTGTATGTGAGTATGCTATGTTGGTATTAGTCTTGTCACGAATACTAAATAATATGATAAACATGAAGTCATTATATGATATATATATATATCATTTGCAAGTAGTATGCAAATATCATATAGAAATAAACAAGTCTCGATCATGTCATATGTTAAATAATTGAAAGTAATGATGGATAAGATGACGCACTTTTTCTAATATCGCATAAGTATTCGTGCATGTACGAAATCTGATCAGAACTCATAGCGCTGAACCATAATGCACTGCTAAGTGCTCCTAGATAAACTTTATACTGTGAAATAGTAACGAACGTAACTCATATTGGAAACCTCGTATCAAACTATCGCTTACTACCACGAAATGTTGCTGCATTATAAGTATTGAACACCTAAGTAGAAATGATCAAATAGATCCTCATACTATACAGTTCTTATCCACTATGTAATTTCCTTAATCACCATGTCAATGATAGACGATACACATAAACCAGTAGAAATATCATGGTATGTCAAGTCAAACTGCATACATATCCATTATTACTAAAAACTGGAGTTTAAGAATCAATTTAATTCAGAATCATGCACACACATATCTCGAGGATACTCTCTTTCCATATAACTATTATATATGAACATTATCATCATGTTGTCATGAATCTATCATGGTCATCGTTTATTAGGTATTCAACAATTGTTCGATCATGTCATGCTATCGGGTTCAATTATCATGCATCATGTTCCATGTATCAGGTATCATATACCATGCAAACTATATTAAGTATTAGTCAATGTCATGTCATGTGTCTTATTTTGTGTCCAAAAGCATATCAAAATCAGCAGTTGGTCTTCTAATGATTTCATATCATTGTGAAATCATGGTCAAGAAATGGGTAGAAACCTTGAGCAATGATGGAATCAAATAAGACTAACTTATTTTGAAGGATTTGTTATTCTTCTTATATGTTCCCAGATCAGGAGGGCGTACACAGTTCCATCGGCACGTATTTTCAATTGCTAATGTTCAAACAGAAGTCACCATACATCTTGCCATGATATATACAACTTTCATCAGTTTCACTAATTAGTTTTGTTAGTAACGCACAAAATATTATCTTAGCACTACCCAAAATAATTTACATAGATTATGCATATTAAGCTATCGTTTAAGCCCTCCAAGTCAAGCCCATCTAAGCTATCCAAAATACTTTAATATAAGCATCAAACTAAAATCAAATAAATGCTGCAGAATATGCATAGAGCTATTTATTTTGTAACTTAATTCTTGATGCATGAATAAAATAAATGGGAAGAAAAACTCAATGTTTGTTTGTGGTGGTTTATAGCTAATAGATTGAACCAACTTGTCCATTTACTCATCTATCTATTAGTTTGTGAAAGTGATCACAGGTAGCAACTTACATCAACCATAGGTTGACTATACATGCATACTTTCTTTCAAGATCATTCTGATCTGAAGTACTTATGAATAATGAACAGTAATTAGGTATCTTAGTAGATGTTAATCTTGTTTAAGTTTTGACCTAACATGAAAAATTGATAGAACTAAGGAAGAAAGAAAGTAATAACGGTGCTACTTGCCTTTATTATTTTCTTTTGTTTCAATGATCTTCACCCAACTCCTTCTCCATACTTAGCCCTAGCGTTACCTTCAGTAAAGACGAGAAAAAGGGGTCTCGTGTGAAGAAAAAAAATGGAGGAGGAGAAATGAAGGGTTGACTCAGTATATATGCATATAGTTACTTAAATAAAAATTATTTACTAACCCCTATTGTTAATAACTATTCCATTAAAATGCCACACTGCTTGTAGTGGGAACACTTAAGTGTACTCACACCGTCATCAGCAAAGAACAATGGAAATGAAAGTGTTGAAGATAAATTTCTTTTTCAATTAATTAATCATTTAGTTTAAATTATAATAATCTTTTATGGCTCGGTTCGATGATCTCCTAATTTTATTAAATTAACACAGGGTGTAAATGTTAAAGAAAAAAGAACTATAAAAATTTCTGTACAATTTTCTAATATCCGGAACGAGGTATATAAATTACTGAAATAATTATAGAAATAATTTAATATTCGCTAATTAGTAAATTTTGGAAATTTTTTCGGCGTCTTCGAGAAAATTTCTAAAAATCATATTAAAAAAACTATAAACTTGAAGACAGAACGTCACTAAAAGTTATGGATTTTAAGTTATGCTCACTAAAAGTCACTTTGGTGTCTATTTTGATCTCGAATAGCTCTAATTTGGCATGATCAGACCCAAAGTAAGGATACGAGTAGTAAGAATTTTTGGATATTATACATTTTTCTAATATGCATCACTCCGCACTACCATTCCACCAGTTCCATTATTATTGTCAATAATGGTGTTGTAATCAATCCTTACTTCAACTGTTCAAATACGTTGCACTCCTCAGTCCAATTATACTTATCTTCCCTCTGTATCATTTTGATTAGAGGTCCTGCTATTTTCAAAAAATTCTTGAACAAATCTTCAATACTCTCCATCTAGTCTAAAAAAACTTTTCAACTCCATCATTGACTTGGAAATAGGTCAATCCCTCATTGCTCCACCTTCTTGGAATCTACATAAATTCTCTTTCCTGAAATAAAGTATCCCAGGACGTAAATGTTAAAAAAAAAAAAAAAAAAAAAAAGAACATTGGTAAACAGTGAAGTGGATTTTCAGATATTTAAAAGATACTTCAAACTATCATCTATGTTTTGGGAGTGATAACACTGATGTGCAAGATTTTGTGGATTCGGACCATGCAGGTGATAGAGATAATGGTAGGAACACCACAGGTTATGTCTTTACTGTAGGAGGGATAGCGATAAGCTGGATTTCAAAATTACAATCAATTGTTACTTTATCTTCAACTGAAGCTGAGTATGTGGCAGTTACAGAAGCAAGTAAGGAGTTTATTTGGGTGCAACAATTGATGAGTGAATTAGGCTTTGATGGAGTGAATTGCAGATTGTTCAGTAACAGTCAGAGTGTAATTTATCTTGCTAAGAGCTCGGCGTATCATTTACGGACTAAACATAATTACTTGAGCTATCACTTCATTAGATACTTGTTGGAGGCTGGCCAATTGAAATTGGAGAAGATTGAGAGCAGTAAGAACCTTGCAGATATGTTGACAAAGCCGGTTGATGGGAAAAAATTGAGCTATTGCTCAACTTTGGTGCATTTGTGTTAAATATTGGAATTTGGACTTTGAATGATTGAGGTAAAAGTTTAGGACGTTAGAATTATCATGTATAGAGATTATAATTTTTGCAATAGATCTCCAAGTGGGAGATTGTTACTGTTGGAGCCTATTGTCGCAGAGGGTTCAGTCCGCCCAAACGGGTCCAAAATCGGCCCAAATTTAATTTAACCTAATCTCTATATATATTAGAAGGGGACGGCTGCTAATTGTGTGTTGTAGGGTTCGGCCAAAGGAAAACAAGAAGGTGCGACGGCTACTGCTATTATTATTATTTTTGGCTGAAGAAAAATAGGGTGCGACTGCTACCATTCCTTGGTACCTAACGTAATTAGAAAATAAGCTTCGGTAATTAGAAAATTTTGGAATTTTTTTGGGCATCTTCGAAAAATTTTCTAAAATTCATATTAGAAAAACTATAAACTTGAAGAGAGAATATCACTAAAAATTATGGATTTTAAGTTATACTCACTAAAAGTCACTTTGGTGTCTATTTTGATCTCTAATAGTTCTAATTTGGCATGATCGGACCCAAAGTAAGATTACGAGTAGTAAGAATTTTTTGATATTATACATTTTTCTAATATGCATCACTCCGCACTACCATTTCACCAGTTCCATTATTATTGTCAATAATGGTGTTGTAATCAATCCTTACTTCAACTGTTCAAATACGTTGCACTCCTCAGTCCAATTATACTTCTCTCCCCTCTGTATCATTTTGATTAGAGGTCCTGCTATTTTAAAAAAATTCTTGAACAAATCTTCGATACTCTCCATCTAGTCTAAAAAAACTTTTCAACTCCATCATTGAATTGGAAATAGGTCAATCCCTCATTGCTCCACCTTCTTGGAATCTACATAAATTCTCTTTCCTGAAATAAAGTATCCCAGGATGTAAATGTTAAAAAAAAAAAACAACATTGGTAAGCAGTGAAGTGGATTTTCAGATATTTAAAAGATACTTCAAACTATCATCTATGTTTTGGGAGTGATAACACTGATGTGCAAGGTTTGTGGATTCGGACCATGCAGGTGATAGAAATAATGGTAGGAGCACCATAGGTTATGTCTTTACTGTAGGAGGAATAGCTGTAAGCTGGATTTCAAAATTACAATAAATTGTTACTTTATCTTCAATTGAGGCTGAGTATGTGGCAACTACAAAAGCAAGTAAGGAGTTTATTTGGGTGCAGCAATGGATGAGTGAATTAGGCTTTGATGGAGTGAATTGCAGATTGTTCAGTGACAGTCAGAGTGTAATTCATCTTGTTAAGAGCTCGGCGTATCATTTACGGACAAAACATAATCACTTTAGCTATCACTTCATTAGATCCTTGTTGGAGGCTGGCTAATTGAAGTTGGAGAAGATTGAGTGCAGTAAGAATCTTGCAGATATGTTGACAAAACCGGTTGATGGAAAAAATTGAGCTATTGCTCAACTTTGGTGCATTGTGTTAAATATTAGAATTTGGACTTTGAATGATTGATGTAAAAGTTTGGGACGTTAGAATTATCATGTATAGAAATTATAATTTTTGCAATATGTCTCCAAGTGGGAGATTGTTACTGTTGGAGCCTTATTGTCGCAGAGGGTTCAGTCCGCCCAAACGGGTCCAAAATCGGCCCAAATTTAATTTAACCTAATCTCTATATATATTAGAAGGGGACGGCTGCTAATTGTGTGTTGTAGGGTTCGGCCAAAGGAAAACAAGAAGGTGCGGTGGCTACTGCTATTATTATTTTTTTTGGCTGAAGAAAAAAATAGGGTGCGACTGCTACCATTCCTTGGTACCTAACGTAATTAGAAAATAAGCTTCGGTAATTAGAAAATTTTGGAAATTTTTTCGGCACCTTCGAAAATTTTTCTAAAATTCATATTAGAAAAACTATAAACTTGAAGATAGAATGTCACTAAAAATTATGGATTTTAAGTTATACTCACCAAAAGTTACTTTGGTGTCTATTTTGATCTCTAATAGTTCTAATTTGGCATGATCAGACCCAAACTAAGGATACGAGTAGTAAGAATTTTTGGATATTATACATTTTTCTAATATGCATCACTCCGCACTACCATTCCACCAGTTCCATTATTATTGTCAATAATGGTGTTGTAATCAATCCTTACTTCAACTGTTCAAATACGTTGCACTCCTCAGTCCAATTATACTTCTCTCCCCTCTGTATCATTTTGATTAGAGGTCCTGCTATTTTCAAAAAAATCTTGAACAAATCTTCGATACTCTCCATCTAGTCTAAAAAAACTTTTCAACTCCATCATTGACTTGGAAATAGGTCAATCCCTCATTGCTCCACCTTCTTGGAATCTACGTAAATTCTCTTTTCTGAAACAAAGTATCCCAGGACGTAAATGTTAAAAAATAAAACAACATTGGTAAGCAGTGAAGTGGATTTTCAGATATTTAAAAGATACTTCAAACTATCATCTATGTTTTGGGAGTGATAATGCTGATGTGCAAGGTTTTGTGGATTCGGACTATGCAGGTGATAGAGATAATGGTAGAAGCACCACAGATTATGTCTTTACTGTAGGAGGGATAGCGGTAAGCTGGATTTCAAAATTACAATCAATTGTTACTTTATCTTCAACTGAAGCTGAGTATGTGGCAGTTACAGAAGCAAGTAAGGAGTTTATTTGGGTGCAACAATTGATGAGTGAATTAGGCTTTGATGGAGTGAATTGCAGATTGTTCAGTAACAGTCAGAGTGTAATTCATCTTGCTAAGAGCTCGGCGTATAATTCACGGACTAAACATAATCACTTGAGCTATCACTTCATTAGATCCTTGTTGGAGGCTGGTCAATTGAAGTTGGAGAAGATTGAGGGCAGTAAGAATCTTGCAGATATGTTGATAAAGCCAGTTGATGGAAAAAAATTGAGCTATTGCTCAACTTTGGTGCATTTGTGTTAAATATTGGAATTTGGACTTTGAATGATTGAGGTAAAAGTTTGGGACGTTAGAATTATCATGTATAGAGATTATATTTTTTATAATAGGTCTCCAAGCGGGAGATTGTTACTGTTGGAGCCCTATTATCGCAGAGGGTTCAGTCTGCTCAAACGGGTCCAAAATCGGCCCAAATTTAATTTAACCTAATCTCTATATATATTAGAAGGGGACGGCTGCTAATTGCGTGTTGTAGGGTTCGGCCAAAGGAAAACAAGAAGGTGAGGCGGCTACTGCTATTATTATTTTTTTGGCTGAAGAAAAAAATAGGGGGCGACTGCTATTTTGTTTCGGCCAAAGAAAAGAAAAGGGGAGGCTGTGGTTTTCCTTTGGGGTTTTTGCAGCTGAAGCAAAGGAGAAGGGTGACGACTATAGTACAGGTGCAAGATCATTGCATTCCTTTTAAAGTGAGTGTTTGATCTTGTATTTTATGTGATTTCATTGATTTCTCTCTTGTGGTTGAGAGGAAGAGAGTTGTATTTTTTTTTTTTTTTTGATATAATAGAAGTTCTCGATCGTGTCCTCATGGATGTAGGCACATTGCCGAACCACGTGAATCTGTGTTCACTGTCTCTATTTTTTTTTCCTTTTTTGGTTAACTATTATATTCCGCCGGCTGTTGCATTAGTATTATTATTTTTTGCTAACAATACATACATATAATAAAAAGATAATATGACATACATATAATAAAAAGATAATATGAGACAAACTAATAATTTGTTTCAATGAAATATAATCAAACAGAGGATTCGAAGATGTAATGATTTCTATTACAAATCTAGAATATAAAATTTGAACATAAATATCATCTATATTGCATTAACAGAAAAAATAAATAAAGGAAATCCTCTAATAAAGATTGGTATTCTGGAAGTACCAACTGAGCTTGCTCCTCAACATAAGCATCTGGTTTGATGGGTCCTCTTCTTCTTCTATCTACAAGTTAGAGTGTCAAGGCATTGCCAAACCTAGGTCATTAGAACTACCAAACATATGCATCAAGAAAAAGAAAATAGCACACAAACATGCTATACGGATATATAAATATATAACATATAAAATGTAAACAATAAAACTGAGCATAGTAAAGGAGTTATGATGAATAATACATATTATACTTGTATGTATGATGGATATTAATGAAATAATTAAATCATAAATATACAATTTATATTAAAAAACAGGCTATTAATCATTAACTTCCAATGGAAAACGGAGCTCGAAAATCCCATACACATGAAAAAGGACATACTGTGGTCGAAGTCGCGTTCAACAACGGCAAACCATGATCAATGTCTCAAGGCAAATTACCTATAGTCCTCGATCAAAACTGCAACGAAAGCAACCATCTCCTTCAAGAGTCACATCGTCATCATGGATTATTTTTCTATATTCAACACTACACCTCTGCCAAGTAAGATTCCTCATCTCTTCCCTCCTTTTAATCTCTCCCATCAATCTCTACATAAAATTGCAGAGAATTGGTGTCGAATTGTCAATGGATTAAGAAGCTACTCTGCGTAGGCATTCATTGTTACATATTTCCAGGCTTTTTACTATGAAAAGAGCGATATTGATAAATATTGTACTATTAACCGTGTATTCACTTGCTTGAGATGAGTATTTCGATCTTTTGTGTTATTTCCTCAGTACTACAAAATCACCATCGTTTCTTCTATTGTATCACGTTCAATAATTTTCAAGTGAAACATACATAGATCGAAAAATCCATTGAACAAAACAATAACTTACATAGAATATAAGCTTAGAGGATACATGGAACAGTGTCCAAGTTATACAGGTACACATACATACAACATCAACTCCATGTAGCCATCGCTGTGGGTTGTGTGAAAACTCTGAATACAAGGTAACTGACAAATTGTTATACGTAGTTGTAAGATTTTTGAAAACTTTAGAGGTGTATCTGGAGGCTCCACATCTCTACCAGTAAATTATAGTTGAATTCTCACCAAAACAAATCCAAATACCGTCCAGCAATTTGACAACTTACTGTCATTATCATCTATTCAACTTCCTGATTTTTGCCAAGACCAAGCCCTATGCAGCAACCACAACCTTTTCCAGTCAAAAGAAATCCTCAGCCATTTTGAGGTTGAAAGGGTGAGCGAAGCCCTCTGTGTTCTATTAATGAGTAGTAACAGAACAACTATTTTATATCAAAGTTTTAATAGTATGTTCTTACAACAGGTAAAGAATAAGATACAACTCATAAACCAAAAGGCATACCTCAATGGTAGGCTATAAGAACCATCTAGGCTGCTTCCCAATCCTCAGCCATTTTGAGCATTGCAGTTCCTCCCAAAACTTGTATTGGTGATCTGAGATGGCAACTTAGGATGAATTGTGCAGATCACATCATTCGCCCACTTCTATCTGGGTAATGCTCAGGATATTTCTTACGACACATATTAAAAACTCTTGACGCGAAGCTCAATCAGAAGTCACATTCTGCAGGAGTTGTACGTGCAATGGCCATACAATGCTTCATCTGCAGTTCCTTAAATTCATTCTGCTGCTCAACAGACAGTTTCTCCAATTTACACGCTACGGATTCAAGAGCATTTATGTCACTTTACCATTGATGCTCCAGTCGGATGTTTCTGTTCCGCCTCACCCTTGGCTAACTCGGAACCGGATCATGCTTCTGTGTGAATAGAGGCCACACCAATGTTTAAAATGATGATAACGGTAACATAACGTTTTGTCTCTGTTAGGTTACATCGCATATAGCGTAACGCATAAAATAGGTTATGCAATTTTCTATTTATTTAATAAAAATAAATATAAAACTATATAAAATAAATTTTATAAATTAAAAATTGAATTAAAAAAATTCTAAAAGAAAAATATAAAAACATTTTATATTCAAGTATTAATTTTAAATTTCTATCAAATTTTACAATAATTCTCATATTTATCTTCATAATTAAACTACATTCGCACCCATAATTTCGGTTATCATCTAGACAAGAAAATAAGATTTCAAACTTATTTTTTATTATCATCAATATCATAATTTATATTCTGTAATGCTCAATTTATGTTATTTCTAATTGTTTATTTTAGATTAGTTGAGAATACAATTTAATCAGCAAGTAAGAAATTTCAGTAATTGAAAAGAAATTATAACAGATAAATAAGGATATAATCACAAACTAGTAAGTTAACAATATTATAAGTTAACAATATTATAATCACAAAAAAGGAATTATAAGTTAACAATATTACAAACAATCAAATAAGCAAATAACGTCATCAAGTGAAAAAACTATAGTAATTCGTTAACAATCAAAATAGATAATCGATAACAATATAAAAATTATTAAGAAAATTATTTTAAATAACGTTATGTAATTTAACGTAAAATAAAATAAAATAACATAAAAAATGCACCGTTACGGTGCATTGAGTTATTTTTTACTGTTAAGTAACTTTGACTTCCTATTAGATTTCATAACGTAACATAACAAGTTTCATAATGAGTTATTTTCAACATTGGGCCACACGTACCCACTGATTGAAGGGATGATGATGCAAGTAACAGATATATGCCTGATTATCTTATCACTCTCTGTAAAATGTGGAGAATCTTTCTGCGGAGATGCAGAGGTACCAAAGGAGGCCGATCATTCAACGTTTGGTCATTAGGTTTTACAGAGTGCTCAAGGTTTTGATAACCATCAACTGAAAATTCATCACAGCTGACATGTGAGTTCAAATCCGATGACTTATTTGATTGTGTAATTAGAGCTGGAGGGGAGTCTACAGAAGAGTACCCTTTTGGAGAATTAGACCGGTGATCTCCGGCCAGACGAGAGCCGCTCTAGGACGAGAGCGCCAGAAGAACAATTTGGTAAAGCACGGAGTTCATCTTCGGCTTCAGACCCATGGATGTCTGAACCTACCACGTCATTGCCAAGCCCTCTCGCTTTCTGGAACATGGGACTGTGTTTCAGCATCGATCATTTCAGAAATGGCTGTAACATCTTGATCAACCATTTCCGTGGCGACACTGATACATGTGTCTGCTTCAATATCAAATGGGAAGTGGATGTTGCCAACTTGACCTGAAGATGAAAACAGCACCAGTATCACCATTCACGGACTTGGAGGTCTAGTAGATGCATGTATATCTACTAACTTCTCTAGAAAACAAAAAAACAAAAAAAAAAAAAAAGTCAAGAGACCTGTGGCATCTGCAATGCGCAGCTTTAAAAATATGGTATTGATGTCTTTCCATTGACCTCAACAGTGAAATCTCGACTGCGACTGAGCTTGGCGACTGAGCAACTGAGCTTGGCGACTCCAGGGCGGCTCCAGGGCGATCTCCGGCGACTCAGGTAAGACGTTTCCAGCAACAACACCACCAGCAGAGCTATTGGAGAGAGGAGATTCTAGTGCAAATTCCTGAAAAAAAAAAAGAAAAAAAAAAGAAAAAAAAAAGAAAAAAAACCTCAAACAGTTGGAGAAGGAGTTCGCGACCTCAAAATATTCCCTCATCATTGGTCGCTGATCACCGGGGGCAAGGAAGGAGGCCGTGATTCGACCTACAACCACTCACCAACTCCGGCGATGGATTTCAGATGGAACTGGTTGGGGAAAGGAAAAAACAAAGAAGAAAACAGTAATGAAGAGGACAAGAACCCCAAACATAGGAGAAGGAGCTGGTTGAAAATTGTCAAGGGAGAAGCGGAGGACAAGGCCCATGACTCCAACGCTGAAAGAATACTAAACAAGGCGACCGACATTTACACGGGAGAAGAGATGTTAGCCATGCTAGCAGCGGCGTCGGAGGCGACGGGAGGGACAATGAGCCAGTTTTCTAGGGAAGAACTCTGGAGGACAGTCAAGTCAAGGGCAACCATCAAGAAAGAGAGATTGGCAAGGTCAACCGGAGCTCTCACAGAGGGCAACAGGAAGAGGAAATTCTCTCCTCCAAGGAGGCCACTCCCGGGAAGTTCAGAGGTTTGCTGGATTTGCGGGAACAGAGGACATTTTAAGGACGAGTGCCCATTCATCAGGTGCAGGTTTTGTAAGGGTCTGGGACACAAGATTGGAGAGTGGTTTTGTAAGGGTCTGGGACACAAGATTGGAGAGTGTCCGATAGCTCCGATTAGAAACCAGAAGCCAAACAACTATGTCTCTGGCGTGTTAGTCGGCAACCGAAGGACGAAACGTAGCATGGGACCAAGAAGGTCGGCAAGTGGCGTAACAGCAAACAAGACAACAAAGGAAGCTAACAGCACGGAGCAAAAACTGCCGGTCCCAATTTCAAAATCAAAACCTGTAGCCTTTATCCCGTTGTCGGACCAGGCCAGGGAAGAACAACAGCGGCTTTCTAGAACCTTGGGAGTCTTGTATCCCGGCCATGGAAAGCCCACGAAGGAGGATATCAGGGAAGGATTGGCAGCGATGTCTAGGGAGTTTGCAAGCTACAATTGGATACTTCATGGAGGTGGGAACAAATTTTTGAGTTACTTTCCGACGGAGGCTGGCCTGTCCCTTGCGGCCAGTAGGATCTCGGTACCATGCAAGGACCACAAGGCGGGGTTCAGGGTATGCAGATGGAATGGAGAAGAAGAGGGTCAATTCTACTCGTTCCCGATGGTTGCATTGGTAGAGATCAGAGGATTGCATGTTCATCATTGGAACAGAGTAGATATCAGCAAGATACTTATCAAATTTGCACATGTTACTGACATTGACGAGGATACCAGTCTCAAAAGGTGATTGGACTGCGCCAGAGTTAGGGTGGGGTATGATAATCCATCGGCGATCCCGGCTCAATTCAATGTGGTATTCGGTGGTCATCTTTATTCAATCCGACTGAAAACTACACATAAGCTCTCCACGATCAATCCATCTTCGGTGGGTACTGAGGACGTCGCGGTCACCGGCGAGATCGGAGGTTCCGATTGGCCGTCGATCGGGATAGTTAACCTCCCCGCCGAAAAACGACGGAGCTTTACATGGAAGAGAATCGACAACAGGTCAGAAACAGGACCACCTCGGCAAGGCTGCTGGTCAACAACCAGTTAGAGAACAAAACAACAACAATTTTCGGAGATGGACAGAAGATGATCATAGAAGAAGAAAATTCTTGGGCTGAGGGTCACCTGCCTCCGCCGTCTGGCATGCAGGAGCCCGATCCCCAAGTTTCCTCAACAAAGGGAAGTCAAAACCCTATTTTTCGAATGGGAACGAAAAGCAATCTCCAAGAAGGAGAATTGGTGCGACTAAATGACGAATCACTGGTGTTGGACAAAAAAGGCTCCAATTTTGGGATATTGCGGAGGGATGAAATTGGGGGACTTTTTCTCGAAACAAAAGAGATCGACAGACTTAGCCTTTTGGCGAAGAAGACAACCTCACCTGACGACGCGAGAGAGGAGAGCGTACGGCGGTCGGATCTGAAGCAGAAGGGGAAGAGGGAAGACAGAGACGGAAGAACGGATTTGCTTGGGGAAGGAAACCAGGTAGACGAAGGAACTAGGGAGGGGGGCTCCGAGGAGTCTGAGACGATCTGGGGAAAAGGAAGGGAGTGGATCGGAAGGAGTGCAACAGTCCATTTTTGGAGGGAGTACTTAATGTGGGGTGTCACCCACATGGGGAGACAGGAGATAAAAACACGAAAGAGGGAAAATCAATTGGGAAGATTTTTCCTCACTCGGTTTTAGAAAGAGATTGGGGTGTTGCTGGGACCCAGTGGCATGGGGAATTAGAAAGGGAATAAATTACTAAAGAAAATATGAGTGAGACTCTTTTTTCTACAGAGAAGTTAAGTGTGGCCCGCAGGAATGAGGGGAGTATGAAGGAGCTTTGTAATAACTTGGGGAGAATGGTAGAGACCAACAGGTTAATTGAAGTAAGAGGAACTTCTAGTCTTGACAAGACAGGTTTGGAGGGAGCTCATAATCCAGATACGGGTTTGGATGAGGGAAACACCAATAAGGGTGAAACGGAAGATTTACAAGATATAATCAGATCGAATGGTGAAGGGTCCTCCAGAAGGCAGCTGAATTTTGATCAAGACTCATCTAGGAATAACACAGAATATACGGGTTTGCTTGCAACTTTATACAATTTTGACAAAGATTTTGCAAGGGATACTATGGCCAAACTCCTTGAGAATATTATGTGCAAAGAAAATGTGAAGCAAAGGAAGCGTCTCAGGAAAAGGCAGCCCTCCAGACTCCCTAAGCATATCAGAGACATATCAAGGTTGCGCAATAAGGAAAAGCAAATCCCCCTGAAGATAGAATCAGATACAACAGAAGTAAGGGTAGAGAACGACATAGCAAAGGCAATGCTAGCAGCGCTGGACACCCCGACAAGAGTTCAAGCAGAGGAACCAGATCATCAACCTCAGGATGGAGAGAAGATGCGGGATATGGGAGACTTGGCAGGGGAAGAAAGGTTGGCAACTTTAACGGACCAGGGTGGAAGTAATAAATCCCTGATCACGCCTGCCAGAAGGAGCAAAAGACTGGAAGAGAAGAGAGGTGGACAGCACTACCAACTGGTCAGGTTGCATTGGCAGCTACTAAGCGAAAGGCAGACATGGCGGATCCCCCTCCAGGTACTACTAATCTTGAGTTTAATATTCTAATTGTGTGCCTGATGATGTGTTAGTTTCTTTAGCCCATTCCTGTGAAATTGAGTTGGGGGTAGGATACACAGATCAAACACACACCCTCACGATGCTAAAAAACCTAGAGGCAATACCCTTAGAAGATCAGAAGGAGGACAATGCGCTTTAGAACGCAGGGTAGGGACGTCCATGGAGAAGATTACTTATTTGTTTTGATGAAGTGTATTTTTTGGAATGTTAGAGGGTTGGGGAACTTGGTAAAACGGCGAATGATTGCGGAAGTAATACGCAATAATAAGATTGATATCGTGTGTATGGAGGAGACCAAATTATCTAATCCTGATTCTTGGATTTTGGATTCAATTGCGTCTAGAAAACTCTACAATTTTTGTGTTTTAAACGCAAAGGGGGCATCAGGGGGGATCCTAATTGGGATCAACAAAAACTATCAGATTCTGAATTCCTGGGCAGGGGAATATTCTTTGTCAGTTAGATTAAGGAGACTAATGGATGGATGGGTCCAGGTGGTAACTGCGGTGTATGGACCTAATGAGAGAGAGTTGCGCACACAACTCTGGAAGGAATTACAACAATCAGACACAATTATGATGATCCATGGATCATAGGAGGGAATTTTAATATCACTAGATTTGCAAGCGAAAGAAAAGGGGTAGACCGACATCACAAGGATAGGCAGGAGTTCAACAACCTCATTAGCCAATTGGACCTCATAGACTTACCATTGTCGGATCGATTGTTCACATAGTCAAATATGAGGCTCAATCCAGTAATGGCCAAGTTAGATAGGGTTTTAGTCTCGGATAATTAGGAAGCGAAATTTCCACTTGCAGAAATTTGCTCACTCCCGTGACCGACCTCAGACCACACACCAATCATGCTCACTGCTGGTGAGAAGGAACAAAAACTACAAAAGCGCTTCCATTTAGAGAGATGGTGGCTGGAGCATAAGGAAATACACACCCTGATTAGAGAAAGTTGGGGCCACCAGACGGGAGCCAATGATGCTGCAGCTAATATCTGTATCAAACTGAGGCGTTTACGGAAGGTGCTATAGAGATGGGAAATGCGCCTTAGAAGAGAAGGGGGGAACACGAAGGATGACATGTTGAAGAAGATGGACTGTTTAGAAAAATTGGAAGAGAGTCGCAACTTGTCATTGGATGAGAACAGCAGAATCCTACATCTGAGAAGAAAACTTGAAGAAATATATAAGAAGGAGGAATTAAGATGGAGACAGAGAGCTCGTGCAACTTGGCTGAAAGAGGGGGATGCAAATACTGCTTTCTTTCATAGATGGGCAAATATGCGCCACAGAATGAACAAAGTACATCAGGTAAAGGAGAAGGATAAACAGGTTAGTGGGGAGGCGCTACATGAACATGTGTACCATCATTTTAAAAAACTGCTGGGCAGGGCAAACACATTTCATGTTCAGATGAAAGAGGAAGCATGGGAAAAGGAGGTGGATCTCGAAGAAGAGTTTCGGGAGGAGGAAATTAAAAGAGCAGTTTGGGAGTTAGGTCAGGATAAGGCGCCGGGTCCTGATGGATTTTCACTATTTTTCTTTAAATTATTTTGGGAAGATGTCAAGAGGGACATAATTTGGTTAATGGAAGAGGTATTCCGGGGGACAAGTCGACTGGATAGAATTAATTACTCGGTCATCACTCTAATACGGAAGAAATGTTCACCGGAACAAATTGGTGATTTCAGACCGATTGCATTACTGAATAGTTCCATTAAGATAGTATCAAAAGTACTGGCTAACAGATTAGCACCGAAACTCTAGTTATTGATAAAGGACTATCAAATGGGTTTTATTGCTGACAGAAATATTTTAGAAGGGGTGGCTACGACATACGAAGTCATCCACCAGTGTAAACAATCCGAAATAAATGGTTTTATGTTGAAGCTAGACTTTGAAAAAGCATATGACATGGTGGATTGGAACTACTTGATGGAGACTCTTAAACACAGGGGATTTGGAGCGAAATGGAGATTATGGATGGAAGCCTGGTTATACTCCGGAAAAACACAGATAAGCGTTAACGGCATAGTGCGAAAGGAAATACATCTGAAAAGGGGCCTAAGACAAGGGGACCCCTACTGTTCGTCTTGATAGCAGACGGGCTAAACTCTATGCTTCAGAAATTGAAGAAGAAGGAAGAAATATCAGGTCTCCCAGGGGCTCCCAACATGTCCTTTGTTAATCTACAATACGCAGATGATACATTGATCCTTGGGAAGGGTAACTTGCGAGAGGCTATAACCATTAAATGGGCTCTTTGTTGTTATGAAACTTGGTCGGGTCTAAAAATAAACTTTACTAAAAGTTCTCTGATCTGCTTGGGTGCAAGAAACTTATCCATGTAACTTATTAGGGAGGTATTCCGATGTAAGGAGGAGCATTTTTCGATCACATACTTAGGAATACCAGTGACATCAGGAAAACCAAAGGTAAGGGATTGGTGCCCCCTTTTGGATAGTTTTGAGAAAAAGTTGGAAGGATGGAAAGGTAAATATCTATCCTTGGGTGGGAAGGTGGTGATGCTTAACGCGGTCCTTTCCTCACTCCCGTTATACTTAATGTCCTTTTTCATAATGCCAAAATGGGTGCGAGTGAGGATTGACAGAATCAGGAAAAGATTTCTTTAGAATGGAATTGTGGCATCATCTAACAAATACCACCTAGTCCCATTGGGACAGGTGTGTAGGCCAAAAGAGGCAGGAGGTTTAGGGGTTGTGGATCTTAGGACTTTTAATTTGTCCCTAATGACCAAATGGTGGTGGCATCTAATCACACAGAATCAGGGGTCACTTCAGAAGTTATTACTTTACAAGTATGGCCCGAATGGAGGCACATTGTATGGGGAAATAAAGAGAAAGCATAATAGCTTGGCCTTTTGGAAGGGGATGTTAGTAGTACGACACCTAGTTTGTCACAGTTTGGATTATAAACTGGGTAAAGGAAATAAGATAGCATTCTGGTATGACAGATGGTGTTCGCAACTCCCTCTGAAGACACTATATCCAGACGTCTTTCTAAAAGCCAATAATAAAAATGCCAGGGTTTGTTGGGGTCGATCAAGATGGAGATGGAACTCAACGGCATTAGCTGGCCAGGATTTTGTCAAATTAAGAATACTGAAACAACACCTACTCAATTTAGCTCCATCTCCACTAGAAGAAGATAGACCAATTTGGAGATGGGAGAAAAATGGTAACTTCACAGTGAACTCCATATACCGACATTTCATAAACGGTGGAATCATATCTGCAAATACTGCATGGGTATGGAGAGCTAAATGTCCTCAGAAGGTCAGACTTTTGCTCTGGTTAATTTGCAAAGATGCTCTCTTGACCTGGCCAAAATTACAAACAAGAGGCTAGATTGGCCCCAATATATGTTTATTATGCAAAAGGGATGCGGAATCAACCGAACACATCATATGTAAGTGTTCGTTCTCTAAAAGCACATGGGAGGCATGTGTCAGGGCACTAGGCTTGAACACCGGTACGATCATAGACGATTCTACCTGGAAGAGTCTGGATAAGGGAGAATCTGGTAGCCACAAGCTTAGAAGTGGGATTGCGGCATTTTGCTGGAACATGTGGAGAGAACGAAATGATAGATTATTTAATGATAAATATCATTCGATTGAATACTGTGTGCGACTCATTGTTCATGATTTTATCATTTGGGCTGGTGTGCCTTCAGATGAGGAGCGACGTCACCTATCCAGTAGTGCTTCGGAAGATGATATGGAGGTCACTCAGTCAGAGGAGGAGTAGGGACCTACTTCAGAGGCACGAGGACGGATGGGCTGAGCATGAAACGCCCCTTTTGCTAGATATATGTAGTTTTATTTTAATATGTTTCTTTTCTTTACTTGCTTTGTAAACTTATTGTTGGGCCACTTTAGTAGTGGATCCTGAATACTTATGTTCTGTTATTTTCTCTTTAATGGAACGCGGAGGGAAAACATCCCGCCGTTAAATGTCAAAAAAAAAAAAAAAACAGTGAAATCTCGACCAGGCAAAGCTGGGGGTTCTACTTCACCAGTTGGTATTATTTCTGATACTTGCAGTCTAAGATTACGAAACAAAACAAGGCATGGAAAGACCTCCAGAACACATTAGGAGAAGTCAGTCACTGCAAGTACTAATCTTGCAACAGAACCTTACGTACCAGCACAATTTACATTTGATCTTGAAGAAGGACCCATGCTCAAATCTGACTGGAGAAAAGAAAAGGATCCGTTAGTAATCCTCTTGCAGATTGCCTCTCGGAAGCATTGTTCAATGAACCGCCCGCCCCGACGCACACTAGGGTCCTTCACCTTATCAAGCGATGCAGGCTTGATGCCCCCTAGATGACATCTTGAAAACAAGAAGATAGCGGACTTGAGGATCAGGCCATGCACTGAATAAAAAATATTATCATTGAAGTTAACTACGGAAAGTCAGAAAACATTTAGAATAAATAAATAATAATAATAAAAACTGGTCAAGGTTGAACTTTGAGATTGTCTACAAACTCAGCCCAATTCAGTCTCTATTCCACAAGCAAACCAGCCCTTGGTACTTGATGAAAGGTCAAAAGATTTTATATATTAAACCGTGGCAAATATTGATCTTGTTTCTCCAAAGCTAACGAGATCATCTACACCATCCAATGCCACTGTTGCATAACTGTATACATCAAGGATCTCTCTGGACAGTATCTAATTTAATTTACTGAAAAGGAAAGCCTGACCTCACCTCAAGGTCAGAGCAAAATGAAAAAGGAAAAATGGGAGTAAAACAAATTACTAAATTTCGATAACTTATATTATTGAATTAATTAAGTTAGCCCTCGAGGAAGCTTAACCTAGTTAGAAGCATAGAAGATAGAACAGCTCCTAAGAAAGCGCTTGCATCGGCAATATACCAAAATATTATATCAGACATTGAGATACTTGAATGATATATATATATACTCCGTATAATCAGTATTGATATTTACAACATGCTGATAACATCAATAATGTCAATTCCGACAGCATGAAGTCATAAACCATTAACCAATATTTGTACCAAGTCTGGGATTCGAAGTGTTACTTTTTGATGGATTTGCAAAACTAGGAGAGAAGGTCATTGAAGTTTAGTGTTTTAAAATCGGAATATCGACAATATACCTGTTGATAAAATTATATACCAGATATCGGATATCAAGCGATATATCACTAAATATTGGATAACATATCAGTGTCATAATAGGTAAAAAAAAATATAAATGTTACTACATTAACATATTAAATTAATTAAAACAAGTTTAGAGTTTTAGAAGATACTTATTTTGACCAATTTGCTTGAGAGAACTGCTCGAGAGTTGAGAAGGGAGGGAGTCTACTCGAGAAAGAGGAGGGGCAAAGAACTTAATAGAAGGATGAGGAACTGAACTATCTGCATGAGAGTAAGAGAAAGGGGTCATTGTCGGGGGCTCAAGGATTATCGAGATTAGGGCTCTTAGTTGTCGGTAATGGGAGTGGAGAGAGAGCTGTTGGATATCTATCGTGGCTTATTTGATACAATCTCTCGATCGAGAGAGAGAGCAGAGAGGAAGAGAAAGAAGCGAGGCATCAAATCGTCAATTGACTCACAGATTACTGGGATCATCATTGAGGCTCATGGGGTTGGGGTCTGTGCTCATGGTGTAGAACGATAAAAATAATTCAAGTTCGAATCCAAAATCCAAATCATAATATGAAATTCGAGTCCAAGTCCGGATCCAAAATCCGAGTCCGAATCCAAAATCCGAATCCAAATTTGAGTCTGAAACCAAATCGAATAATAATAATAATAATAATAATAATAATAATAATAATAATAATAATTAATAATAATAATAATAAATAATAAATAATAATTAAAAAAATTAAGAGGCCGAGCCTTGCACCCACGCGAGGACCAGCCTCACAAGGATGCGAGGCTCAGGAGGAGGTCGAGCCTCGCACCCCATGCAAGGACCAGCCTCGCGTGGTTGCGAGGCTCAGGAGGAGCAACGAAAATGAAAAAAATAAATAATAAGTAAAAAAATAAAAAATTAAGGAGGCCTAGCCTCGCACCCAGCCTCGCATGGATGCGAGGCTCACGCAGAGAAAACAAAAAAAAAAATGAGGAGCTGGCCAACCTCACACTTGTGAGAGTGGCCAGGCTAGCCTCGCTCCAGCGAGGCTGGCCTTGGGCACTGTTTGCCCCGCTCGGCCCCTCGTTTCGCGCAGTGAACCCTGTCTTTGTGCACGCAATATATTTTAATCCCATCTCTAACTATTTTGCAATTTCTAATCCAATTCAAATTTTAATTAGAATCAAATTAATTTTTAGATGCAGAACTTTAAATTAAATTCATTAGAGTTTGATAATTTTATAAATTCTAATCAAATTCAGATTGATTTCTGGATTAATAATTTTAAATTAATTTCATCAAATTCTAATTTGAGTTTAATTGTCTTTTGGGTGCAGAAACAGGACCCGATTCAATAAAACTGGAGCAAATCAAATCAACAAAAACTTTGAATATCTCATTGAGATTGCAAAGAAATTTTGATTCTATCTACAAGGAAAGCAGATCTTATTCCTATCTACAAGAAAATCTCTTCAACAACCGGGGGCCTACAAATACCTCTCAAGAGAATTTAAAGAGGATCTTTGGCCAGATCTCTCTCCCGCGCAAGCGTTCATGCTTCCGCTAAGAATCATCAAAGAAGAACATGCTCACTTCCAAACATCAACGTCGGATCATCAACGGGGAAAAGACTGATCCCATAGCTGTCTCAAATTCTATGATTTTCTGCAAAAAAAGAGCGACAATTTATAAATTTTCTCTGTCTGTTTTTTATTCTTTTCTTTTCATTGTAATAAAAAAAGAGAAATTTTGATGAATTGTAATTTTTCTCTAATTCAATGATAATGGAAGGATTCCATATTTTTTCCGAAAATAGACTGACGACTACTGTGGAAGAGATCTCCTATACTAAAGAGAAGATGGTGGTCCATCTGACATCAACAAGACTGGAGAGACAGTCAATTGAAGTTGACCAGCAAAGTTATGAAGATTACATATTTTCGAACTCATCGAGTCCAGACCACAAGAGATCTGCATGACGAGACCACAAAAAGACTAACTCTAAATAAAAAGAGGACTTCATGGTCTTAGATGATAAGGAGGCATTGATCAATCAAAAGCCCCTTAGATTTCCGAACCATGATCCGTCAAAGCCAACTGTGTCTCTCCCATTAATTAGGGAGTTTGCCACATATGACGCCAAAGGAGAACCAATCGCGGTACAAAAACAGACCTAAATTCGCAACCGAAATCAAAGGGCACGCCGCAAAGCACTCAAACCTTGTTTTGCATGTCAGACTCAAAATCAGTTTAGCATGAAGCAAGAAGGATGTTAGGCTCAAAAGCCTAGTATGAAATAAGGAGGATGTCATACTCAAAAATAACCTAGCACCCAACAGCTTGGCAAAAGCCAGCCTAAGACCCACTAGCTTGGTCAAGGCCAGCCTAGTATCCATCAGCTTGGCAAAGGACAGCCTAATATCTATCACCCTGGCCAGCCTAGCACTCCTCAGCTTGGCAAAATATAGCCTAGCACCCATCAACCTGACCAGCCCAACACTCCTTAGCCTAACCAGCCTAGCACCAACCAGCTTGACAAAGGCTAGCCTAGCACCTATCAGCTTGGCAAAAACGAGTCTAGCACCCAACAGCTTCACAAAGTGAGCATAACACCCATCAGCTTGATAAAGGTGAGCCTAGCACCTATCAGCTTGACAAAGGACAGCCTAGCGCCCATCAATCTGGCCAGCCCAGCACTCCTCAGCTTAACAAAATACAGCCTAGCACCCATCAGTCTGGTCAGTCTAGCACTAATCAGCTTGGCATAAATAAGACCAAACACTAGCTTGGCACAAGTAAATTCCAAAACCGAACTAAATCTAGGCCAGCACGCGAGGCTAGTTCAACTAAGCCAGCGTGCGAGGCTAGATCAGCACACCAGGCTCATCTAGTGCATAAGGCAAGAGTTAAGTCTCAGCCTCGCACAAGAACAGAAGGATGCAAGGCTACCAAGCAGAGACATGCAAGACATACCAAAATTAATTGTGAACATTGAACTAGACTTGGAGTTAAGAAACATAACTTCTATGATTTCTTAGAGCCATCTGTCTAGACGAAAAGACATCACTCAAGAAGCAGGTCCCATCCCCAAAAGATGGTTATATATGCACCACGAGAAGAAACTCCGGATTTACGTAGTTATCTTACAAACAAAAGGGAAGCCGCACAGCCCCATTGGTCATTCTGCTGCGAAAATTTAATTGCCGAAGTTTTGACTCACTTTCACTGTGAAGCCCCGAGAAGTCAGTGTTAAGCTGACTGCCAGCACAGAAATCTTGCATTCCAAAGAGAAGACGAATGCAGAGACGAGACTCAGACTCAGACAAAAAATTGTCCATTTTCACATCAAGTATGGTGAATAAAGGCAAATAGCTGATTGTAGAAGGGAATGTCTCCGACATCGAGGCAAAGAAGACCTATCATCACATGCGTCTCAAATCAGGTATGACAGCTCCCCATGACTACAAGAGATTAAGCAAGGGGTTGGACGATGAAAGTGAAGAATTTTGCGATCAATCGGCCATAGCAACGCCACGATCGTATGCTTCCTCTCGGTCTAGCAGGGAGATAGTTCATATGGTCGAATCGTCAGCCTAGATGAGACAGAGGATTGAGGCACAAGAACGCCTCATCCAGGAGCAACAAAAAAGCATTGAAGACCTCAAAGCGAGGCTTGCGAAGGTCCTGGAAAATAATCAAATGAACACAGAAGACGGTGCAGGTGGTTTTTCCTCTTCTGATAAAACTAATAAAGAGAATCATGAAGCCGAATCTAACCATGATAAAACCAAGAAGGATGAAGCTGAATCTAACCAAGACACCGGGGGAAAAGGCAGTGGGGACGAATATTACATTGATTCTCATGCCAAAAGAATGAAGAAGCTTCAAAACCAGATAGAAGGCTTGATGCACGGCAAAGGATTGCAAAAAATAGGGATTACAAGACCTTACTCAATAGAGTGGAGTCCGCCCTGTTTCCGACAAAATACAAGCCTCTCAAACTAGAGTCATATGATGGGAAGGGATCTCCGAACCAACATATGTACTACTTCCTTTTACAAACAGGTCATCTCATGGACAATGACCCAGTGATGACAAAAATTTTTGCGAGTACCCTGCGAGAGCCTGCATTCACTTGGTTTATGCAGTTGCCCTCGGGAACATCAATGCTTGGTTTGACGTGGAGAGAGAGTTCCTGGCTCGCTTCTTCGAAGATGACGCCGAAATATCCATTCACTCTCTTCTAGCAAATAAGCAAAAAGAGAATGAGACGTTAAAAGCTTCATCGAGCGTTTTCGCGAGATGTCAATGCGATGCCCGCATGGTATGTCGTAGGAGATATTGGTGGAGACTTGCAAGCACAACCTGCAGATCAAGATATTAGTCAAAATGGGAGTGGTTGAATCTAAGAGCTGGAAAGAGCTCGTTAAGTAAGGCGAACTAGCTGAAAATCTCATCCACCGCTTGGGAGAATGCCCCCCAAGAAACGCCCTGGCAGGACGGCAATATTGTCAAAACTTCTGATCGATAGGAAAAGAGGTTATGGCTGCAGGAACGACTCCGTAACAGAAGCCCGAAGATAAAAAAAAAAAGAATGGCGCGTCCAAGCAGTACCCTGCACCTATCTACGAAATCAAAGAAGAACAAATAGTGACGTTGTTCAATTTGCTCAACAGGAAAGGGATGCTCTAATATCCCTCCTATCCGAGGCCGGAGGAAGCAGGGAAGACCAACGACCCCAAGTATTGCCTCTATCATCAGAATTTGGGGCATGCTACAAAGGATTGCTACACACTAAAAAGAAAGATCCAAGAACTAATTTAAGGCAAAGTCACACTAAAGTCATATCAGAAAAATATGACGGCTAATGTGGTCACTCTAATGGTTGGAACTAATGAATTTCCCATAGGAGTATCCCCGGTACCTACTGGAAAGATGGTGCGTGTTAATCACGATCCACATAATATGAAGGAGAAAGGTCTCTCGTCAGTCACCATGAAGAAAGGAAAAATTATGTGGGTACATCCGAATCTTTTGAATGATGAGAAATGGTCTTCATCAAACAAACTGAAGTTGAACAAAGGAAAGACTTACCGTGTGGTTTCTCAATCATCGAGGAAAACCACGATGAGGCAAGTATGTTAACCGACTCTGAAACGAAAGCATCGGCTTCGACCACTCATCATGATGAGGCAGGCTTGTCGGGAACTCGCTCGGGGAGGAGTTATCTCAAAGATTACTCCAAAGTGTGGCCTGACGAACCCACCGCGACGAATGAAAAGCCACCATCCAAGCAGAAAGAGCTTCGCTTCCAGAAAGGGACAAGGAAGGATAGTGAGGCAGCTGGTGAGCTATTTAAATTCGATGTGCTTGCCTAGCTAGCCAACATTCCAGCCCGCATAACTCTTTACGAGTTGCGACGATTATCTAAGACAACCAAAGACGCCTTGAAGGAAGCTCTGGCTGACTCCGAAACCTTTTTTGCTCAAATTGCATAGCTGTCTGTGGACACAGAGGAACCTCGCCCTCACTGCAACCAAGTGACGAGGCAGGTTTCATGCATTACCTTCACGCCGGATGACATGCAGGTCAAAAACTTTAAGCATAACAGACCCTTGTATTATACGGGATATATGGACTCTCTTAAAGTAGACCGAATTCTCATAAACTCCGGATCTGCCTTAAGCATTATCCCAAGGAGATTGATGCAGATGCTTAGGATCTCAGTTAGTTGACTGACGTCCACCAACCCCTCCATCTTTGGCTTTAATTTCAATAGAAGTCATCCCTTAGAGAAGGTCCGACTTCGCTGCCAGATTGGAAGTCTGAAGTTCGAGGCGACATGCTATGCCATCGACGCCTACACCTCTTACAACATGCTTCTAGGACATCCCTATATTCACTCCAACATGGTGGTGCCCTCTACTCTCCACCAATGCATGAAATATTATGACGATCAGGGGGCAGTCTACACGTTGATCACTAACAAGCAGCCCTTTAAAAGAGTGGAGAACTACTTCACGGATGTCATGCTATATAGAGATACAGGAGAGGCATCCAGGAAATCAGTAAAGAATGCCAAAGGGGATTACGATAGCGGCAACAAAGTAGACATGGAGCCCGAGCCATCAGATGAAGAGGACTGCGAGTTTGAAATAAATCCTCTGGTAATCAATATTAATGATTTTGATGTAACCAACACTACTGATGAGGCGGACGAGTAGATTATTAATGAAAATAGTTTTTCTTATTTTCCTGCTGTTGCTTCGGATTCTACTCCGTATTGTACAAGCACAGAAGTAGATAGTATATCCATGTGGGAGGCTCTAGCGGCATTTTATCTGCTAATCCGGTCGTCGTTTGCTGGGCAGATCAAATTTCACAATGTGGACGAGGCTACATTTGAGGTGCCAGCTCGATGGCCAGACCAACAGCCGATAATATTCGGGCGAGTTGAGTCGCGGCCCGAGCCTACAATAAATAGTGAAAGCGATGACCAAGTAGCACCTCAATTTGGCCATTACGAATCAGTTTCCCATCGCATGATGAAGAAGATGGGTTACAATTTTAATCACAAATAGGGATTAATCTTTGGAAGAGGATGACGAAACCTTTTGCGTTCGTTTGTCCCACGAGGAAAAAATCCTGATTATTATCATAAAATCCACAGGGAGTTGGGATATGTAACTACTTCCAAATCCTCGGGAAGAGAGTACATAGACTCAATTGAATCAGAAAATCCTAAAGAAATAGTAGAACGGGATTCTGACGACAGTACAAGTGTAATATTCAAGATCTTTGCTGCGAACATGGTTTCAGTAAGCCATGAAAAACTAGATGATACCTAGGCACAGCACATGGATATCCAATGGGATATCAGATTTGAGCAGCGAGAATCGCCAACTGAAGACCAAGTGATTCAAGTCAATATGGGAACTGAAGAAAACTCGAAGCCCATCTTTATAAGCGAGAGTCTCACCCCTCAAGAGAAAGAGAATCTCATATCTCTCATAAGAGAGTACACTGATGCCTTCGCATGGAGCTACGAAGACATGCCTGGTTTGGACCCATAGGTTGCCATGCACCGACTCAATATTAAGCCGGATGCTAAATCTGTAAAGCAACAACAAAGACATTTCGAGCTTGAATTGATAGAAGCCATAGAGTCTGAAGTGAAGAAGCTAATAGACTCAAGATTCATCCACGAAGAGCAACACCCTGACTGGATACAAAACATCATGTCGGTGCCTAAGAAGAATGGCAAGATAAGGATATGCATAGACTTTCGAGATCTCAATGCTGCATGTCCAAAAGATGAATTTCCGCTCCCCATCAAGGATGTCATGATTGATAACATGTGCGGGTTTGAGCGGATGTGCTTCATAGATGGCTTCTCAGGATACAACCAAATCACAATGTATCCAGAAGACGAGAAACACACAACATTCAGAACAACGCTTGGAATTTATTGCTACACAGTAATGCCCTTCGGATTGAAGAATGTCGGCGCTACTTACCAACGGGCTATGAGCATCATCTTTCAAGAATACTTACGTAAAATTGTCGAGTGTTATGTGCATGATCTTGCTGTTAGAGTAAAAAGAAAGATCACCTGCAAGACCTGAGGGTAATGTTCGATATCATGAGAAAATATCAACTAAAGATGAATCTTACCAAGTCCTTTCTCGGAGTATCAAGCGGAAAGTTCTTGGGATTTGTTGTAACTTCAAAAGGAATCCACCTTGACCCTTATAAGGTCAAAGCAATAAAAGAAATATAGCCACAGCAAAACTTGAGGGAACTCAGGGGTTGCAAGATAAGCTGGAATATATCTGGCGGTTTATAGCAAATCTATCAGGAAAGTGTCAGCCATTCTCGAAGTTAATGAAAAAGGTAGTGTCATTTGTCTGGAATGAAAATTGTCAACAAGTTTTTGAGGACATTGAAGATTACCTCTCAAAGTCGCCTGTGTTAATGGCACCTGTTTCAGGAAAGCCTTTTCTAATCTGTGTGCTAGCAATGGACCACGTCATAGGGGCTCTATTGGCTCAACATAATGATTAAGACCAGGAACATGCAATCTACTATTTGAGTCGAACAATGATTGGTGCGGAGCATCGGTACAATCCAATCGAAAAAGAATATCTAGCGCTTGTGCTCACGGTCCAAAAGATGCGACACTACTTAGTCGGCCAGACGATACAAGTCATTTCTTGGGTAAACCCATTGAAATTGCTCATGACTAAGCCGAGATAGTTAAATGGCCGACTTGGCAATTGGGCGATATTATTGTCTCCCTACGACATGCATTTTGTGCCTCAAAAAGTGAAAAGTCAGGCCATAGCAGACTTTCTCGCCGAACACCCAGTTCCAGAAAACTCTAAATCCAGACCGGCATCCCAGATGAAGTCATGGAAGTTAATGTAGCCTCAGAAGAACAGATGTGACAAATATACTTTGATAGAGCAGAAAGAAGAGATATTGCCGGTGTGGGGGTCGTCTTAATATCTCCCCACAAACACGTTGTACCCCAAGGATACTCGTTAACCAGATCTTGCACAATAATGTAGCAGAATACAATGCCCTTATCACCGGCTTCCAGATAGCTTAGCACTTGTGGACTATGCGTTGCATGGCATCCTCCTTGAGAACCATACTAAAGAAGTCGCTTCCATAAGTAACAAGGCCACAAAATTTTATTATAATGCCATGCTCCAGACTCTGTATCGAAGATCTCATGATGGCATCCTACTTCGTTGCTTATCAGAAAACGAAGCTCAGGAAGTGGTTAAAGAAATCCATGACGGGACCTATGGGGCCCACCAGCCTAGACCAAAACTTTGGGACCGCATTAGAAGATTGGGATATTTCTGGCCCAAGATGATCACATACGCAGTAGCATATGCAAAACATTGCCATGCCTATCAGATCCATGCTAATTTCATACACCAACCTCCAGAGTACTTGCATACGTCAACTTCCAGTTGGCCGTTCGAGATTTGGGGAATGGATGTTATGGACCAATCACTCTGCCATTCTCCAAAGGATATCGATTCATATTGGCAATAACCGATTACTTCTCCAAATGGGCTGAAATTCTCCCCATGAGGGAAGTGAAGATAACGGATGTGGTCAAATTCATCAAACACTACGTAATTTACCACTTCAGCTTGCACCGACGGATCATCCACGACAATGGGCCTCAATTCATTAGTCAAGGCTTCATAAAATTCTGTGGCAAGTTCATAATTCAAGATGTGCTTTCAACGCCTTATAATCCGGCAGCCAACGGATTAGGTGAAGCTTTCAATAAGACTACTGTGAAGATTCTACAAAAGTTTATTTTTTTGAATTGCCATGATTGGGATGAGAAGCTAGGCGAGTGTTTGTGAACTTACCGTACGACGTTGTGAACTCCAACTAAAGCTACGCCCTTCTCTTTGGTATATGGTTGCGAAACGTATTGCCATTAGAGATCCAAATCCCATCTCTGCGGGTAGCGCTGGTTACAAAGATGACAACTGAAGAAAAACATCAAAAATGGCTCCAAAAATTAGAAGCCCTAGACGAAAATGCCTAAATGCAAAGCAGCAAATCGAGTTGTACCAAGCGCGCATCTCGAGAGCGTTTAATAAGAAAGTCAAACGAAAGACTTTCAAAGAAGAAGACTTGGTCTTAGCTGTCAGAAGACCAATAATCCTAACCCACAAGATTAAGGAAAAATCCAAACCCAAGTAGGAAGGACCTTTTGTAGTAGAAACCGTCTACTCAAACAGAGCCTTTCGCCTGATCAATCAAGACGGCGACAGGATGATGATGCCTATCAACGATAAATTTTTGAAGAAATACTATATCTAGTCACCTTAAAAAAAAAAGAGAAGGCTAAGAACATCAACTGCCCAATGTTATCAAAAGCAAAGGGAAGAGAAATCGAACATTTCTCGCCAACCCTATCATACTGGGGTTAAGAGTATGAAACCAACCCTATCATACGGCGTTTGGTAAAGGCACATCAAATCCATTCATCCAAGGGGGTTTGTTAAAATCTTATAATAAATTTGTCATAATATTATCCTATAAGGATACTCATGACCAAATGCTTCAAAAGCAAAGGAGTGAGGAATTCAAATCGTTGACAACTCCTCATGCTGGGAAAAATGCATGAACCACCTAAATCTTCAAAAGCAAAAAGGAGAAGAATTCAAATCCTCGACAACTTCTCATGCTGAGGTAAAAGCATGAACCACCCAATGCTTCAAAAGTAAAAGGAAGAGAATAATCTCCTCGCCAACTCCTCATGCTGAGGTAAAAGTATGAACCGCCCAATGTTTCAAAAGTATAGAGAAGAGAACAAGCTTATCGCCAACTTATCATGCTAGGGTAGAAAGCATGAGCAACCCAATGCTTTAAAAGCAAAGGGGAGAGGAAGTCAAAATCCTTGCTAAACTATTATGATAAGGAATAATGTGCAGACAGCCCAGCACCCTTGAGGCAAGGGGCAAGAGGAAACTAAAATTCTCGACCAGTTTTATCATAATGGGGGTATCAATAAACCCATAGCCTTTAAGGTAAAGGGAAGAGGGAACGTTTGATATTTAAGTCTAAACAAAACCTTCGACAACTCATCATGCTAAAGGGAATAGCATGACTAGCTCAATGCAAAAGGCGATTGGCAAAGGCATGTCAAATCCGTTGATACCTGGGAGTTTGCTAAAAATCCCTTGAATCTGTTATGTTAAACTCTTACCTCTGACAGTAAGATTCAAATCGTCTCATCTCAATTTAACTAAATCTGTCATGTTAAACTATTATCTCTAACAACGACATTCAAATCGTCTCATCTCAATTCAACCAAATCTGTCACGTTAAGATCTTACCTCTGACAGCGAGATTCAAATAATCTCATCTCAAAAACAATCAAGTCTGTCATGTTAAGATCTTACTTCTGACAACGAAATTTGAATAATCACACAAATAATACACATTATGATCCCAACACGATTACTCGCTCTGTTTATCAGCCAGGCGAGTTGCCAGCTCTGTTTGTCAGCCAGGCGAGCTACTCCATAATATAAATCCAATCACCTCAGTATATGTTCTAAACACTTCTGCTAAGACCCCTTTAGTATGTTTAACAGTATACCTCTGCCGAAATCCTTTGGTACATTTTCTAAACATCTCTGCCAAGACCCAATGAGTAAATTTTCTTAACAGCTCTGCTCATAGTTTTCCGACCCTAACCTGGTCATCTTAGTATTTTTCTAAACACCTCTACCGAGACCCCATGGGTACGTTTTCTGAACACCTCTGCCCATGTTTCTAACCCTAAAACGGTCACCTCAGTATGTTTTCTGAACACATCTACTGATACCCCTTTAGTATGTTTAATAGTACAGCTCTGCCGAAACCCCTTAGTATATTTTCTGAACACCTCTGCCAAGACCCCATGAGTACGTTTTCTGAACACCTCTGCCCATGGTTTTCTAATTTTAATCCGGCTACCTTGGTAAGTTTTTTGAATAGTTATACCAAGACCCCGTGGGTACGTTTTCTGAACACCTCTGCCTATGGTTTTCGACCCTCATCTGGACACAATCCAACAATCTATGAATAATTACCTATTATGATAAGAAAGAATGTATGGACCGCCCAGCGCCCTTGAGGTAAGGGGCAAGAGGAAGCTAAAATTCTCGACCAGTTTTATCATACTGGGGGTAGGACAACCCGATGCCCAAAAAAATAAAGGAGAGAGGTATCCTGTTGAAAATACCAAGCAATCTTAATATGCTTAACAATATACCTCTGCCAAAGTTCTATGAGTATATTTTCTGAACACCTCTACTCATGATTCTTCAATATCAATTCAAAAGTAATCACCGACTTTGTCTATCAGTCAAGCATGTCATCGGCTCTGTTTAACAACCCAAACAAGTCCTATCAAAGTTAAAATACTCAATTTGTTAAGATACTTTTGCACTCTTAGCAAGTTTCATCTCCATGAACTCCATCTCCATGAACTCATCCATCAATTTCAAAAGAAAAAAATCCAAAGATTTCAAAATTTTGCTAAAACAAATGGAGAAACAAAATTTAAAAAACTTTGGAGGAGGTTTTGTAGAACGATAAAAATAATCCAAGTTCAAATCCAAAATCCAAATCATAATCCGAGTCCGAGTTTGGATCCAAAATCTGAGTCCGAATCTAAAATCCAAGTCCAAATTTGAGTCCAAAATCAAATTGAATAATAATAAAAAAATATTAAAAAAATTAAGAGGCCAAGCCTCGCACCCCGCGAGGACCAGCCTCGCGTGGATGCGAGCTCAGGAGGAGCAACGAAAACGAAAAAATAAATAAAATAAAATAAAATAAAAATTAAGGAGACCTTGCTTCGCACCCAGCCTCGCGTGGATGCGAGGCTCAGGCAAAGAAAACAACAAAAAAATTGAGGGGTTGGCCAGCCTCACACCTGCGAGACTGGCCATGCCAGCCTCGTGCCCGCAAGGCTGGCCTTGGGCACTGTTTGCCTCGTCTTCGCGCGGTGAACCCCTATCTTCGTACATGCAATATATTTTGGTCTCGTCTCCAACCATTTTGCAATTTCTAATCATATCTAAATTTTAATTAGAATCAAATTAATTTTTTGATGTAGAACTTTAAATTAATTTCATTAGAGTTTGATAATTCTACAAATTCTAATCAAACTCAGATTGATTTCTGAATGAAGAATTTTAAATTAATTTTCTCAAATTCTAATTTGAGTTTAATTGTCTTTTGGGTGCAAAAATAGGACCCGATTCAATGAATCTGGAACAAATCAAATCAACAGAAGATTTGAATATATCATTGCGATTACAAAGAAACCGGATCTTATTCCTATCTACAAGGAAACTTCTTTAACAACCGGGGGCCTCTAAATACCCCTCAAGAAAACTCAAAAAGGACCTTTGGCCTGATATCTCTCCAGCACCAGCGTTCATGCTTCCTCTAAGAATCAGTAGAGAAGAAGAACGAGCTTGCCTCCAACCATCGATGTCGGATCGTCAATGGAGAAAAGACTGACCCCCATAGTTGCCTCAAATCCCACGATTTTCTGTAAAAAGAGAGCAACGATGTATAAGTTATCTCTGTCTATTTTTGTTCTTTTCTTTTCATTGTAATTAAAGAAAAAAGAGAAATTTTGATCATCTGTAATTTTTCTCTAATTCAATGACAATGGAACAATCCCATGTTTTCTCCGAAAACACTCGGTAGTAGATACTAGGAGTGAAAAGAGACAAATATAGGGCTCTGTTGCAGCCTCTTTGATATGATCCTCTCATCGAGTGAGGGAGTAAAAGAGGAAGAGAAAGAAGCAAATCATCAAATCGCTGATTGATTAGATTTAGGAAGTATGAGAAATTAGAGATTTGATGATATTGATATAAATGGGTTCGGGTACTAAATAGTTTGGATTAGTGGGTCTAAATAAAAAAATCAAAAAAAAGGGTAAAATACTAATATCTCGCCGATATTTTTCATCTCGTTTACCGTGCGATATATCGTCACGTGACTGATATATCTCCTGAAATCAACCACAATGAGAGATGAGAAAAAAAAAAATGGCCTTACCATATTGTTTTAGTCCAAAACTAGTATATTAGCCGATATAATATTAGTGTACTGGCTGATAATTAAAACACGGCTCAAGTTTGTTCTAAAGTTTGAAGCATGGAAGCAAGTCTGAAATTTGAAACCTTGCTTTTGGATAAACTAGCAAAGTCGTGCAGAACTAGGTGAAAGTCATTATTCAGAAGTCTGTTTTAAATTTTGAAACATGTAGCTAGCAATCTGTTTAGTTAGGCAGCATGACGGACCAAGTGAAATCAAAGCCTAGGAATGCCCTCGCAGTAAACTGTAGCTTACCCAAATCAAATTACAGAAAATACTCACACCTCCACCAACCCAACACCAGTATATATTCCCAGCTGCAATCATGGAATTTCCAAGCAATGCTATATCTCAATGTATTGAGTGGTCATATATGAGTTCAGGTCTGAATGACAGGGAGCAGTGGAATTGGATATGACTGTTGGTTTTTTATTATTGCATAGAGGTTACTAAATGCTCTGGTTGCAGATTAAAGCATACAGATATATTTTAGATTAACATAAGAGGGCAGATTTGTAGTTAACAGATTTACTACACATAATTGCTACTGTTATCTTGCAGGAAATTAATTTTGTAATTAGGTTTTAGTGTTAAACAGAATAATTAAATTATTATTATTACTGTTCTTATTTCCTAACACAGTTTCCAGAATTAAACTGTTTATAGAAATAATTAAACTATTCTTCTTTACATAGTTTACTTAACCTAAACAGAATAAAGAAGAAACTGGATTATGAAAAACCTGTTTCAGATACTTGCAGGAAAACTGGAAGACCACTGGAAGATGACAAGAAGTAGATCGGATGAAGATCGAGGCTAGTGTTGGACACTATCTCCTTAAAATCGATTCGTCCTCCACTGTTTGCTTCTGGATTTCTTGAACGTCGATCTCCCAGGATACAACGATCGATCTGCAGAGGGAAGGAAGCTGCAATCCCTCTGCTCTGGCGAATCTGATAGAGGTTCTCTCTGTTTATGTAATGTAATGCAGGACTGGACGATGGAATTGAACAGAAGTCTTCTATAGACAGAAATTCAGGAACTTCTGTCTGCAAAAGAAGAGGCAGAAAAGAAAAAAAAATCGTATGAATGAAACTCTGAACCCAGACCCTATTTATAGATTTTCAACAGTCGCAACGGTTGTTTCAACACAACAGTTGGCCGTTTCAACAGTTGTGACCGTTTAACGGCGGCCGGTGACTGTTGGACCTCTAAAGCGCCCAATGCGCCCTCGCACACGCGCATGCGCGTGCGGGCGGTGCGTAGCACCCCCCGTGGTGCTCAAGGTTTTCCTCTTCTTACATAAGTAAAGTAAAGGAGCAAGCTACCATATTTAAACCCACATCCTTACAATCATCTATCCAATGTGGGACTATTTTTTTATCTTCCCTTTTTGTTCCTTTGCTATGTACTCATCTTTTGAAGTCAATTTCAATTCACTTAATTCATTTAATTTGAACTAGTGAATTGGCTCAATTTAAGGTTCAAATTATTGAATGAATTCAACAATGACATCCAACCATAAAAAGTAAGTGACAGAAGATTTTCTTTTGCGTGTCAATACCTGCAGAAAATTCAAAATATGATGATATTTAATATGAAGGGCATCCTCGAGCATAGCTTGGTGATGATTCAATTTCTAGAAGTAGGATGGAGATAATTAGCTTTCACCTTTTGGTTTTGTTTTCTCTAGAGTTTCCATAGTAATTCTTCCTACTGCAACATCAAGTTCTAGAACTCCTTAAGGTATAGGTTTCACATCGGAGTTGTTTACACTCAAAGATAGAGTTCGTGCAATAGAATCCATGTTCACCTGTGAAGTAATTGCTATAGGCTTCACGAATCACACCAGCTGAATTTGGTCTACATAATGCGGATAAGATGTTCATATCTGTGGTGCTTGAATCGCAGTTTGGCACTAAAAGTGGGACCGATTTCCATCATCTCTGCTATCAGAGAAGTACACATAACATTTATTTCTGAAAACTCCCTGTGTGCTTCTACCCATAGGACATGATGTTAGTTATTCATATGTGAGTATAGTTCCACATCGGATAGTCCCATATCGGATAAGGCAAAAAAAGTCTATGGGTTTAAATACAAAATTGGGGCTTTTAACTATCAACTTAAGTTTTTGGATCAGATTGATTCTCGACTTTGTATTTAGGCCCATTATGCTCCCGGTCCAGGTACCATCCAATGGTTCTGTCGAGTTAAATGTTTGTACAACTTTTACTTTGGTACACAACGTATGGACAAAAGCATGTGTACCAAAGTAAACCATACACAACGTATGGACACAAGTACAACTTACTTTTACTTTGGTACACATGCTTGTGCCGCACATGCATGCGTATACACAAGCTACATATGGACACAATTATACCATATATGGATAGGCAAAATAAACAACAACCATATGGTAAATAATGAGACCATTAGCTATTAATTATTAGGATTTAGATCTTGATCCAATTTACTGTTTTACTATCTGTCTGACTTCTCCCTCATGTAAAGCAGTTCAACTTAATTACCATGCAGTTTCTTGGAAACTATATTATGCTCACGCTGTATTTGCATATGTTTGTATAACTTTTACCTTGGTACACAACGTATGGACACAAGTACAACTTTTACTTTGGTACACACGCTTGTGCCTGCACATGCATACATATACACATAAGCTACATATGGACACAACTATACCATATATGGATAGGTAAAATAAAAAACAACCATATGGTGACTAATAAGACCATTAGGTATTAATTATTAGGATTTAGATTTTGAGCCAATTTACTGTTTTACTATCTGTCTGACCTTTCCCTCATGTAAAGCTGTTCAACTTAATTACCATGCAGTTTCTTAGAAACTATATTATGCTAACACTGGATTTGCATATGTTACTGTATACAAAAATTGATTTAAAGGTGTTCCCTAAATCAGAAGTTACTGCACAGTAGAAGCAACTTTTGTAACTGCTAATGCATGAGATCCAGTTTCACCGTTTTACCATCTTTCTGACTTATGAGACTCATAGACAGTGATTCCACCCACCACACGCATTATTAGTAATTATTGTACGTTAAAGCTGGATTTGCAGTGTTATTGCATTGTAAATTGTTTTTTATCCATGAGCTCAGAGGTTATTGCATGGAAAAGAAACACTTCCAGCTGGTAATCTTTGAGATGCAGATTCACACATGTCTGTATATACCATATGCCGTGGGTCATGACGTCTTCATAGCAGATATGATAGGCAATATCATGATCTAGCAAGCAAGTTGAGCTCAATGATCAGGTAACTTTTTTTGCTCAGTTGGAAAAGTTTTACCAGACAGACCTGCAATAGCTGCTACTGGCCCATGTATATGACATCTACTCACTGTATTTGAGACTCTTTACACTCATCACAGTTGAGAGGTACTTCATATTCTGTAAGGGTGTATAAAAAAATTACAAAATTTTCAAGGAGACGTTTATGGAAATATGTAGGGCGCGATAAGTATCTGCAAGCTAAAAAATATCTCTATTCCTGGAGAAGTCAAGGATATTTCTAGGCATTTTTGTCAAATTGTCTAGAGAGTGGCAAGCATCTAGGAGTTAAAAAAATTATATGTTTGTAAAAATCATGGTTGTCTAGAAATATACCAAATCCCAGTTTCTACTTTCAGATGATCTCTTCTCTTTGTGAGTATGCTGTCTCAGCCACCAAGATATTGGTATCGAGCCAAATTGAACGATAGCCTACAAGTAGTGCAACTTGATGTTCCCTGTCCCACCAATAGTTGGTATATCGAAATGGAGCACTTCTAATTTCTCAAGAATGTTGGGTGTATGCCTGTACATCATCCTAATTTGATCAACAATAAACACTATTTGTAAATGACATGTTTGATGGAGTATGTGCAGATTAGATAGATGCAAACGAATCAAGCACTATGATGATCGATACGACCGATACGGGCAATATCGATGGGATGACACTAATACAAATTCAAGATCAAGTTAGATAGAGCTACAACTTGAATTAAATGATGTGAGGATAGAAAAGCATGCAAGGAGGAGATGAGTCAAACAATAAAGTTGTAGTATTTTAAATTTTCATTGGAATACTGGCAAAATGAGTGAAATCAAAGTTTGAAATGAGAAAGTTTACTCCACTGCTACTGAGTTGGACAAAAAGCAGCTACCTGTAGGTCTACCGGCACTGAGTTAGACAAAAAACAACTACTTGTAGGTCTACCGATAGCTAGAGGCAAACTGAGCAGCTACCGATAGGTTTACCGGTAGATCAAAGTAAACTACAGTAGATCAATACCTACTTGTTGCTAGTGAATCACTGCTATAAAATTAATGGATTGGATCAAGTGGAGTTAAATCCCTACGATAAAAGAAATTATGAGGAGAAGAAAAAGGACTTTTTGGTAAATTCTTGAAGAACATGAAGAAAAAGGCAGAGCTTTTGGAGTTTTCAAGAATGATTCTTCAGCATCCACACACTGCCAAAGATACGTCATAACACAATTTTATTCTTTGAGGAGTACACCACAATCGGGGATAACATCCACAATTGTTTTCCACGAATATCAATCTACATCTTTCAAAGATGATCATAAGGACTGTAACAATCTTATGTTTAGTGCTGAACTGATAATATTAGTGTGCCTCATAATTGTTTCTTTACAATTGTGTGATTGGTTTACAGCTAACTCAAGTTGATGTTAACTGAGGTTTATAATCATTTGTGATTGGGGTTAGTATGGTGTACTCAAGTTGGTGCGAATTGAGGAATACTAATGGGATGTTAGGGTGTTGTGTTAGAATACTTTGCAATAGAGACTGGTTTGGTAAACTACGGTTAAGTCTTGTATCTGCTTCTTAGATCGGGCTTGTGACTTAGGATTTCCTTCACTAGTAGTGGAAGCCCATCTATCGAAAGGAAGAGTTGACGTAGAGATTTTCCGAACCACTATAAAAACATCATGTGTTCTGCTGTGTAATCGTTCTGCTGTGTAATTTTGATTTCAATGGTTACTTTATTTTTCACTGCATAAACAACTCTGTTAATTTATTAACTAAGTTAAAATTGTAACAACCTATTCTCCCACATCAAGGCTTGCATATCTCTACCACACTAATCCCAGCAATGGTACCAGAGCTTGGTTTTAAAGTTAGAATAGATAGTGGGTTTAGAAACCACACACTCCACAACTTTTCCTAAAAGCCATTTAATTAACCGATCTGTATTGTTTGGTAGCAAGAACTACACTTACTAGAAAGCTAGGATGAAAGTATTCTTGTTGTCCACATACTATGTTGTCTGACATAACATAGAATTTGGTTATTATGAGCTTATTGTTACTATTGTTAGCTCAGTTGTGACTAAATCCAGGGATAAATAGAATGCTAACTATAAGAAAATATTTTCTATCAAATGCTAAAACCATGAATGCATTATACTGTTAACTTGCTGTTGAAGAATTTAACTGCTTATCTGTTTGTGTTACTGACCAAGAAATTAGAAAAAATTGGAAGTTACACACGAGATCTTCTACAAATCAAGGAAACCTAATTGACATTATTGATGAATGACTACAAGAATTTCCAGATGAAGGACATGGAGTCGATCTCGGACATGTTCACAAGATTCATAAACATCGTGAACAAAGTACGTGAATTAGGAAAAGAGTTCGGCAAGGAGGAGTTGATTCGCAAAGTTTTCGCTCATTCACGTCTGATTGGGACTCCAAGGGACCAATTATCGAAGAGACAATATATCTAAAATATTGCTTGAGAATTGTTAGTCTTAGTCCCATATCGGTAGGATACAAGTATGAAGGGGGCTCCTTAGGCTATAAAAGGAGAGCCCCTCCTCCCTTCCATTACACACCATTCAAATAGTCTCTTAAGACATTTGTATCTTCTCCTCTCTTGTAATATAAATTATTTTCTCTGTTCACATGGTATCAGAGCCTGGTTCTGTCTGAGTATGCTCTGTGGTTGCAGCATAGTCTGAACTTCCACATCAGAAAAGAATACTGTTTGGAGACAGTTCTGTCGAACTATGCTCTGTGGTTGAGTACTGTTCGGGTACTGTTCGAGTACTGTTCGAGTACTGTTCGGGAGTACTGTTCATCGCGATACGGTTAGTAGTTTCTATTCTGTTTCTTGGGTCTTGCTTCTATTTGAGGGTGTTTTACCTTTGGTGGCTGCTATTACATTTGGTTAGAGGATCTAGGGGTCCTCGTTTCCTCCGTTTGTGGTATTTTGGAATTTGTAGTGCTTTGGGATTTTATTGGAATTGTTTATTGCCTGCTTATTGGTTAGTCTTCTATAGCTGAATCTAAGAATTCTGATATGTTGTCTATGTCTGCAAAAAATTACTACTTTACCATTAAACTAGACAAACTATAGCGATTGGAATAAAACTGTTAGGGTTTATATTTTGGGCATTGAGAAGGAAGCCCATTTAACTGATGATCCCCCTTCTAGTGATGAAAAACAACTTTTAGCTTGGAATAGAGCCGATGCTCGACTCTTCTTTCAAATTCGGAATTCTATTGAACCACGGATTCTGTCTTCTGTTAGTCACTGTAACACGGTCAAAGAAATTATGAATTATCTTGCATTCATGTTCTCTGGTAAAGGGAATATTACTCGGACTCACGAAGTATGTAAAGGCTTCTATCGCTCTCAGCAACAGGGTCGTCCCTTGCAGGATTTCTTCTTGGACTTCAAGAGGATATATGAGGAAATGAAAGTACTCATGTCTCCGCAGGCAGATCTCCCAACCCGTATCAAGAATCTAGAACTTCAGGCTATCATCAGTTTTCTTGAAACTCTTGACCCTTCTTATGAAACTATTCGCTCACAGATTCTATCTAGTCAGGAGCTTCCATCTCTTGAAGATGTGTTCTCACGGGTTCTTCGGGCTGATAGTTTGGTTCGTCCGTCTGTTGATCCAAATGCAAGTGCTTTGGTTCGGCGTGGTCCCTTTGAATACAAGAATTATGGGTCAAAGCAGGGCACTAGTATTCCGTACATGACTTCTGGCAGTATTATCTGCAATTATTGCAAGGAACCTGGTCACATTAAGAAAAATTGTCGAAAATTACAGAATAAACAGCAGCGTGATCAACAGCGTGGTCTTGCTCATATTGCCCAGACACCTGATCAGTCTGATTCTGACCCATCATCTGCAGGGGCCCTAGCTACACGTACTTTGTCCTCTGGTCTTGCTACTACTTCCACGAAGTGGGTCATTGATTCTGGTGCTACCGACCACATGACAGGTAACCATCATTTATTTTCATCGTATACCCCCTATGCCAGCTCATCCTCCATATTCGTCGCCAATGGTTCCTCGGTCCGTGTCCTTGGATCAGGCACTGTTAAACCAACTACATCCATTTCCCTATCTTCTGTTCTTAATGTTCCTGACCTAACATTTAATCTTCTGTCTCCCAGTAAACTGACTCGTCATTTGAATTGTTTTATCTCTCTATTCCCTAACCATTGTTTAATTCAGGATCTTTCGACGAAGCAGATTATTGGTAGAGGCTATGAATCTGGTGGGCATTACATCCTTGATAATCAGGTGTCCCGTTCTGTTGCTTGTTCCAGTGGGTCGTCTGCCTTTGAAGTCCATTGTCGTCTAGGCCATGTGCCCCTTTCATCTCTTAAACGGTTGTATCCTCAATTTTCGTCTGTGTCTACTTTAGATTGTGAGTCGTGTCAGTTTGCCAAACATCATCGTGTTCATTTGGCACCTAGAGTAAATAAACGGGCTACGTCCCCCTTTGAGTTAGTTCATTCTGATGTTTGGGGTCCTTGTTCAGTTTTGTCTCAGACTGGTTATCGATATTTTGTCACTTTTGTTGATGATTATTCCCGAAACACTTGGCTTTACTTAATGAAACAGCGTTCTGAATTGTTTGCTCATTTTCGTAATTTCTGTGCTGAAATTCAAACCCAGTTTAATACTCCTGTGAAAATCCTTCAAAGTGATAATGCAAAAGAATATTTTTCCGCCCCATTCACTGATTATATGCATAGTCATGGCATTCTTCACTAATCCTCATGTGTTGATACCCCTGCTCAAAATGGTGTTGCTGAAAGAAAGAACCGCCATCTCTTAGAAACTGCTCGCGCTCTCATATTTCACTCCTGTGTCCCTAAATCTTTTTGGGCTGATGCCGTGTCTACGGCCTGTTTCCTTATCAATCGCATGCCTTCGGCTGTCCTTAGTGGTGACGCTCCATATTCTGTTCTGTTTTCTACCACTAGGCTGTATCCTATTGATCCAAAAATTTTTGGCTGTGTCTGCTTTGTTCGAGACGTCCGTCCAAGTGTCAGTAAACTCGATCCCAAGTCCTTGAGGTGTGTCTTTCTTGGTTATTCTCGAGTTCAGAAAGGTTATCGGTGTTACTCTCCTGACCTTAGTCGCTATTTTGTGTCAACCGATGTGACCTTTCATGAGTCTTCTCTTTTCTTCAAGTCTTCGGTATTATCTAAGTCTTCCTCAGTCATTGATGAACCTGATGATGTTCTGGTTTATCGTGTCCCTATCTCACCAGTACAAGCTACTGTTCTGGAACCTGATATCATCGATGAAGCTGATGCTGCCCATGTTCTATCTTCGCCAGTAACTGCTTCATCGACGGATTCCATTCCTGTCCCTAACCCAATTGTATTTGATTCTGCTGTTGACTCATCTGATGACCTGCCTATTGCCCTCCGAAAAGGTACCCGTCCTCATTGCCCTCCCAAAAGATATGCTGATTGTACTTATCCTATCTCCTCCTTTGTGTCCTAACAGCATTTGTCCCCTATTTCCTCTTCCTTTGTGACCACCCTTGAGTCCATCTTTACCCCTGCCACCCTTCACCAAGCCTTGACTCACTCTGGTTGGCGTACAGCGATGGAAGAAGAAATGATGGCCCTTGAAAAGGCTGGTACCTGGACTCTTGTTGATCTACCTTCTGGGAAGAAGGCCATTGGATGTAAATGGGTGTTTGCTATTAAGACTAAGGCTGATGGTTCCTTAGAACGGTTGAAAGCTCGACTTGTTGCCAAAGGTTATGCTCAAACTTATGGAATTGATTATTCCGAGACTTTTTCCCCTGTGGCTAAGCTCACTTCAGTTCGTCTTCTTGTCTCTCTGGCTGCCACCTATCATTGGGATTTGCATCAGTTGGATGTTAAGAATGCCTTCTTGAATGGTGACCTCCTTGAGGAAGTTTATATGGAGCAACCTCCTGGGTTCGTTGCTCAGGGGGAGCATAGGAAAGTATGCTACCTCCGTAAGTCATTGTATGGTCTGAAGCAAAGCCCCCGTGCCTGGTTTGATAGATTTTGTGGTGTGGTCGAGAAGTTTGGGTTAAGCCAAAGCAAGAGTGATCACTCTGTGTTCTACCAGCAGTCCGATGCAGGCATGATTCTTCTAGTAGTGTATGTTGATGATATTGTGATTACTGGAAGTAACATCTCTGGAATCTCAGAACTTAAAGTCTTCCTTAACTCCCACTTCCAGACAAAAGACTTGGGACCATTAAAGTACTTTCTTGGTATTGAGGTTTTGAGAAGCAAGAAGGGCGTCCTTTTAACTCAGAGGAAGTATGTTCTTGATCTCTTAAAGGAGACTGGAAAGCTTGGAGCTGCGCCGAGTAGCATTCCCATGATTTTGAATCCGTTCCTGGATCTTAATGATAGTATGTTTGATGAACTTCCTGATGACTTGAAGAAGAGAATTGATCCAGAGAAACTGAAGCCATTTGCATCTCCTGAGAGATATAGAAGACTCATTGGGAAGCTGAATTATCTGACAGTAACTCGTCATGATATAACCTTCTCGGTCAGTGTACTTAGCCAATTCATGGCATCCCCAACAGTGGCACAGTGGGAAGCCTTAGAGCATATCTTGCACTATTTGAAAGGTTCCCCAGGTCGTGGTATTCTCTATACAGATTATGGGCACACTAAAGTCGAGTGCTTCTGTGATGCGGATCATGCAGGATCTAAAGCCACAAGACGGTCCACTACGGGTTACTGTGTGTTTGTTGGTGGAAACTTGATATCATGGAGAAGTAAGAAGCAAGGTGTTGTATCAAAATCAAGTGCAGAAGCAGAATATAGAGCCATGTCACAATCAGTACAAGAAATTGTGTGGGTATTTCAACTCATGAGGGAAATTGGCATCGCCACGACATTGCCTGCGAAACTATGGTGTGACAATAAAGCAGCACTTCATATAGCATCAAACGCTGTGTTCCATGAGCGTACGAAGCATATTGAAATCGACTGTCATTTTATTCGTGACAAGATCAAAGAAAATGTTGTATCTACAGGGCACGTACGATCAAACGATCAGCTAGCAGATCTTCTGACAAAAGCCTTAAATGGGCAAGTTGAGTATCTTTGCAACAAGTTGGGCATGATTAATATATATGCTCCAACTTGAGGGGGAGTGTTAGTCTTAGTACCATATCGGTAGGATACAAGTATGAGGGGGGCTCCTTAGGCTATAAAAGGAGAGCCCCTCCTCCCTTCCATTACACACCATTCAAATAGTCTCTTAAGACATTTGTATCTTCTCCTCTCTTGTAATATAAATTATTTTCTCTGTTCACAAGAATCATATAGGGAATTTGATGAGTCATAAGACAAGATTGAAAGAGCGAAGGAAACACTTAAAGCAGGGTATCAAGGAAGGTCTAGTGGCTTTAATAGTGAAGAAGGCCAAAGCGATAATCAAGTCAAGCTCAAGTTTGGAAGATGAGAAGGATGATGCTGAAGTTAGTCTGCTAAACAAAGGCTTCACGACATTCTTCGAGTCATAAGAAGGCCAAAAGTTTATGCAAAACAAAAACGACAATTTAATAAGAAGGTAAGCTGGAAAAGCAAAATTAAAAACTCTAATTTTGATACTGGTCATGTTGGTCATAATGCTAGAAACTAGGACATTTCCACAACATGTGTCCCCCGAACAAGAAGGTACAAAAGACAAGAAGAGCTTCAAGACAACTATATACGACATCTTAAGTGGAGAGGAAAAGGCGACATCCAGTTCTAGTAAGGATGAAAGACGAGCTCACCTCGATTTGATAGAAAAAAGAGACTCCGTAAGCAATTCAAAAGATGATAATTGTGTTGATGAAATTGAAAATGAGATAAACCCTAGCTATGATGAGTTATTTGATAAATACAAAAATGCCAGGAGAATTTAAAAAAACTTACCAAGAAATATAAATTGTTGAAAAAGACTTATCCTACTTTAAGGAAAGATAATTTGAGTTTAAAAAGATAAGTTGAAAAAAAATTGTGATTGAGATTTGGGCTTATTCAATGCACGAATTGAGTTCAATACTAGAATTAACTTCGTGTGAGCAGATTTTTTGAATCCTAAATTGATTGTGATTGAGATTTGGGCTTATCCAATACTCGAATTGAGTCTAATCAGAATCCTAAATTAATTGTAATTGAGATTTAGACTTATCCAATATCCGAATTGAGTCCAATCAGAGTTCTAAGTTGATTGTGATTGAGATTTGAGCTTATCCAATACCGAATCCAATTGGAATCCAAAATCAAGATATTAAATCAAAATCAAATATTTAATTAGAATTCTTAATGAATACAAAAACCTTCTATTCCTATTTCTATGGAAACCTTCATTCATATTCCTAAAAAAACTCTCATAACCAACTAAAGTCTATAAATACCCTCTTTGAGAAGACTTTAGGGATCCATCTTTAATTCTTTTGGATCGTTTTGGAGTTCAAGTTACGTGTGAGAGCCTGGAATTCATAGAGATCAGCAGAGAGAGAAAAGCTAGGACCGGCCATCATCTTCTTCAAAGAAGGTCTTCACATCTGATCATCAATAGGAACTATTAGATAGATCCCATCGCCACACTAGAACCCACGTTTAATTATAAAAGAGAGCGATTAAAAATATAAATCCTCTCGTTTGTTTTTCTATTTTTCCTCTTTCGTTGTAATTATTGTATTCAATGGAAAAAAAGCAAGATTTTTGGGGAGAACAAACTGGCGGAGAAATCTCTTTTACTGAAAAAGAGATCGTGGCGCAATCCGATGTGAAGATCTTCCCCGAAGAAGATGATGGCGGCTCTAGGTCTCTCTCTCCGCTGATCTCTGTGAATTCAAGCCTCTCACGCATAACTTGAACAATAAAAAAAATTTCAGAAGATCCCCAAAGGCTATCTCAAGAGGGTATTTATAGTTTTGACTTGATATAAGAGTTTCCAATCAAATAGAATTGGAAAGTGTTTATATTTATCAAGAATTATAATCAAATATCTTAGTTTTGATTTAAATCTCTTAATTTTGAATTCTAATTGGACTTAATTCGGGTATTGAATAAGCCCAAATCTCAATCTCAGTCAATTTAGAATTTTGATTATCTGCTCTCGCAAAGTTAAGCACCCTGAACGTGGAGCTATGGACTTAGCTCTGTGTTTTACTCAACGCGGGGTTAGTTTATAGCCAGACGCGGAGTTACGGAGTTAGCTCCGCGTCCTGCACGGAATTTTCCTTTTTCATTCATTTAGGAAATTTTCACCACCAACAACTAGAAGTACTAAAATCTGAAAATGAAAAACTAGTTTCTAAGTTAGAGATGTTGTCACCTAAGAATAAAAGTTTGAAATTCTTTCACATTGCAATAGTTTCTGAGAATGATCTTCTAAGTCCAAATTCTTAATTTAGAGAAGGTCATAAAAAATTTTACCCTTTGCTCTAAAGGTTTTGAAGATGGTCTTGTCTAATCAATGGTTCGCTAAAACTAAACATGGACATGGGTACTCTTATTCAACAAAGAAGAGTTTTAAACAATCTTTTGTGAAAGGCAATAACTTGACACTGCATAGACCTGTATATAACGTATATTCTAATACATGCACATTTTGTGACTTATTGGGTCATCTATCTAGTTCGTATCACATGCAACATAGAACTCAAATTATAAAGCAAATTTTGGTTCTAAAAGGCACCATTCTTAACCAGAGTAGATGATGGTTGATAGTTTGAAAATACATATTTTTATAAATGTTACTCTAAAAAGGATATTTTCAATGAGTTCTCTTCTCTTAGAACACAACAACAAAATGGGCGTGGTCGAAAGAAAGAACTAAATATTATAAGAAATGGCTAGAAAAATGCGAAATGAGTATAAACTGTCTAAGCACTATTGGCTGAAACAGTAAATACAGTTTGCTATATAATCACTAGAGTGTATCTAAAACCTAAACTAAATAAAAACTTTGTTTGAGCTTTACTATCGTAAGTTCCCTAATTTTGTACGTCTTCATATTTTAGGCTGCAAGTGTTATCATTTAAATACGAAAGACACTTTCGAAAAATTTGATAGTGAAGCAGATGAGTATAATTTTATGGGATACTCTTCTTGTATCAGGATTATGGAGTGTAGAATAAGAGATCCAAAGCTACTTGAAGAGTCTATCCATGCAAACTTTTGATGAAACTAACACATCAGTTGTTTTCTCTAACATGTGTGATGAAAGAAGACCCCCTAGTGAAATCCACAAGGAGAAGACTATTTCACAAAAGAAAGAACAAGATGAGGAATCTCAAGAGAAGGATGTAAAGATACAGGAGAATACTCTAGGGAGAGGTCTGAGATGTACTGAGGATCGTCCTAAAGACTTGGTGATTGGAGTCTGAGCACATGTATATGTACCCGTTTATCACTTAGATTATTCCATGCAAATGTTAGCTTTATTCCTGAAATAGGACCTAAGAATGTTGATGCTGCACTTAGTGAGAAAAGTTGAGCCATGGCTATGCATGATAAACTTAATCGATTCACTAAGAATAATGTATGGAGACTAGTTCACACCTCAAGTGATCACCTCATTGTAAGAACTAAATAGGTCTTTAGTTAGAAACAAAACTAGACTTGTGGCTAAAGGTTATAATCAAACTCAAGATACAGATTCTGATGAAACTTTTGCAGCTGTTGCTAGACTTGAAGCATTTAGATTTTACTTGCATATTCTTGTCAGGCTCCAAATTATTTCAAATGCATGTCAAACAAAAAAAATCTTAATGGTCATCTTAAGGAAGAAGTCCATGTGAGAAATCTCCTAGTTTCATTAATCACAAATTTTCTAATCATATTTTTAAACCTGACAAGGCAATGTACGGTCATAAGCAGGCACATCGTACTTACACTGCATATATTTTAAAATATAGACTTATTAAAGGAGTTGCTAATAATATCTTGATAATCTTAGACATCCTTATTCTGCAAATTTATATTGATGATATTACTTTCGGTGCTCTAATGAGGATCTTTGCCATAAGTTTAAGAAATTAATACAAGATGAGCTTGAATATCTATGATGAATACGCTGAAGTACTTCTTAGGATTCCAGGTCAAATAATCAAACAATGACATCTTTATTTCTCAAGAAAAGTATGTTAAGAAGCAACTCAATGTTAGCAAAAATAGCGGAATAATACTAATGCAACAACCAGCGGAATCAAATAGTTAACCGAAGAGAAAAATAGCAGAAACAGAGAATATACAGATTTAACGTGGTTCGGCAATATGCCTACGTCCACAGGAACACGATCGAAAAACTTCCACTATATCAAAAGAGATTACAGCACTCTAGTTCTCAATCACAAGAGAAATAACAATAAAATCACATAAAAATTGAGATCAAACCCTCACCTCTTGTTGGTACAGCCGTCTCCCCACTTTCTTTTGTTGTTTCAGGCGGCAACAAGCAAAAGAAACAATAGTGGCAACCTTCTCTTGTTTTCTTCTTTAGCAAAAATAATTAACAGCTGCAATTTGCTTCCAGGTGCAACCACCAAAAATTAAACCATCTGCAAATCCAATTGCAGCAACAGCAGCCGCAATTATTTTCCCCTCTTTGATTAATTTCTTTTTTTTTTTTGCTTCGGCCGCGGCTACAAAATCAAGAGCACGGCAACATCAAGAAGAGAACCCTCGGCCTCCTTGTTTGCTGCAGCCACCACGCAACAAAGCAAAATTAACTCCGGTCGATCCCAACCCTAACACACACCCCCATGTATATATCATAACAGGTATAGGCCGGTTTTGGACCCGTTACGGCGGACCGAAAACTACTGCGGCAATAGGACTCCATTAGCAACAATCTCCCACTTGGAGACCTATTGCAAAAATTGTAATCTCTATATATTATAATTCTAGTGTCTAAAGTTTTTACCTCGATTGTTCATAGTCCCAATTTCAGCATTCAATACAAATACACCAAAATTGAGCAATAGCTCAACTTTTTCCATCAACCGGTTTTGTCAACATACCTGCAGGATTCTTACTGCTCTCAATCTTCTCCAATTTCAATTGGTCATCCTCTAATAAAGATCTAATGAAGTGATATCTCAAGTGAATATGTTTAATTCGTGAATGATACGTTGAGTTCTTAGTAAGATGAATTGCACTTTGACTGTCACTGAACAACCTGCAATCCATTCCATCAAAACCCAATTCATTCATCAATCGTTGCAAGCAAATAAACTTCTTACTTGTTCTGCAGCTGCTACATACTCAGCTTCTGTCGAAAATAAAACAACAATTGATTGTAATCTTAAAATTCAGCTTGCCCTGTCCCTCCTACAGTAAAAACATAACTTGTAGTGCTCCTGCCATTGTCTCTATCACCCGCACGGTCTGAATCCACAAAACCTTGCACATCAATTACCCCAAAACATAAACAATATTTTGAAGTGCCTTTCAAATACCTGAAAATCCACTTCACCGCTTGCCAATATTCCTTTCCAGGGTTCTTCATGAATCTACTCACTACTCCCACTGCATGTACAATATCTGGTCTTATACTCACCATTGCATATTTGAGACTCCCAACAGCCGATGAATAAAGCACATTCTCCATGTGTCTCATCTCCTTATCTGTCTTAGCACTTTACTCTTTTGACAGTTTGAACTAACCAGCAAGAGCTACAGTTACCGGTTTTGCAATCTCCATATTGAATCTCTCTAACACCTTCTTGATGTACCCCTCTTAAGATAACCATAATTTCTTCTTTTTCTTATCTTGGGTAATTTGCATCCCAAGAAGTTGTTTAGCCTCACCCACGTCCTTCATAGAGATCTCCCTACCAACTTTCTCTTCAGATAATTGATTTTCTTCATGCATGTACCTACCACAAGCATATCATCTACATACAAATTAAGTATAATAAACTTACCATCTTTAAACTTTTGTAGATATACACAATGATCTGAATTGTATCTGGCAAAATCCGAATCCAATATAAACTTATCGAATTTCAAGTACCATTGCCTCGATGCTTGTTTCAACCCATACAAGCTCCTTTTCAGTCGACATACCCAATTCTTTTTTCCTTTAATTTCATATCCCTTCGGCTGTTCCATGTATATTTCCTTCTCCAAATCACCATGAATGAAAGCAGACTTCATATCGAGCTGCTCTAAATACAATCCTTTCACAGTCACAATACTCAGTATTATTCTAATAGAAGTCATATTGACAACAGGTGCAAATATTTCATTGAAGTCAATACCTTTTCACTGACTGTATTTTTTCACCACAAGTCTAACCTTGAAACTTTGTGTCCCTCTTGCCTCATGTTTCACCCTATATACCCACTTATTATGCAATACTTTCATTTTTTCCGGTCGCTTTACCAATTTCCATGTGTGATTCTCCTCCAAAGAAGACATCTCATCATGCATGGCTTGCTCCCACTTAAGACGAGACTTATCCTGCATAGCCTCTTGGTAACTCTCTGGTTCACTTGCATCAGTATACAAAACATAATATAAAAGAAGATAAAGTTTTTGGGTTGGCTTTCTTATCCTCATGCCCCTCCTCAAAGTAAGAACACTCTCTGATGAAGTAATGGAACCATCTATTTCAGTCAGTAGCTCTCTCTCTTATTCGGTCTCATCTGAAACTTGTGTATTCTCAGGTGTAACCATTTCTTCTCCTTCAGATGTAGGTATTCTTCCTTTTTTTTATCCATAGGATCCATCCCATTCTGTGGCTCATCCAGCTCCAAGTGCTCTTTATCAACTGTTTTTTCATTCTTACTTTCCATTAGGTCTTATACATACAGCCCTCAGTGAATACTACATCTCTGCTACGAATCACCTTGTTATGCTCATAATCCCACCAGCGATAACCATATTTGTCGCCACCGTATCCAATGAATGCACACTTCTGAGATTTAGAATCAAACTTCTTTCTCATCTCATGATCCACATGTGCATATGCTATATAACCGAACACTTTTAAGAATGAATAATTCACAGTCTTACAGATCACACCTCCTCTGAAATTCCTCCATTTAAAACACTAACTTGACTCCTGTTGATCAGATAGACTGTCGTATCTACAGCGGCTCCCCAAATTTGCAAAGGCAAATATGCATGTAGTCTCATACTCCGAGCTCACTTCAAAATGGTTCTATTCATCCTCTCAGCCAAGCCATTCTGTTGCGGTATTCTCGGTACAGTCTTTACTCTCCTAATTCCGTGGGTAGAGCAATAGTCATCGAACTCCCTATTGTAAAATTTTCACTATTGTCTGACAACAGACATTTCACCTTCAAATCTGTTTCATTCTCAAAAAGAGCTTTCCATACCTTAAAGATCTTAAAGACATCAGATTTCTGCTTAAGTGCAAACACCCATGTCTTTCTACTTGCATCATCTATGAAAGTGACAAAATAAGAATTACCTCCAAGAGACTTTGCCGAAGAAGGCACCCATACATCTGCATGTACCAACTCCAATCTCTCGATTTTCTTCTCCGTACCATCCTTCATAAAACTAATTCTTTTCTCCTTTCCAAATACGCAGTTATCACAGAAATCAAAGTTAGCATCTTTCATATCTGTTAACATTCCTCTAGATTGCAACACCCTCATACCGCTCTCGCTCAAGTGACCGAGCCTCTGATGCCATAAGGTAGCCTTCTCATTCTTCACGGTGGCCAAAGAAACAACGTGATCCACCGAGCTTGAGTGTAAATATAGAGTTTCCACTCTCTCACCCTTGACCACTACTATTGCTCCTTTGCTGATCTTCCACTGTTTCCTCTCAAATGAGATTTGATAACCTTCGCCATCCAGCTTGCTAACAAATATCAAATTCTTCTTCAAATCTGGTATGTGCCTAATCTCTTGTAAAAGAACTTTCACCATTATGCAACTTCAACTGAATTATCCCCTTACCGACAATCTTATATTCATGCCCATTACCAACAGTCACATACCCAAAATCACTTTGGACATAATTCTCAAACCATTCTCTACGAGCAATGCAATGGAACGAAGCCCCTGAATCCACAAACCACAGATCTGACCTTGATTCTGTATAAGCAGATAAGTACAAGTCATCATACTCCTTACTTAAATTCACCACATTCGCTCTCTCCTTGTCTTTGTTTGGACAATCCTTCTTCATATGACCTTTTGTCATACATTTCCAACACACTAACTTTTTCTTGAACTTACCCTTAGATTTTTGATCTCCCTCTTTACTTCGACTCCTTACTTTAACTTCTATCCCTTTCCTTCCTTCTGTCATTATCAACAGACAGAGCAGTACTTGTAGAAACTGTGCTCTCACCCATGCTCTTTTTCATCAATTCATCATTCATGATTGTACCCACAATATCATCAAATTTAAGAGTAGTATTGGAAGCATTATTGATGGCCATAACAATATTACTCCAACTATCCAGTAACGAACATATAAACATCAAAACTTTAATGTTATCAGTAAAGACAAAATCTAAGGATTCAAGTTGTGCCCATAATGTGTTAAATTCATTCAAATGATTAACAACTGAACTATCAGAAGGCATCCTCAAGTTGAACAATTTTTTCATTAAAAACAGTCGATTTGAAGCAGACGGGTTCTCATAAAATTTAGCCAACACTGACATCAAACCTGAAGTGGTTTTCTCCTTGGAGATGTTGAACACAACCTTCTTTGTCAGGCACAATCGAATCTGCACCAAAGCCCTCATGTCCAACAATTCCCACTCCTTATCTGTCATCTTTTCTGGCTTTTCTCCAAACAGTGGTTGATGTAAATTCTTTTGATATAAATAATCTTCCATCTGCAATTTCCACCATTGAAAATCTGTCCCATCAAATTTTTCAATCTTTCCCTTCATATCTTCCGCCATAACTCCCACTCAAAATCAACACCGATCTGAGTGAAATCTGATCCGAACCAGGGCTCTGATACCAATTGTTAGCAAAAATAGCGGAATAATACTAATGCAACAACCAGCGGAATCAAATAATTAACCGAAGAGAAAAATAGAAGAGACAGAGAACACGCAGATTTAACGTGATTCGTCAATATGCTTACGTCCACGGAGACACGATCGAAAAACTTCCACTATATCAAAAGAGATTACAGCACTCTAGTTCTCAACCACTAGAGAAATCACAATGAAATCACACAAGAATTGAGATCAAACCCTCACCTCTTATTGGTACAGCCGCTTTGTTGCTTCAGGCCGCAACAAGCAAAAGAAACAATAGTGGCAACCTTCTCTTGTTTTCTTCTTTAGCCAAAATAATTAACAGCAGCAATTTGCTTTCAGGTGCAACCACCAAAAATTAAACCAGCCGCAAATCCAATTGCAGCAACAGCAGCCGCAATTATTTTCCCCCCTTTGATTTTTTTTTTTTTTTTGCTTCGGTCGGGACTACAAAATCAAGAGCAGCCGCAACATCAAGAAGAGAACCCTCGGCCTCCTTGTTGCTGCAGCCGCCACGCAACAAAGCAAAATTAGCTTCGGCCGATCCAAACCCTATATATATATATATATATATATATATATATATATATATATATATATATATATATATATATATATATATCTATATATATATATCATAACGGGTATGGATCGGTTTTGGACCCATTTCGGTGGATCGAACCCGCTGTAGCAATAGAGCTCCATTAGCAACACTCAAGAGGTTTGTCATGAATAGATCGAAAGTGGTGACAAACCGACCTCGTCGAAAAATGTCATAAGAGATAAATTTGGAGTTTCTGTCGACAAGAAAAGGTACAGAGGTATGACAGTAGCCTTTTGTATCTTACAGCATCTCGTCCTCATATTATATTTTCTACATGTTTATATGCACGATTTCAGGCTAATATGAAAGAATCACACATGAAAGTCGTGAAATGGATTTTCAATACCTTAAGGGTATTCAGAATACGGATTATGGTTTCTAAGTTGTGAGGACTTCAAGTTAGTTATTCCGATAGTGACTAAACTCGTGTATTCTGTTTTATATTTAATTTATGTGGTTGGTTTATTTTCCGCTGCATAATCAACTCTATTTATTTAATAACTAAGTTAAATTGGCAGCAACCTATTCAAACCCCCTCTAGGCTTACTTATCACTGTCATACCGATCTCAAAAAGATGTTTGCAGAGATTGCAGTCAATGGACATGAGAAGCTGAAACTAGTGCCACTTAACACTATCACAAGCGGGTTGCTTTAAAAAGGTTGCTTTATCACACAGAAGAGACACTAAATCCTTTCCCATAATATTAGAAAAGTTGATATGAAATTGGAGTAGATACAAATAGAAGTAACAAAGGGAAATGATGAGAAGGAAGTCAAAACGAAGATTGCCTGCTGAAGAGTGTCATTTGGCAAGATAAGTATGTTTATTTGTAGTCATCCAATTAATGTTGAAAATAACGTATAAATTATGATCTAATGGAACCGCAGTATTATCTAAAAGTCAAAAATAACTCAGTGCACCATAATGGTGTATTTTTTAATGTTTTTTACTTTATATTATGTTAAATTAAGTTATGATATCTAATGGGTCAAGGAAAAAAAAAATCGACAGTTTATGATCTGCATAATCGAAGACACATTGTCTTTTCCAAAGTTGTCAAATCGGAATACATATAGTGTATCATTAGCCCTGTGTATCGTATCGCATATTGTATCATAAGCTACATTGCTCAATGTATAATTGGTAAATAATAAGCAAATAACAATATATAATATAACAAATATATTAGCAAATTTAAAATATAAGTAAACAAATAACAACAATCAAATACCAAAACCATAATATGTTAAATATAAATCAATAGCTATATATAAATAGGTTACTAACATTTAAAGTATGATGATCATGAGTTCATTAATTAAAATTATACTATATTAAAAAATAATATTGGTAAATTCTCTTGAAGTTGAAAATGACATTCATTTTCCTCATCATAGTCTTTTTTGTTCTCCAAAGTTCCTCCCTTAATATAATCTTATTTTCCTTTCTTTTTCCTCATTTATTATTTGTAATTGCATTCTAGTTAAGATGTCCAATCCATAATTATAGAGTAATCTAATAAAGACTAAATATTAGGAGTAAACAACTACTTGATAAATTTTACCATTACATCTTCTCTTTTTTTTTTTTTAGTAGATCCATTGTTCCTCTTTTAACTTAAAACACTCATTGAAATCCATCTAAACAACACATTTCGCTATGTAAACTTCTTATTTCTCATCAATCCATTCAAAACAAATTTTATATCCAACAATCAAATTAGATTACATGTTTCTTCAATTTCTTTCCTTTTAATTGCCTCAGTTTGTTGTATGATATTTTTACAAAAACCGAAACATTGAGAATAAGTTAGTTATCCCTCTTAAAAAATACAAAATAATTAAATATAATATTAATTAATCATTCTTTATAAATATATTACTATCATCATCCTTAAGAACTTTTACTTTAATTGCTTAATCTTCATCTTTTCAAATTTATAAAATTCTTCCCTTTATTGAGATTTTGGCATATAATAAATAAGCTCATTAGATACCTGAATTAAGAATTAGTAATTAAATAATTTATATTGACTGTGAATTAATAATATATCTCTTTTAATGATTTATTTAAATATTTTTATCAATTAAAAATAAGTATCTTAAACTTTGATATTCTCTGTTGTTATATAACTTTACTTGTTCGGAATTTGTATCACGTAATTAACTCAAAAGGTTATAATTTGAAAGAGTTTGAATTCATTTATAAGCGTATCGTAACGTATTGTGTATCGTAAGATACGTATCGCATATCTACAATACGCTTACTGTATCATAAAATACATAATCCAATAGTATCGCTAATAAGATACGTATCGATTTCCTTGTATATCGTATCGTATCGTAAGATACATATTGCATATCGTAGTATATTGACAATTATAGTCTTTTCTATTTCGATCTGCTTCCGTTTTAATCACTTCAAGGTTTTCTACTGGGTTTTGTCAATACAAACCCCAAAACAAAAGTGTCCTCATGGGTGGGCGTGGCTGGGGATGCTTGCAAAATGTATCCCCGAAACCACAGCTTTGCAAGCCTCGTCTACCACCATTATCCTAAGAAGGAAACCAAAAGGGTTGGAAAAAATAATTTGACAAACACACAATTAGTTCATCATTATCTGTATGAACAAGACTGATCATTCCCAAGAATAACAACACAAGAAGAAGATGAACAGATTTTCATCAAGCACGTAAACCATGTATCTAGGGATGAGAATCGGCGGACCCAAGAACTCCTATATATATCTTGCCTAAGGAAAACCATCGACACAAAGGGCATTTCTATAGATCCTAGCAAGCACATTAGCAAGTAGAAAATCTACCATATTGGTCACCCAACCAATACGAAAGTCTTGTAAAATTCCATAGCCAAAGAAAGTCTAGAAGGAGATAAAAGGTGACAGTTTTACTATAGAAATTAATAACTTTCATACTGCAGCAGCATAAAGAGCAAAGGGTGCAAAAGAATAAAGTTCCAAATTAAGATACTCCACTAGAGCTGAATTGGTAAGCTATTCAATGGAAGTAATTCTCAAAACCAAGGAATTAACTGTAATGTAGTAGCAAGAGCACTTAGCAGACTTAGAGAGGAAAATACAGCTTCTTGGAGAGCTGATGAATGCAAAAGATATTAGCTAGAAATGGAATTAAGGGGCAACCATTACCATTAACTGATACTACATACAAAACCAGGTCGACTAAGGGTGTGTTCGGGGTTTGGAAATAGTGGAAGTACAGAAGAAAATTAGAAATAACTTTCAAAAATAATAAGGTAGAATTATCATATTTCATATATTTTTAGTGTTTGTTTTTTTACTTTTTGAAAGAGAGAAGAGTTGAAAGAGAAATAAAATATTTATTTTTTTGGAAAAAAGAAAAAAATAAGAAGATACAAGATAATAAAATATTATTATTTTTTTTATTTCTAACTCTACTTCCACCCAAAATTAATATGAAGTAAAGTTGAGAAGTAAACATGCCACGTAGGATCCACCTCACAGTAATAGAAGTAACTTCCACTTTACTTCTTGTGCAAACAAACACATGAAATAGTAGAAGTGACTTTACTTCTACTACTTCCTTTCTACTTTCATGCCAACAAACACGCCCTAAGCAGCAATGCAAGTGGGCCCCTTCTAAGACAATCTTTGTTGTTGCCTTTTAAAACTATGGAGTGTTAAAAATTGAAATGGACTTTTGAATCTTCATTCAACCTAGACTAGATGCATAAGTCTCTCTTTTATTGTTAGTGTTTTAAATATCAGATATTGGTGATATATTGATTGGAAAAATTATAACCGGATACCGTATACCAAACGATAATATCGCAATATACCACTAAATACCAGATATCACATCGGTGTTATACTGGTTAAAAAATACATTTTATTATATACATAAAACATATTAAAATATGTAAAATAAGTTTAGGGTCTTAGATGATTACCTTGGCAAATTTGCTCGACAGAGGCAATCTGAGAGTCGATAGAGAGGAGTCTGAATAAGATATGGATGTAAAGCTGAACTATTTATAAGAGAGAGTAAGAGAGAGCGATCATCGTCGAGGCTTATGAATTATCAACGTTGGAGTTATTGATAATCGGTGTTTAGAGTGGAGAGTGAGAGGTGCGAAACTCTCTGTGGAAGACTATTCAATGCGATCGAACCGATTGAGAGAGAGAACAGAGAGGAAGAGGAAGAGGAAGAAGCAAGATATTGAATCGTCGATCAACTCAAGGACTATCGGCGTTGTCGTGGGGCCTCATGGGGTCATCAAGGTCGGGGCTCTAACATATAGTGTTGGGAGTGGAGAGAGATAGGTGTATAGCTCTACCATGACCTCTCCAATGTGATCACACGATCATAGAGCAAATCAGCGAGACTAGAAAGGAAGAGGAAAATATGAGGTGTCGAATTATTGATCGATTAAATTCGTCGGTCAATTAGATTTTGAACAGAATGAGGAATGAGGATTGAATAATATTTATATAATGGGTTTGGATATTAAAGAGTTCTTGTTAATGGGTCTAAAATCCAAAAAAAATAAAAAAAAATGGTAATATGTTAATCTCTCGATAATTTTCATCTTGTTTACTGAGTTATATATCGCCATGTAGCGGATATATCATCTGATATCAGTTCAAAATGAGAACCGAAAACAATAACTTTACTGCATCATTTTTGTCCCAAAACTGCTACATCGTCTGGTATTGCTGGTATACTAGCCGGTTTTTAAACATTGTTAATTGTTGAGGAATGAAATACTTACGGAGTGATCGTTATATTTGCTTACCATCATATAACTCCTATAACTAGGGAAAAATAGTTGTTTGTATAAAAATTAGAAAAAAAAATTTGGACAGATATCCCTTCACAACTTTTATTTATTAATTATTTTAAGGGATTTATTTCTCATGAATCAAGTCCAGTCAAATCCATAAGTACCAAGTTAAGATTCTTCATTAATCTTTCTTAGAGTTACCAAAAACCAATCTTCCGGAACCTAAAGTTGATGCAGATGAAACAAGTCAACAAAACACCAATAATTTTCAGTAATTAATGAAATCTCATTATTTCATATTGTCTATGTAGTCTTCATCATTATTTCATATTGTCTGTGTGCCTATAAAGTCAGCATGAAAATTAAAATGCAAACAAGATGCTCATAATATATATGGTTCAGAAGACACAACCTAGGTTTTCATGTATCCCTAAGATCCAAAACAAAACTTTATATGAAACATTAATTCAACATGTAGTAAACAGGGAGTAGTTAGTATTTTGTCCAAAAATTACAGTGGATGCAAATGAAAAAGTTGCTGCTCCTTAATGCTGAAAGGACAAAAATGATTTATGTAGCTGACTCAAAAGCTTGGCATAAAGGTTTTGTTGACTATTAATCGTAAATGCAACCAAATTCATGTATTATTCATAATTTTTAGCCTTTAACAACCCTGGCGAGGACGGATGGAGTTATCACGAAATGACTGTCTCGCTAGATCACTGTACTTTTATTTTATTTTGTTTATTTGCTTTCTTTGTCTTGTAAACTTATTATTGGGTCACTTCCCTAGTGGACCCTGACTACCTTTGTTCTGTTATTTTCTCTTTAATGGAACGCGGAGGGAAACATCCCGCCGTTTTATCGTCAAAAAAAAAAAAAAAAAACAACCCTGGTGGGTAATTACCAAGGAAGCATGGACACATCGAGAGTCCTATCCACCTTGTGTCGAACACTGACACTAGATCATACTTTCCTAGCATGTATCAAACATGTTGAACCCAAATAGGACTTATGGAGGGAAAAAAAAAGTTGCAAGATGAAAATGTATTACTTGTGTGTTTATATGAAGAGAGAGAAGGAGAGAGAAGCAGAGGTGAGCTGATGTCAGATAATGTGAATTATCTAACTGCGAGCACATAGTACGGTTGTAGCACTTAATAGGTCGTTTCTATAAGGATCTCTAGTATTTTGCGATATCACTTTCTCTATTCTTCTAGCAAGCTAACTAACAAGTTCTAAATGATTTTTAGTTTATTCTAAAGTGAGCCTAAGATGTTGAATCCATTAGACTGACAGCTTAACAACCAATTTTCTTTCTTCTTCCTATCTTTTTAATATGCATAATTAAGAATACGTCAAAAAGTTGATCTTTTAATTTGATTTTAATTAAATGTCTCTAAATATGATATATCAAGTGGTGTGAGAGTATAAACCATTTAAAATGACTACTTTCTTAAAAACAAATTATATCTATAGATAATTATATAAATAAAAAAAAAGGAAAAAACCTCAAAGCCTAATCTAAGCATAAATTATCAAAAAACTAATTTAAGCATAACCTATCAAAGATCTTGGATCTACAAGTTTATTCTCTTCAATTTATTTATAGAAAAATCTTAGCTTTAATATTTTTTTCTAAGAAGATGATAAGAAAATCTCATATTAAAATTGTTAATCTAACTTCATTTACATCTTAGAATCGATGCAATTAGTTATGCATGATACTAGATATCAAAATACTATTTTTTTTTATTCATGATATATAATAAAAGTCTAATTTTTCCTAGAAAGCAACTAAAATTCTAAACTAGGAAGCAATAAAAAATAGTCTAAAAACCAAATAAACTACTTTACCTATGATGAACACAATAAACAGCAAAGAATAATCTTTGAAGCTCTGATATTGTGATCGTTGCTCGTATCGTTTAATTTTCTAATTTTATTAATCTCAATCAAACTTGGTTAACTCTAATTTATAAGATACGGCCAATAAATATGCCTCAGATTACAAAACTCTGATCCAGTCACAAAAGATAAACTATAAAATTACAAAAAGCTCTCATAAAAATTTCAGTTATAGAATCATTATTTTTGCCGCCAAATAACAGCGTTGACCGCCAAATCCCAGAGGTCAATTTCGATCAACAGAGTTCTACTCTACATATGAGTCAACAAGAGGAAACCTGATCTTGTGGGCCCCTCTCTACCGCCAGATGGTAGCAAATGCCGCCAAATAGCGGCAAACGATATCCTCTTGTTGTTGACTTCAGGAAATTTATCAGCTGGCTCTGTTCTTCTCTTTTCTATGACTGTATACAACTTTGGTGGTTTTTAGCTTTTTATTTCTATAGTTTTCTTCTTTAATGCTCTTTCTAAACTCAGTTTTCCCTATCCTCTTCTTATTTTGTATCATATCCTTATAGTAATAGGTTTCACCTGAATAACACATTAAAAATACCACGACATGTCCAACAAATATGAACGATATAAATATGCAACATATAGTACTCATCATCAGACACTAAAACCACGACATGTCCAACAAAGCAAGTATGGACACCCTCGTAAGAGAGGAAAGTTCCAAAAGCAAAGGATCAAAGAAAGCATGTCAAACAATCAGTCTAGATCCAAGGCTAACCAAAGTGTTGCAGCATATACCACGCACGCAAGAAGTGGAATATTTAATAGTATAAAGTTTGATGGAGCACAAAGCTTTATGAAATCTACCTTGCACTGAAGGTAAAATTTGTGGATAGTAGCTGCAAATGTAAGAAACACATATACATTACGTACATGGCTAACGAAGCCACAAAAGTAAAGGCCACAAGTAGTCAATACCTGAAGCCCTGGCTATTGTATACTTGTCAGTGGGCTCTAAAGCAGACTCATCCCCCACATCTGCCAGAACATGAGAGCAATATGACTATCACCATCACTGACGCTGTCCTCAATCAGAATAGTTTCTTTGTCAATGATGGGAGCCGGCGCTGCAGCCGTATCATGAGTGACAGGAGGAGCATCTGAAGAAGTTTGCAAATGCTCACTGCTTGCAACCACGCCCATGCCTCCTGCAACCGTGGACGTATCCTTACTCACGTCAGCCGCAGCTTCGTCAAGTAAAGATGAAATAAGCTTGGCAACTTGAGAATTGGAAGAATTAGGAGAAAAGGGTAAGATATTCAAAGTCATGAAATTTAGGAAAGCTACCATATTCTCCCTTGCATTAGCATACGTAGCCTCTTCCTAAACTATGTCCATACTCGACTGAGTGACTTCGGCAATCCTTCCGATCCTGCAATTATGGCTGACATGGAAGGAAGTTGAAGGGCTTGGCCTAATACAAGAGTCGTTCGCTTCTTCTTCGATCGTGGTGGAGATAAAAAACAGTAGTCATAGCCACCAAAGCTTGAGGTAAAGGTTGAACTGAGGGTGACGAAGTAATCGGTAACCCGAGATGCATTGCCAGTGGGGCATGGGGGTACATCTCCAATAGTGGCAGTTGAAGGAACTAAATTACTAGAATCATCAAGCCTTACTTTTCTCTTTCGAGTGCCAAGGCGCACTGTAGGAGTATCATCAAAGTCTTCCTCTAGTGCATCACTCTTACCTTTCCCAACTTGTTGAGCCATGATGACCGTATCCTTATCCTCTGGTACTTCCTCATGTTCTTCACCCTTACTGGAAGAGATGTCTTCGGGCAGTCTAAGATAGGGTAAGTTCTTCAAATATTCCTTGAATCCCATAATCTGGAAGCTTTGGCTGTAGTTTAATGCCTGTGGATGCGCACCAACCAAGTATAATAAAAATCATATTTTGACTAGGTAGTATTACTTTTACTATGCCATTGGTAAGAACCAAAGTTGACAGTAGCGAAAGATCTTCGGTTGGCATTCGAAAAGTAGCACCAACAGAAACAGTAATAAAATGCTTTCAAGCCTAGCACCATCAATCAAGCTGCCATCGTGCGATAAAGCCCTATAAGGATTACCCACATACAATTGCTTATATCCAAATTACCTAGCAAACCAACTTGGGAAGTATGGTGCTAGCTAGCAAATACCGCCGCTATGGTACACCAATTGTGAGGGACGGATACATTACAACCACCAAAATATTCCAACTAGCAATGAACATGCATCACAAAAGATACCTCGAAGGTTAACTGCATTAATGTCAGGAAAGAATCGGAGGAACCTATAGGCATTGTAGCGATCAATAGTTTTTCTAGCCTCCACTATATATTGATGTTTCCACTGCCTACCTTCAAATTAACAGAGAGAGGGAATATGCTACTTGTTAGTATTGGCTCTCTTAGTCATCAACCCTTCGCAATAGGTTGTGAACCATGCCATCAAATAGGCATATGACATTTCGACCCTAGGGCTTGCTTTCTGCCCTCCGATGAAATGCTGACAAAAATACCTAAATCCTCCATGGATCCTATAGACCATGGCTGAAAGTAGGCATAAAGATCACCCGCTGGCTAGCAAAACAATGGGTAGAGATCTTTCAAAATAAAACACTCCCTAGGTGCAGAAGGAACTAAGCATCTCTTCTACCATAAAACCTAGTAACTAGCTAAAACTGCGCCAAACATCAAATCAATACTGGCCGAAGGACGGTGCCTACAGCAAGACTTTCTTCTTCTTCATCCAACACTCTATCAGGAACTTTAAAGTGTTCCAAATGCTTCTTCAACTCCTCGACCGAGGGTATACTATTAACAGTAACCGGCTCCTGTCCATCGAGATTGGTGAAGAAATATTCTGCCTACTTCTTATGCCAGACAAAAGTCCCTTTTGACCTGGTTACATCAACACCAGTGTGGAAATGACAAACCAATTCCCACACAAGTACACTAAAGTGTTCTTGTCTTTGAGTATGCTCAGTTCTTGCAGCATTGAGAAGTACTCCTCATAAGGATAGCCCCCATCGGTAGTTCTGATTCAATCCACATTTCATGAAACCCAATACCAAGCTCATTATTAGGTGCGAAGAAAGTACTAGAAGAGGGAGTATACATTTCCAGCAAAGCAAAAAACTGAGCAAGGTTATTGTTGATCCTGGCTTGATACAAGTCAAGTTCATGCAGTTTGGTTTCATATTACCCAAGATGAAGCCAATATGACGCACCCACCAATCAATTTTACCATAATTGATCCAATCTGGTGTGAGGAAATGCACAGATGGGTAACTGCTCCTTGATCTGATTAGTTCACTCTTAAAAATTATGACCATCATCGCTTTCTCGGTCATCGATATATCTTGGATAATTACTCCTGGAAATCAACCCGTTACTTTGATTAGGGAATTGCTCTGCACAAAATCATGTCCCCCTTTGGTGAATCATCCAATCGGGAGGGAATCTTGCCTTGGTATAAGATCCCATTTCAACTAATCCTCTGTGCAATTCCTGAAGTATAACAAAGAATGATGATACTCTAAAAGAGGAAGAGCATACACGACACCTTTCTGATTGTAATACCAAGGACTCAGCTCCATGCCCTTGGTAACCTCAAGGTTTACCGTGTCATCGAAGACAAAATGAGGATGATGTAGTCTCCTTCCATCAGAATCAACAAACTTGATGCTAGTAATAATTCGGCGAAGAGTCATGGGATCGCCCTGTTGAATCAAGTTGATCCTATCCGAGTCATTGGTATCCCTATACAAAGATAAATCCCCTTTAAAATATAACTCAGCATTGCCACTCAAGCTGGTAGAAGCTCCAACAGGTTGCTACACCGAAAAAGCTTCTCCAGCTTGGCGGACTACAAAAGAAACAATTAGAAGTGATGGTGAGAAATAAAAAAATATATCCCCCATCAGCTGCGGGGCTATCATCGTTTACAAAACAGGAAAAGAAAATCCTAATAATGACTTCAAAATTGAATAGCCACTGCTGGATCAAAACATCGTGTGGTAGTATTGGTCCTAAGATGGATCCAATTAAAGTTGATTCAAAAAATTAATATCAATGAATGGAAGAAAAATCTTACCAGTAGAAGGTAGAGGAGCCATTACTATCTGTGTACTGGCCGCAACTTGCAAGCTGCAAGCCACTTTCTTGCCCTTGAGAATTCCTTTTGGGGCTATAGAAACAAAAAGACAATGCTTTCAGATTCTCAAAGAAACTCTAAAGATCGAACAAGAATAATTGCACAAAAATTCCAACTCAAAATAAAGAGAAAACAGAATCATTGTCTAGATATTTTATACTCTCTAGGTAAAGCTTGAAGCGTAATCATCTCACACGGCAGGTGAGATGATCGCATTAAATGTGCAACAGTTTTTTAGAGGATGCGATAGCTGTCATTTCCCGTCAAAAGAGGAATGGTGGATCCGAACGCTTTTTCTCAAAATAACGACCGTGATTTGATGCTCACAGAAGAGTTGGAGCCCACCAAAACAGAAATTTAGAATTCAAAATCCTAATCAAAATCCCGCATGAGTCAGAAGATATGAGATTTAAAGTATTTCGAAAGATAACAAATTTCATACATTTCGAAAACTTTGAAGGGGATTTTGTAAGAGGTAAAAATTTGCCTACTGCTGATTAAGACCAATCGAAGAAAAGTGTCACATCATAAGGCTGAGTTGGCAAACATACAAGTCAGACCAATGATCATCCTCATCACATAAAAGATCTCAATCTCGTCGCACAGAAAGTTTCTTCACCAAGCTAATGAATCCCAACTTTGTCAAATAAAGCAAAATTCCTCGCCAATTAGGACAAGTCTAAAGGCTTCAGAAGCTTCATGAGATTGTCCACCTCGTTAGCAAAGACATCCCATCTTTGCCAGACCGAAGGAAAACAAACACCCAAGACCGTCATAATAAATGTCTAAAACCAACTTTACCAAAGAAGACGGGCCGATCTCACCAACTAAAAGAGTCAGCTCCGACGACGACGTCTCATCTTCGTTGGCGGACGGTTTTTCAAACTAATCAAATCATGGTGCAGTTCCACTATGATCTCTTGGATCAGATCGCAATGCAGTATCACTATGATCTTCTGCAAATCAAGAAGCAGTTATAACCGCTTAAGCTATAAAATCCCTCCGAGTACGTGGATAAAGGGGATTGGAAAATTAAATCCAAAAAGATTATACAGAGAGAGTTCTAGTTCAACAACAATCCTTCACTGGATAGTCAACGAAAGTAAATAGGGTTGCTCTTATCATACTTCCATCATCACACTTCCCAGAAATCTCGATTGTAATTCTCTTGATTAGTGAAAGAATATCTTAAGTATTGTAATTTCCAAATACCAAATAAAATTTTGTTTTGTTTTCACAATAGTTGCATTCTCTGCTGATGTTGCAAACGACAGAAACAGTCCCATGCATCACTGAGTATCATCACTGCAACAATCAATGGCTTGATGTTTATTCTAACCAAAGATTATATGACCGACAGGATTAGCTTATCTTGTCGAGACCATTTGTGGGTAATGATGGTAGAAGATATAGCCGGCAGTGCAGAAAGTGGAGTTGGAACTACAAGCTCCAAGATATGTAAATGTGCTGTAGACATAACCTTGAAGGTCATAGTTGATGAGGATAACATCTAATTAGACATGCCATTGTCGGTAATTGGATGAGATTAGGCGGTTAGAAATTTGAGAGGTAATATTTTTGATATATAAAGGTATGGTGGAGTTTGCAAAAGTGATGGTGGTGACTACATGGCAGGTAGAGCATGAAACTATTGTACTGGCCATAATGGTGTTCGAGACCAATGACTCACTGGAGGGTGTGTTTTGATACCATATAAGAGATGGAATAAGTTTAAAGTTCAACTCAAATTATTTCTATGTATTTGAAATATACTAATGTATGAATGCTTTAAAAATAACAAGTATAATTATACAAGTAAATGAAATCTCTAAATTTTAGCGCAAAATTAAGTATTGTGATTTTGGAGAATCCATGTGATTGTTATTGAATACGATTCTAAGCTTTAGTAGGATTTATTTCTTTTAGTGTTTGTGATATGTTATGATTTATATTGCATGAATAAGATCTTAAATGTTGATAGGATTTTTTACACGTTTATTACTTCCATTCTTAATTTGCTTTGAGTCATTCCTAATACATACCGGAAAGCAACTAGACAAATAATACAAATCATATAATCACCATGTGATTCTTCTTTTGAAGATATAAAGTTGGATCCCAACTTCTGACATTTTTGAGTATTTATCTAATTATGACAAATTAGTTATTCATCAGAATTCTTAAAGAAAAACTAAATATATTTCAAGGATAAGAAATCCTTCTCTGGATATGGAGATAGAGAGTATAAAAACTTATTTCTCGATGCGGAAATAGAAAATTCTGCTCTAAGCACAATTTCTTCAATAATGATTGATAACAACTATAAATATCCTCTCTCTCCAAGGAGAGGGGAAGGATTCTCTTCGACTCCAATATGTTTTGCTATTGATTGTAGATTCAATATCTACTATCTTAGATTTGTGAGAAAAAAGAAAGTTTTACATGACTTGAAATGCTCTCTCCACATAAAGATTTAGGTCAGACAGTCGACTCTTTTTCCATAAAAAGACTTATCTGTGTACATATTTTTCTATGCTTGCAGGTACTTGTTAGACATTTCACATCTTAGTAATACATTATTAACTCAAACACCTGGTTTACATCTACATTGAACCTAATTCTTATTTGTTACTTGATTTAGCTTGACAAAACTAGTCCTCCAAATTTGCATCAACAAGGGCTTTTTAGGATTCTATAATAAATAAATAAATAAGAGTATATTTCTAAATGTGAAGGATTTTGAAGAGGGAAAGTGTGCCTAGGGTGTTTACTTATATTGCAATCTAAAGATGCTCCCTAAGTTCTTAGTCTAGGGCATCAAAATAGACGATCCTGTTCGTTATAATCTCCATATTATAAATATGTGATACTAAAAAAAAATTATGCATTTTAAATACTTTTTTGGTCATGCATTGAATAATTATAAAATGAATAATTTATTAACAACAAAATAAATGAGGCCTCTTGATTAATGATGCAGAATTATCTAAATCGCATAATTTTTCATACCATCTATTTACACTTATATTTGAGGTTTTTAAGGTGTGTCCTTAGATTATATTTCTTTTTATACAGGATTCCAAATAACCTTGTAACAAAACCAATTAGTTTTCTTGATTCATGCATATACACCCCGCTCGAAACTTCTATTTTTGCATTAATAAAACTATGAATGGAGAGAGAAAATGAAGAATAACTTTGTATTCTGATGTGTGTATAAAACGGTACAATGGTCATCCTCTTATAGATGAAAAAGGCAAACATGAAAGGTAAATATAAGAGAATATATAATTTGATCCTAATTGCATATAATCCTAAATCAGCATAATCAACCTAATTAGAGATATTTGACTAATATACTAATTTAGGAAGATATTTTCAGATATGTTAAAAATTAAAGAATTTGTCAAATATACTAATTTAGGAAGATATCCTAAATTAGTGAGATATTTTAATATCCCCACAAACTCAAGATGGTTTGGAAGATGTCAACTTGAGTTTGAAAACGAGATCACGATAACGACCAGGTGGATGAGCTGCAGATAAGATCTTTGGCATAGGAGATGGCGACGAAGCAACATACGGAGTCATCAAAAGAGGAGACAACAATGGCAAAGGCTGCATTACTGAAAATGATAGTGGCGACGGAGTAGGAGCCAAAGATAATACACTAAATTTCAGCGACAGAACAATAAACATGATCTCTGTCATAGGAGGCGGCGACGAAGTAACAGACAAAATCACAGGAAGAGGAGACAGAGATGATAAAGACTGCAGTTTTGAACATGGCGATGACGGAGTATGAGCTCATACTAGATTTTGGCAACAGAGCAGCAGACAAGATCTTTATCATAGGAGACGACGACGAAGTAATAGACAAAGTCACTGGAAGAGAAGACATAAATGATAAAGGTTGCACCTTTGAACATGACAGTGACGACGGAGTAGAAGTCGAAGACAATACACTAGATTTCAGTGACGGAGCAACAGATGGAGTTACCAAAGCACAAGACGCAGATGACAAAAGTGAGGCTTGAAGATGGCGGTGACGGTAGAGCAGGATCCACTATAGATCTAGGAGTTGCAGCCGGCAACGGCGAGGCAGTGGAGTTGGCACACAAGGGGCAGAGTAAGGGCTGTGCCCGCGACAGAGGCCAGCAAGCAATGCAAGTGCCATCATATCTTAACCTGGCTCTGATACCATGATAAATTTATGATCTAAGAGAGAATGAAGAATAACTTTGTATTCTGATGCATGTATAAAATGGTATAATGGCCATTTTTTTATAAATGAAGGAGGAAAACATAAAATGTAAAGACAAAAGAATATATAATTTGATCCCAATTGCATATAATTATAAAAAATCAGCATAATTATGCTAATTAGAGATATTTGATAAATATAATTATTTAGAAAGATATTCTTAAATATGTTAATAAATTAAAAAATTTATTAAACATATTAATTTAGAAGATATTCTAAATTAGTCGGATATTGTAATCTGCACGAAGCATTCGGGCCAAGTAAATAGGGTCAACAATCAAAAGCGCGCATCGGAGCTCAGCGGGTCCCCTAGTCCAATCCACGACTCGGCTGCCTCTCCTCTCTTCCCACTCCAAAATCTCTGCTTCTCTTCTCCTCAAACCGTAATCCTAGCAAAAAAACCGTAGCCATGTCTCGGCAATCTCTCCACCTCCTCAAGACCCTCCTCCGCTCTTCCTCCCTGTCCAACCTAACCCCCTCCCGCTCTGTCACCTACATGCCTCGCCCCGGCGACGGCGCCCCTCGCCCCGTAACCCTAATCCCTGGCGACGGCGTCGGCCCCCTCGTCACCGGCGCCGTGCGGCAGGTCATGGAGGCGATGCACGCCCCCGTCTACTTTGAAACCTACGAGGTCCACGGCGACATGACGGCGGTCCCTACCGAGGTCATCGACTCCATCAAGCGCAACAAGGTGTGCTTGAAGGGAGGCCTGGCCACGCCCGTCGGCGGAGGAGTCAGCTCTTTGAATGTGCAGCTGAGGAAGGAGCTGGATCTGTACGCGTCGCTGGTGAATTGTTTCAATTTGCCGGGATTGCCGACACGGCACGAGAACGTGGATATCGTGGTGATTAGGGAAAATACAGAGGGGGAGTATTCGGGGTTGGAGCACGAGGTGGTGCCTGGGGTTGTGGAGAGCCTCAAGGTATATAATTCTGGTTCAACTGGCGTTCTTGATTTGTCTTGAATCAATCGTTTGGTCTTAGTTTTTTCTATAATTAGTTACTCGTCAAAGCTCATATTTAATTTTTTTTGATGTTTAATTGATTAACCTTGATGTTTAATGATTAAAATGATTAACTTTGATGTGTAGTTGATTGATTAAGTGAAATCAGTTTATATGTACATGACTATAGTACATTTACTAAAAAGCTTGATAAGCTCACTTGGCCAAATATGTGTATATTGAGTCCCATCTTGCTTCTAGTTGGAATTGAAGTTGGCTTTTTAATGTACTAATTAAATGCCGGCATATATAGATTCTTTCAGGTTACATCATAATTTTTTGTTGTCAGTCTTGAAATTGGAAACATATCTATTTGTATTGTTGATCATCTTTATGGATATCATAGTGGAAACTGGAATGTAGGAGAAAAATATATACTTTTCTATCTTATAACAATTTCTTTAAAAAAATTTCTGTTATCTATTTTAGATAAGCTTCTTTCTATTTCCATTGTTTCAACTAAATGGCTTTTATTAGGTCATAACAAAGTTCTGCTCGGAGCGGATTGCTAAATATGCTTTTGAGTATGCTTACCTTAACAACAGAAAATGGTAACAGCAGTACATAAGGCCAACATTATGAAGCTTGCAGATGGTCTATTTCTAGAATCATGCCGGGAGGTTGCAAAAAAATATCCAGGAATCAAGTATAATGAGATTATTGTCGACAACTGCTGTATGCAACTTGTTTCCAAGCCCGAGCAATTTGATGTCATGGTATGGTGCTATATATTTTCTATGAAGCTTTCATCCCAGTTATTTTCTAATACAAGTGCGACCATTATGGAGCTTAGTCTGTTTGCTTCCATGGCACTAATTCAATTGTTGTAAACATCTTTTTTTCTGATATGCTTAGCATAAAATTCTTCAGTTAGTTGTCGGGCCTAAGTGTTAGCTCCAAAACTGCGACTGGGAGTTGGATACCACCTCTTATCAATATTACGGACATAAAGGACATGTTTGTATGTACGTTTGATTTTATGTATTTCTAACTATTAAATGTTTGTATCAGTTATTCATACAAAATTACCAAATTTAATAGAAGTATCTATAAAAATAGTTTCCACCACACAACATACTCCGTCTTATATATAATTTTTATGGTAAATGGAAGTTTACACAGTTGTTAGTGTCGGTCATGGATAGATGCACATGTCGTGCCTGGTTACATCTGACACTAAATTTTTGTTGGAGACAGTGTGCTATATATATCATAGATAAAATTTCATTGTATCAGGTAACCAGTCCTATGCTAATTATGTGGCTTGCTGCTCTATTATCTTCTGACTGCTGAATCTGGGTATTTGGGATTAGGTGTTTCAAATGTTTCTGTTGCTTGTAAATGTTTACAAGTCAAGATTAAGAAGCATTCAACTTTTTGTATGTTAATTCAATTTTTCTAAAAAATATAGCAAATATATTTTAATTTCTTATCCTCATCAGTAGATGCAGCTTATGATTTGTCGTTTTCATCACTTATTAGTGGCACATGCCCAAACAAGGGTACATAAGAAGACTACAAAGCAGAAACTAGAGGATGATGAGCTATTAAATCTCACTCTCTGACCAAAGTGAACCCTTACACCCTCATGGTCCTGAGATTGACATGATGTCTACTAATAGCATGCTAGAATAGTGGGAGTGGGTTCTATGCCAGTATGCAGGCTTTTCTTGGTCATTCCATGTAAACTAACCTGTAGTAGATAGAGTTGCTAGCTTATCAGTTGGTTTCTTAGGATAAAATTGCAGGGTGCCAGGTAGGGTGAAAAACATCTGGAATCCTAACTAAAGAAACACCTAGTAAATTAACTGTAATTAGTCCTAGAAACTAAGAAGATATGATCTCACTGCCATCGCTTCACTCTAATGTTATTTAAATTCTATTTCTTTAGAGCATGTCTGGACTTGCTTTAGCTTGTAGGTTAGTCCCTCTCGTTGGCACTTCTCTAAAAGCCATTATATTATAGATATATAAAAGACATGTATTCACACATGTTCCATATATGAATCTATTACATGTATCTATCGTTCTTGTTCTACTGAGAATGCTAAGATGTGTCCAACATGACTCTTATATCTTAACTATATATGCTAATTGGATGGTACATCTTATATCTTGACTATATATGCTAATTCGATGGTACATCTGTAGTTAGTATTTTTACTTTAGTTAAAAAATTTTGGCTTGAAATTTATATTTTTAATGGTTAGAATTGTCATACTTAGTGTTTGGTTTTCTTTTTATATACACACTTGCTATCTTTCCTTTTTTTGTTGTGAATCATTTCTTGTCCATTTGGCTTTACCCTGGGGCTATTATGGAAAGGGGTTGGGCCCACTTCTCTCAGAATTTTTGGTGTTGGTACATAAATCCTTTTCTTTCAGTCAGTTCTGTCGAAGTCATAAGTTGAATAAACCACTATCAAATCCTTCTTGCTATTTTTGTTCATTTAGGCCTACATTTAGTACTTACTGCTTCGTTACTTAAAATTCTATCACTTCCTCCTATTAAATTTATTGGTCTAAGGTGTGCATGCATAGCAGAAACCATCTCAACATTGTCCCTCATTATATCCAAAATAGGCACAATCTCTAGTTTTTTCGAATGCACTTATTTCTTATCCTATCTCTTAGTTTATTTCCATTTATCTTACTCTCATTGTGTTATACTTAGTTTGAGAGTTTACCATTTCAATCCATGAAGAATTGCCGGTTTTCCAAGTTTAATAGATTTTAATTTCAATTTCATAGCTTTCTGGTTGATATTATGCCTTGAAACCCACTTTATTCCCAACTCCTTGCTGCGATCAGGTGGATTAACATTATTGGATTGCCGGGAGTCTTTAGTTAATTCCTACAGGCTGACACTAGGTAGAGATATGATACCTGGTTGGGGAGCAGTGTAGGATCAACGTGACGATGGTTTCAGACCTAACACTAGTACCGCTAAAGATGCCAAATGTAAGTTTGTTGTTGATGAGTCATCTAAATAAGGTGCCAAGGGTATAGAGTGTTACTAGTGTCATGGGTTTTGGTCATGTTGTTGTACAATATCCGACTTGAAACCTTCTAGTTGTGACAATTGAGAAGGATGAAGAGTTCAAGATCTGAGCCTGTAGGAGGCGCTAGCGATGTTGCTGGGGTTGTAAAAGTTTAGCATCCGGTGTAGTATTATTAGGTGTCTTCATGTTGTATCTTGAGATAGAATTGGCATAAGTATTTTCTACACATATTGCACATGAGAAGAGTTACAAGTTGATGAATGACGGGTAGCTATGTCAATATTATCTCCAAGTTAGTTATTGAGAAAATGGGTCACAAAACTGAACCATCCACATCTATATGTTATGTTGTCGATAAAATTGCTTGTTCTATTATCCAACATTGTCTAGAGTCTATCAAAATGTCTAGTTACCAAGACCATTTGTGGTGTGGCATCATAGACATGGACGTTGCACATATTTTGCTCATAGACTATGGTTGTCTCATTTGGATCTGACCAGTTTTGATATGTCAAATACTTACAAGTTCAAGTTCAATGAGAAAATAGTGTTGAAACCTGCTAAACCCAAGTCTAGCGTGGAGTGTCGGAAGACTAGGACAGTCACAGGTAAGAAGAATAAGAAGTCCCTTCATCTAGTAAGCCGATCACATTTTCTTATGGAGGGTAAACATGAGGGAATAGTGTATTTGATAGTTGTCCCAAATATATCACCTAGTGCACGTATAGAATTTTTTCCCGAGTTTCACTAGATTCTCACATATTTTCATGATTTATTGTTAGGATCTAGTTTGCCTAGTTTGACTCATTATAATACTATCAAGCATGCTGAGTTGAGGAGACTGGTAAATGAGTTACTATGAAAGGGCTTCACTAGATAGGTTCGAGTCCTTGCACCATTCCTATATTATGCCTAAGTTAGATGGTAGCTAAAGAATGTGTGCCATCAACAGAATTGCTATTAAGTATAGTTGCCCTATTTCTATACTTGAAGATTTGCTAGACATTATTGCCGGATCTCATATCTTCTCGAAGATAGATCTTCATAGTGGGATCAAAATCACATATATAAGAGTAATGAGCGGAAACCTACCTTTAAGATTAAGGATGAGTTATATGAGTATTTGATCATGCCTTTTGGTTTATCTAATGCATCCAACATGTACTTGCATCCTTTCTTAGGCAATATGTTGTTTACTTTGGCGATATGGCGATATTCTTGTCTTTAGTTGAACCTAAGAAGAGTATCTTTCTTATTTGATATGGGTTATGGAGATTGCCTTGAAAAATTGATTGTCAATTTAAAAAAATGTGTGGTTATATCTATGTTCGTCCACTTCCTAGTTTTGTGTCCAAAGATGGAGTAACAACTGATCCCATTAAAGTTGAGACCATCTGAAAGTGATTTTCTTAGTAAGATCTATGAGGCTAGAAGTTTTCATGACCTAGCCACTTTTCTTAGGAGGTTTATTAGGGGTTTTAGTATTATTATGGCTCTGATTGATGATTGTCTTAAGATAGGGGAGTTGAAATGGATTAGATTGGTTGCTAAGGCCGTTGAGAAAATTAAGAAGTCTCTTCTTGATTTCTCTTTAGTTTTTGAGGTAGCTGGTGAAGTGTCAGGCATAGAAATACGTGGTGTGTTAAGCTAAGAGAGTCACTTTTTTAGTGAGAAGTTGAACAAGGTCAAACAATGCTCAGATGTAATGTCATTAGTTCACTACTGATTGATTCTAGACCGCTTCGACTAGGGAATACATTGCTATCCAAGGAGTTTGTTCTATATTCAGATCATCAAGCCCTTCATTACATTAACTCCCACAAAAGAGTAGGGTGCCGACACATCAAGTGATTTAGGCACTAATTCATTCTGTTACTTGAGTTTATTTAATACAGTATCGTGCTCAAACACTAGTTTGGTATAGATAATAAAACTGTTGATTAGTATTCTAAAACTCATTTTAATTACTCGCTCGGTCCGAGAGCGAGTACCACATACTCGGAGAACTTGTCGAGTATTCGTTCAGAGCTCAGAATATTAATATTTTAAAATGATACGTATTAAAAACATGTAATAAAAAGCATTTAATTTCAATACTTAAAATAAAAAATATTATAAATCAAAATAGGTTTAATAACTTTCCAGTATCATTTTAGAGCTATTTACTCATCATATCATATCTTAGCAACTTAGTAATGAATTAGTCATTAATAAAGTGTTTAGAAATTTGAAGTTCTAACTTCTAAATATCTTTTTTGTACATGTGGGAAGCAATTATGTGATAATTTCGGTAATTTACTATAATTTACTGCAATTTACTATGAAAAGAGCTACATAGTTGTAATTTACCGTAATTTAGATGGGACTTTGTTGTAATTTTATATAATTTTGTGGATATTTATAATCAAATATGTAATCATTTTTTATGAAAAAGTGACCCCATCCTTCTCTTGTCTTTATATATCCTATAATTTTCTAATTTAGATTATTAAAAAAAAAATCAGTAGAGAAAAAAGTACTGGATCAATAAAAAAAATTGCGGACAAAAACCAACAAAATAGGTTTTCTAATTCTGGAGGAAAATTAAACGTTTCGCCCTCTTTAGATCTTATAATTTAGGAAAATAATTATAGGAAAAATAGGTGATATAATTAAAAAAATGATTGTAGATTTATGATAAAAAGTGAAAATAATTTGCAAAAAAAAAAAAAAAACATCAGCATAGAAAAAATGAGCAAGTTCTCAGCAGATTGATTTCGAAACTCAGAACTCGAATGAGTATTCGGCGAGTTGCCTGTGTAAACATTCAATCTGAGTTTTTCACCGATTTTTCTCATCTCGACTCATTTTCTAAGTGAGCTTGAGTACCTGTGTAAACGTTCAATCTGAGTATTCTACCGATTTTCCTCATTTCTTAGCGAGCTTGAGTACATGTCTGAGTAATCTAGATTTTAGAGCATTATTGTTGATGCTTTAAGTAGGAGACTTTACATTTTATGTATGAGTGCGAAGGTAATTGGATTGAGTGTCTTATATCATAGTATCCTCCTTGTCGAGATTTTGGCAAATATCTACACTACTCTGACTCAGAATCCGCTCATCACGGTCGATGGTTTAACCATTATTGATAGTTTCTTATTTTGAGAGACCCATTTATGCATTCTCAATACTTCATTGATAATAATCCTTAATTTTTTAGCCATAACTAAATAAATAAACAAATAAACATAATAAATTTGATTATTTATTTTTTATCTTCTATAACGTCCCAGTTCATTCATTTCTCTAACCCCTAATTTTTCATCTTCTCCATGAATTAACATATGAAACCTCCAATTTAATTCCTCATTTTTAATTTTAAAAAAATAATAAATTTTCACATCCTCGTTAGTTCACTCAATCCTTCATATCCTATAAGTACTCCAACCCTTCAATTTCATAACTCGTCAAACTCTTCACATTCTATATGTCCTAAATCCAATACTATGTAAACCCTACATCTCTTCTCAATTTAATCCTACATTTTTTCTCTATAATTTTCTTTTCCTCTCACCTCGTCGAAGCATCTCGTCGGACCTCTGTTGTTGCGCCACCCCTCGCCGTAGCTTTGTCGGGGGAACCTCTATTTTCTTCCTTCTCTTGCATATCTGTTAATTGAGATTGGTAAAATTATCTTTTTTAATTTCTATTAGATCTATCTTATTGGACCCTAGAATTAGCTCACCCACTACTTAACAAGCCGAATAAACTTAAAAATAACATTCACTATCTTATACACCCAATAAGATGGATTCAAACATGTTGATTGATTTTAGACTCGCTAATACTATTTAATCTTAAAATCAATTCTTAGTGCTTTATGAATATTAGAAAAATCCCTACAAATAAACTAACTTCATGTTAAATAATTTTTAACAAATATATTATAATTATATCTGTGGATTGTTTCGCGTGATTGCTAATTAGTAGATAAGAGCTTCACAAATCGAGGTGAGTTTTTTTTGGACTCACTAAACCGGTTAGTTTTTTTTAGAAATATTTTTTTAATTATAGGAGTAATTTGTAGACAATAAATTTGTGATTACAAGTGCAATCATTGATATTCCTATTATTTCTTTGTGCATTTAGAAATTAAATGAATATTTGTTCATTAGATTTTTAATATTTAATAAATCACGAAAAAAGCTATAATCATGAAAAAATACTATTTGTGATATCATTTTGGGTCAGTGTCTATAAAAGTTATCTTGTATACTGGTTCTCTCAATAAAGAATGTACATCGCATGAAAAACCTTCCAGTATCCATAAACTTGCCTAGCTGAGATCTCTATGATGTCTCAAATCAGTAAATTTTTTATATAGCCAATTGTGATTTATTGAATGAAGTATAAATTGAACGAACTCAATAAATCATGTTGTTAACAAATTAATAAAATCCATTTGAAATATTGTACATGATATGATCCATATATAAGTTATGAAAGCCAAAATTTAGACATATATGAACTATATTAAATGATATTGGGTTGGGCGAGAAACTGAATGAGGGAAATATATTCTGTTTCGGCTGGAAATTTGTTAAATTGTACACTTGAATATTTTGCATACCATGGGTGCGTAGTGATTTGCCGGATCACACCTGGTATTCCTGTTTGCACCACTGAGCAATCTTGTGATCATTTTCAGAGTCTTTACAGGAGACAATCGAAACAGTAGTATCCAGTCAATTAGTTTTTCTAATTACATGGCATTCTAAGTAAAAATATACTTGTTATAATTGTGACTACACTAAAAGACATTAGGTTTAACCTATATCACTGGATATCATCATTATATGTGAATTTAATATTTTTTAAGACTTGTATTATTATCATGTTGGGACTAATTGTTATGTTACATATTCTTTCTGTATATATTGTATTGGTCGCTATTTGACGACCTGGATATGCATGTTCAAAGACTGAGATGAGATTCTACTATGGAAGATATGTAGTAGTTTGCTGAAGTGATCGCAAATCAGTAGTTATCTATGTACTTAGTTTATATTACATGTTTTTTCATATTTTTGAACTTATCATTCCTTAATGAAAGTTATCTTAAGTTATCCTGTACCGTTCTTTTGATTTTCATTATGTAATAAACTTCATATGTAATGAATGTCAGTTTATTTATTTACGTGTATTTATTCTCTGTGGTTGTGATATTGTAATTATACTTTAGCATATTCAAATATGTTGTTGGTACCTGTTATACGTACTCGTATACTGTATATCTGGAGTAGGATGTGACTTATATGCAGGTGAGATTGGACACTCTGCTCATGATAATCACCATCTTGGTAGAGGTAGGTTTTATTGATCTAGTGTCAAACGTGATGGTGCTTGAGTTGTATCATATTGTTGAGTTTGTGAGGTTTTTAAGTGTAGGAAGCAGAATATGGGACTATACACTTTACCTATACCCTTTACACCTTGGGATCATCTCAGGATGTACTTAATTTTTGGTCTTCTTTGCACACTTTGTATAATTTGATATTAGTTGTGGAAAAATTTTCAACGGTGGTACATTTTATTATTTCATTTCTTGTAAGAAGATTAAGGATGCCTTAGATATTGCACACCTATTTCATAGAGTGATGGTCGATTGCATGGTCTTCCTAGATTGATTATTTTTGATAGAAATGTTCAATTCATGAGTTATTTTTGGCGAAATCTTTGGAAGAAAATGGGTGTTGCACTGAAGTTTTCTACAATATATTATCCACGGATGGACTGGGGCTGTAAATCAAAATCTTGGGAATTTGCTTCGGTTTGTGGGTGAGTATTTGACTATGTGGGATAATGTCTTTTTTGTGGTGGAGTTTGCATTTAACAATTTAGTCAATATATCTATTGGTTTGAGTTCTTTCGAGAAAGTTATTGGTTACAAGCCTTGAAAATCTAGAGAACTTCCCATTCTCATTGGTGACCGACCTAGTGCTTCAGTTGAGTCCTTTGTAAACCGTTTGTCTAATTGCATCCGTTGGCAAATAGCAACTATCAGTGATAATTACAAGTCTGCGGCAAATTTGCACAAGTAATTGTAGGAATTTGCAGTTGGAGATATGATTGTTATATGTATCGTGAGAGGTTTTTTGCATAAACTGTGAAGATGCTTCATGCTCATCAAATGGGTACCAAGTTTTGAAGAAGTTTGGGTCCTGTACTTATGAGCTTGAGATTTCCTAATATATTGGCATTGACCTGGTTTTCAACGTCAAAAATCTGATGCCATATTACACACCTTTTGATTACCTTGTTATTCTCAATCCATCTTCCTTGAATTTGGCAGGTCAACAACATTTTACCATTGATCCGCCATTATCACCTTTAGCTGGGAGACATCTATTGAGGATATTGAAGATATTCTTGAAGATTGCAGATATTCTAGATGATGAGGTCAAAATCTTAATTGCTGATGGAGGATATCGGCAACCTTGGTTTGTTAGCATGGACGGCCTTATTCATATTGCGCACTTGGTTACAACCATGGAGATCATGTAGTTCAATCTGGATTTGCTTGATGAATATCATCACCGCTATTCACACATAGGCCAATGTGTCAAAGCCAGTAGTTGATAGGGATCCTACATGGATTTGAAGGTGTATTTTCATAGGAGATGCCGAGTTTGAATCCAATTCAAAAATAGTCATCTTTTATTTAATTTGAGTCTTTTAGTTAGATTTTGTTAGAATTTATAATTTTACTAGGTTTTGGTTTATTTGCAGATATTGTACACATAAGTATGTATGTGCTTGTACACTTTTTTTTTTAAATTATGATATGATATTGAAACTTGGAGAAAACTCTTGCAAGCTGATTTGTTAACTTCAAATCTTTTTTCGTGGATTCATAGAAAGTGGGCATGCAATTCACATGGGAGTGACGCCTGAACCCCTTGTTTTCCAATTTCCCACCATCAAATCCTGATTTGCATCTGTTCTACTTCACCAATTGTCAAAAGAGGTATCAATGTTAGTTTATAGTCAATTTAGATTATTTTATTGTTAATTTTTAATTCAAGGATCTAATAAGCTTGTTTATTGTACGCTTAAACCTTGATACAATGAAGATTTTTATAGATTGGAGAAATGGAAAATGAAGAAACTAAAATAAAAGTTCTCAAAGACAATGATAGCAATGCATCAATAGGGGATGTCTAATTGGTACTACATTCGTCGATTGTCTTGTTTCTCGAAGGAATAGCAAACTTATGTTTAATGCTTTATTTTTGTTAAAATAATATACATTTGGAACTAAGGCAATGAAAGAGGGAAGGTATTGGAGAAGCATTTGATTAAATTTGATTATCTGATATGAAATCTAATCAAGATATGAAATCTAATTATTAATGGGTTGCTAAGAAATAAGGACCTTACAGAGTGAAAAGTGCTGCTTAGATGAATTTCCTTGAGTTTTTCTAAATTAAAGGGAGAACAATGGATCTACTAAAAAGAAAACAAATAGAAGATGTGGTGGTTAAATTTTTATTAGTTTGTTGTTTATTCTTAATATGTAGTCTTTAGTAAAATTTTTATAATTATCAGTAGGACCTCTTAACTTGAATGTAGTTATATGGAATAAATAATATAAAAGGAAAGAAAGTAATTGGGGGAGTTTGTGTGAACAAAAGAGATGAGGATGAGGAAACTAAATGTTATTTTCCAATTTCAAGTGAAGGAATAATGATAGTATAAAGACAAGTGAGGGAATAAAATGCTTTGGCAGATCAGAAGTCATAGGAATGACTGATCAACTGTCTTGTATTGTTCAATTTCGTAATTATGCTAAGGGATGCCTGGCTTGCCAAAAGTATGGACCAATGCAATATCACAAGTTGACGTTTTTGGCGCATGGTAGAAAAGAGATCCTTCAAAGGTTCTTCTTGTTGGTAAAGCGAATCAGCCTTAGTAGAAGCATAGGCCTATTAGTTAAATTTATTTTAGATAGAGAGATTTTTAATATTATTAGTGCCTATGCACTAGTAAACATCAATTTTGAGAGAATCTAGATAAGATGGTATAGAGAATACTCGTAAGAGAAGAAACTTTTTATTGGTGACATCATTGAGCATGTAGGAACTGGTCGTTATGAATTTGATAATATACATGAAGGGATTGGTTTTGGAGAAAGAAATGAAGTAGGTAACTCAATATAAATTTTGCTCTGGCCTCTGATTTGATTTTGGCAAATGCTTAGCTTAAAAAGAGAGTTTCTCATTTGATTAATTTTATATTGCGAGTCAAATAGATTTCTTTTTCATTAGAAGGGTAGATAGGTCTAGTTACATCGATTGTAAAGTAGTGTCAGGTGAGTGTAGTAACCCAATATAAGCTCTTAGTTTTAGATATTCAGATTAGGAGACTCAAAAAGATTAAGTATAGATTCTAAGATTAATTGGTGGCGGTTAGAAGGTAATCTAAAAGTTTAGATAGTGGTATAGGAAGCATATTAGAAGGACCATGATGATCCTAATATAACATAAAATAAAATAGCTAGCTGCATCTAAAGATATATTTGATGAGTCGAGATGTGGTGCTTCACCATGTATGGACACATTATGGTGGAATGAAGATGAAAAAATTACTATTAAGATCAAGCGAGACCTTTACAAAGATTAGAAGAAAAATAATAGAATAAGTTTTGAGAGGTACAAGCTAAGTAAGGAAGAAGCAAAGAAAGTTGTTCGGGATGCAAAAAGTAAATTATACAAACAAATGTACAAGAAGTTTGACAATAAAGAAATTGAAAAAGTTATAGAATTATTCGAATAAGAAAGAATGTCTAGAGACTTTGTACTGTAAAGTGTAGTAAAAATATGGTAAGAAGATTTTAGTTCGAGACGAAGAGATTGAAAAATATTGAGAGATTATTTTGGCAGATTGTACAATTGTGGTTCTACTCGAGATTTGGGAGACCTTGTTATTCAGTATAAAAATATGAATCATAGTTTTATACGGAGAATTAAAGAATCTGGAGGTAAAGAAGCTTTGGAAATGATTAAATCAAGAAAAATTGTTGGCCTTGATGAGATTCTTATTAAGGTATGGAGATATATAGGAGATATGTGTGTAAGGTGGTTGACAGACCTCTTTAATAAGATTTGAGAAATTAAGAAAATACCAAATGAATGGAGAAAAAGTATTATAGTATCTCTATATAAGAATAAAGGTGATATATAGAGTTTTTTTAACTACCATGGAAGAATAAAACTAATGTGTCACACTATTAATATTTGGCTTAGGGTAATTGAAAATAAATTAAGATAAACCTCTTTAATAAGATTTGACAAACAAAAACTTACAGAGAGTTTGAAGAAGAAAACAAAATAGTAGATCTTTATTCACGGCTCTTATACCAGATTATAGCACATAAAAAACTAGGAAAGAACTTAAGAAATTTACAGTGGAAAGCCAAAGAAAAAAAGGAAGTACTATTTCAGAAAGACCAGAACCTTCTAGTTCAAGTATATTTGGATCTGAAATACAAAATGATAGTATACAAGATAGTATGGGTGAACAATTCGTCATTACTGACGAAGATCTTGAAAGATTAAAAAAAGCTATACTTCATACAGAGAAAAAGGATGTATACAAAAAGCCACCATTTGGATCAAGATTTCTAAATACAAAAACCTATGTATTCGAAAGGATTCAAGGTAATATTGAATTAAAAGGAGATGAAGATTTTACTTCAGTAAAATTCATCAATCCACAACAAATAGATAAACTAAGAAGAAAATATTCTAAAATGAAATATCTTCATATAGGATCAATTCAAATCAAAATTACTGGACTATTCCGTTTAGGAATAGATACACCAATTATGATTGCATGTTTAGATGAAAGAATCATCAATAATCCATTAAATAGTTTAATGGGTGGTACTAAATCAAATTTAGCAAACAGAATATTTAGAGTTAATATTCATCCCGACTTTTGTATAAGTCTAGATGATAAAAACATTGATAAAGTATGTTCCTTATCAATAAGTTTGAAAAGAATAGAATTATTATCTGGTTCAAAAGTTTTAGTAACATTGTATGGCCCTAAATGACATGTCAACTTTTAAATCTATTACACTAAATCAGTTGTAAAACTATTTGAGGTTGGTAATGGAAAGGTTGTACAACCAAAATTGGTAGATATAAGATATCTTAGATTTGATAACAATATGCAAATCTTTATTAAATCATTAAAACCAAAAATACAATTACCAGTAGAACATTTCATAGTTTCTAGTAATACAATATCTACTACAATTATTAATCCCCTTCCGGATTCAACACCAAGAATAAGTAGAAGTAGAAATATTTATTATAAATCAGTACCTTCTACATCTTATCAAAATGAAACTATAAACATTGAGCCTTCCAGACATAGTTTTTTAAATATTGAACCTTCTAGACATAGTTTGTCATCTATAGAAAATCAAGAACCAATAGAAGGCAGAACACAATATTTATTAGATAATCAAAATATTCAAGATAATGTCATAAGATTACCTTATGATTGATTTAAAGAAAAAAGCTTTACTTCATATCTATATTCCTATTACAATTAAATTTTCTGGGTTTCCAGAATTTACTATACATGCTTTAGTAGATACTGGTGCTGAAGCTAGTTCGATACAAAGTGCTTTTATACCTCCACAATATTGGATACTTTTAGATAAAAAAGGCATGCTAAATGATTTTATGGGTAGACAGCAACCCGTAACACATAAAGCTGAAGTACCTATCTCTATACCTGATATAGATGGCAGTGATAAAGCATATATCTTTGAATTTGCACTATTACCAAAAGAATTTGATTCAGATTGTATTATTGGTATGAATAATTTGCGAAATTTTCCACCCTATAATACACATTATTTTGTTTTTGATGGGCAACTGATACCTTGTGTCCATTCCCTACACCATTTCTCCAATATTTTACGCCAGCACAGCATGGTGAAGTTCATCTAATTGACTCTGCTACTGCTTTAAATTCTACTACTGCTTTTCATGATACTTATGATTACTGCACTTATACAATTCCTGTTCTGAATAATTTTGAAAAAACTATTTATTATATGCTTAGTCCTTTATATAGTGACAATCCATTGAAACATTTTGAAAAAGCTCTACGATATTGTACCCTAGAATTACTAGAACAATATTAGACTACAAAAATACGAGTAAATAGTATTATGGTAACTCCATCTGATAAAGAAGAGTTTGCTCGACAAAAACAAGAATTAGAAAAAATACAATTAATACAAAAGAGTTCTAGTCTTTATTCTTCACCTGCTTTTTTGGTAAGAAACTATGCAGGTTAAACGAGGAAAAGTTAGAATGGTAATAAACTATAGAAAGTTAAATAGTTGTACAAAGTTCGATGGGTATTTCATTCCATCAGCTGAACAACTAATTAAACAAATACAAGGAGCAAAGTACTATAGTAAATTTAATGCAAAATCTGGATTTTGGCAAATAAAGTTAAAAGATCAGCTATCAAAAGAATTGACAGCATTTAGTTGCCCTCAAGGACATTATGAATGGAACGTAATGCTTTTTGGATTAAAAAATGCACCACAGATATTTCAAAAATGGATGAATTCCATGTTTGGACATTTATAATATGAATCTGTTTACATAGATGATATTTTAGTTTTTTCTAATTCGTTAGAAGAAAACAAAAGACATTTATTAGCAGTTATCAAAATCTTATTGGATAATGGAGTGATACTAAGTCCAAAAAAGATAGAATTATGCAAGAAAGAAATAAAGTTCCTTGGCAAATATATTAAAAAAGGACAGATAGAGCTGTAACAACATATCTACTCAAAAATAAAAGAATATCCGACTACATTTAATACTTTAAAAGAATTACAAAGTTTTCTTGGAATTTTAAACTATGCTAGAAAGTTCATTCCAAATTTAACCGTGAAGGTAAAACACCTTCAAGACCGGTTAACTATTAAACAAAGTAAATACAAACAAAAAACTGGTGAACAACCTAGACGATAGAATACAGATAGAATTCCAATTATACGAACACAAGAAGAAAGACATTGAAAAAATAGTCTTTAATACAAGATCAAAAGATATTATATTTTCCTTTTAAAGTGGAATTAGTTATTCTTCAAACAGATGTTTCAGATGCTGTTTGGACAGGTGTTTTAATTGCTCAAAAGAAAGAAATTATTATTTATACTTCTAGCAAATTCTCTAAAGTCCAGCAAAAGTATTCTACTTATGATAAAGAATTGTTTGCTGTAAAATTAGCTTTGAAATCTTTACACATTTATTTGCTAAATAGAAATTTTGTGATTGAAACTGATAATAAATCTGTTGCTCAGTTTCTTAAGAAAAAAACAATAAATAATCCTGAAGAGGAGAATACGCATTGTTTTATACCTGGAAATATTTAACTATGATGTCAAATATATTTCTGGTTATACTAATACAGTTACTGATTTATTAATCAGACCATGAACGAAGATACACATCTTCGTTTGAAACAAACAGAAGACCAGGTGAAGCGCCAGCAAGAATGATACACTCTCTTGGAGGCAAGAAGGTAAAGAAGGTTGGAGAATCTTCCTCTTTCATGAAGCCAGTCCCTACAGGGACATCAGCCGGCCCACAAGCCATCAACACGAGAACTAGCCCACCAGCTACAGGCCCACAAGCCACTCTACAACATTTTCCAGCACTATCACTAGCATCAGTTGGACTACAACAAGCTTCTACCAGACCACCATCAGCAGCAATAGCTTTACACCAAAATTTAGGAAAAGCCCTTAATGCTTTTCTCCGATGCAAAGAACTCCTGTTCCACCCAAACAATATGCAACAACAGTTGTCAGAGACTGGTACAACTAATCTCTGAAGATAGCAGAAGAAGTATACAACAAGTTAAATGGTTGTTTCAGGTCAATCTAGTCAAACGACCTGAAGTCTGCCAAATTCTGGCACACACAACTGGAGACTGAAGTGATGCAAGCCAAGCATCAATTAAAATCCTACAAAGAAAGAGAAGCACAAATATCTACTCTTGTGCAGTCTCTGCCAATACTCTGCCGTACATCAATCGGAAGCCTTGTCTTTGCGAAAGGCAAGTTTTTTCACAGGACCTTCAAGTGAACAGCAAAGTTTGAAGAGGATTTTTGAAGAACTAGATTTATCCGATCTAGTTAGTTTACAGCTTCAAGATTTTATTTAGCTTCTTGAATTCTGCCAAATCAAACAGAAAATCAAAGATAGCTAGATGTTGAGATCACTCTTCAGAGGATGATTACGCTAAATCAAAGGAATCTCCTTGATGATAGCTAACTTTTAACATTTTTCCAGACACTAGAAGCTTCAGATATTTCCCAGTATTTTCAGACTGGAGATATTATCCTCAACAGGAATCAATATTCTCGATTGATTGCCTGTTTCAAATAGATCCCAACTTACCAAAGGCCAATTAAATTGGGTATTGTTCTCGAAATCTTTGTGAACACAGGCCATCCCGAGGAGTATCTGGGATTTATACTTAATTTTTGCAGTGGCAGAATCAAGGCCTATACTACTTTCTTCCAGGATTTTTTCTATTTTAAAATCTGGAGCATTTGGGAAGAGAGAAAGTATTTAAAACTACATTCATTTATTCAGATTTGGGAACTACATGCCAACAATCCATATTTGGCTCACGATTTTGACCCATACCAGCGTCAAAACTTTGTCCTTGAAATAGAAGCCGAAGAAGTAGCAAAAGAGTTTTTTAGAGAAGCCACAGGAGAAGCATTAGACAGAGCTCATTCCGTCGTTGCAGGCAAGACTGTTCTACTTTTTGACTATCTTTCTCATTTTGAGTCTTATGAAGAAAAATTGTTAAAAGTAAAAGGATTCCTAGACAACCTAAATCTTGAAAGAATTGGAATTAAAGTAAGGATTGAAGTCGAACAAGATTTAGTATTTACTGAAGGAGATGATATGCATCGGGATGACAATGATGGCTTGGACACTCTCGAAATCGAATAAAGCGTGGTGCGTCCTACCACGAGGAAAAAAGAAACGGGAGAAAGAAAAAGGAGAAAAGAAAGCAGAAAAAGACAGATTTCTTCTGGTTTTTAAGCAGACATTTTATCCTCCACCACAAGATGTTTTCGAAATTGAGGTAACAGGTCACCTACTCCAATAATTCTCCATTACCTCCTTTCAACCACCACACTCAGAAGACAGACAAACAGAGTAGCTCTATTATTGCCTCATTATCACAACCAGTGGGGGCAACTAGGTAGGATTCCTTCCCCTCGAAGGCACTTCCTTGTATCTATAAATAGACCCTCAATGTGTGAAGGAGGGATATAGCAATTAGTACTTCCTTTTTTTTCTTTGGCTTTCCACTGTAAATTTCTTAAGTTCTTTCCTAGTTTTTTGTGCTATAATCTGGTATCAGAGCCGTGAATAAAGATCTATTTTGTTTTCTTCTTCAAACTCTCTGTAAGTTTTTACTTTACATGTCTTTGGATATTATATATAATTCCAATCATACATTAAGGATCTATTTATAGATACAAGGAAATGCCTTCGAGGGGAAGGAATCCTAACTAATTGCCCCCACTGGTTGTGGTAGTGAGGCAATAATAGAGGCATTTTGTCTGTCTGTCTTCTAAGTGCGGTGGTTGAAAGGAGGTAGTGGAGAATTATTGGAGTAGGTGACCTGTCACCTCAATCTCGAAAATATTTTGTGGTGGAGGATAAGATGCCTGCTTAAAAAATAGAAGGAATCTATCTTTTCTGCTTTCTTTTCTTCTTTTTCTTTCTCTCTTTTTTTTTTCCTCGTGGTAGGACCCACCACGCTTTATTCGATTTCGAGAGCGTCCAAGCCATCATTGTCATCTTGATGCATATCATCTCCTTCAGTAAATACTAAATCTTATTCGACTTCAATCCTTACTTTAGTTCCAATTCTTCCAAGATTTATATTGTTTAAGAATTCTTTTACTTTTAACAATTTTTCTTCATAAGACTCAAAATGAGAAAAATAGTAAAAAAGTAGAACAGTCTTTCCTGCAACGACGAAATGAGCTCCGTCTAATGCTTCTCCTGTGGCTTCTCTAAAAAACTCTTTTGCTGTTTCTTCGGTTTCTGTTTCAAGGACAAAGTTTTGACAATGGTACGGGTCAAAATCGTGAGCCAAATGTGGATTATTGGCATGTAGTTTCCAGATCTGAATAGAGGAATGTAGTTTTAAATACTTCCTCTTCCTAAATGCTCTAGGCTTTAAAATGAAAAACCGCCTAGAAGAAAGTAGTATAGACCTTGATTCTGTCGCTTTTGGTCTGTGTTCACAAAGATTTCGTGAACAATATTCAATTTAATTGGTCTTTGGTAAGTTGGCATCTGTTTGAAACAGGCAATCTCCTGTTGAGGATAATATCTCCAGTCTGAAAATACTGGGGAATATCTAAAACTTCTAGTGTCTGGAAGAATGCTAAAAGTTGGCTATCATCAAGGAGATTTCTTTAGCATGCCTTTTTTTTTATCTAAAAGTATCCAATATTGTGGAGGTATAAAAGCACTTTGTATCAAACTAGTTTCAGCACCAGTATTTATTAAAGCATGTATAGTAAATTCTGGAAAACCAGAAAATTTAATTGTAATAGAAATATAAAATGAAGTTTTTTTTCTTTAAATCAATCATAAGGTAATCTTATGACATTATCTTGGATATTTTGATTATCTAATAAATGTTGTGTGCTGTCTTCTATTGGTTCTTGATCTTCTATAGGTGACAAAAGCGAGACCTTACAGAGATTAGACGAATAATGATAGAATAAGCTTTGAGAGGTACAAGCTACCTATGGAAGAGGCAAAGAAAGTTGTTCGGGATGCAAAAAGTAAATTATACAAGCAAATGTACAAGAAGTTTGACAATAAAGAAACTGAAAAAGTTATAGAATTATTCGAATAAGAAAAAATGTCTAGAGACTTTGTACTGTAAAGTGTAGTAAAAATAAGGTAAGAAGATTTTAGTTCGAGACAAAGAGATTGAAAAATATTGAGAGATTATTTTGGCAGACCGTACAATTGTGGTTTTACTCCAGATTTGGGAGACCTTGCTATTCAGTGTAAAAATATGAATCATAGTTTTATATGGAGAATTAAAGAATCTGGAGGTAAAGAAGCTTTGGAAATGATTAAATCAAGAAAAATTGTTGGCCTTGATGAGATTCTTATTAAGGTCTGAGATACATAGGAGAGATGGATGTGAGGTGGTTGATAAAGCTCTTTAATAAGATTTGACAAATTAAGAAAATACCAAATGAATGGAGAAAAAGTATTATAGTACCTCTATATAAGAATAAAGGTGATATACAGAGTTTTAACTTCTATTGAAGAATAAACTAATGTGTCACACTATCAATATTTGGCTAAGGGTAATTGAAAATAAATTAAGATAGACATTTTTAGTAAGATTTGACAAATTAAGAAAATGCCAAATGAATGGAGGAAAAATATCCTAATACCTCTATATAAGAATAAAGGTGATATACAGAGTTGTTCTAATTATCATGAAAGAATAAAACTAATATGTCACACTATTACTATTTGGCAAAGGGTAATTGAAAATAAATTAAGACAGATTGTTAAAATATCATAGAGCCAGTTTGGCTTCATACTAAGGTGGTTGATGACAAATTATTTATTTAATTCGTCAATTTATATAGCGATTTCAAGAGAAAAATAGATATTTGCATATGGTCTTTAACTATTTAGAAAAATCGTATGTTAAGGTATTACGAGAGGTGCTTTGGTAGACATTGATGAAGAAGAGAATCTCCATCACGTATATTGACATAATTAAGTACATGTATGATGGTGACAAATGTCAAAATTTGTGATGGCTTAACAAGTAATTTTTCAATCATAATTGGATTGTATTAAGGATCTGCATTAAGTCCATTTTTATTCGTTATAGTAATGAATAAGCTTACTAGAGCTATTTAGGATAAGATATCTTAGTGTATGCTATTTGCTGATGATATTGTCTCAGTTGATGAGACGAGAGCAGGGGTGAATGCAAAGTTGGAGTTATGGAGACAAGATATTAGAATATAAAGGTGTTTAGATTGAGTAGGTTTAAAAAAGAGTATATGAAGTATGGATTTAGTAAACGAAAGACTCGAGATTGCAGTGCTGTAATGATGGATGGGCAATAGATATAAATTAGTAATCAATTTAGGTAATTAGATTCTATTATTCAATTCGATAGAGAGATTGATATTCATGTCAACAAGAGGATCCAAGCTGGCTGGTTGAATGGAGGAGTATAACGGGAGTTTTATGTGATTGTAACATCTTGTTGAGGCTGAAGGAAAAATTTTATATGATTGCTATTAGACAAACTTTATTATATGGTACGGAATGCTGGGCTATGATGAGATATGCGTATGCTTCATTGGATGTGTAGCAATAGTGGGAGAGAAAAAAGTGAGAAATGAGGATGGTTGTGCGAAGGTAGACGTGGCCCTCATTAAAGAGAAGATGCGGGAAAATTGCTTACGATGATCATATACAACGTAGATCTACAAATATATAAGTTCGATAAGGTAAGTTTATCAACATAGGATAAGTTAAAAGAGCTAAGTGACAAGGGGAGTTTATCAACATGTGGTAGGAAAAATTATGGATGTTAGAGGTTTAAATGAGAATATATTGTTCGATAGGAATGAGTGAGAAGGATCATCCATGTGATCGACCGGACGTGATTCTCTTTTGGTTCATGTAACCTACTTCCAAGTACTTGGGATAAAAGAGTTAGTTGTTGTAAGGATATCAAATAATATAGGTTAGTGTACTCTATTGTAGTCACAATTATAACAAAAGTATAATTAATTAGAATGTTATGTAATAGAAAAAAACTAACCGATGAGATATTATTTTGATTGTCTCCTATGCAGACCCAAGAGATGGTCATATGGATTGTTCGATGCTGAATTATACATGCCGTCAGGAAAATAAGAAGAATATGGTGTGATTTAGCAAATCACCATGCACTCATGATGTGTGAAAGATTTAGTTGTATAACTAACAGATTTACAGCTGAAACATAGTATTTTTCATCATTCAGTTTCTCCCGAAATCCAGTAATATAAAAATATAGTAAATATAATTTCCAAATTCTTGTTCTCACAGTGTATATATGGTTTTGTCAAGTACAATGTTTCAGTTCGGTTTCATTTGTAGTTATATTCAAAGAGCTCTTACAAGTTATACTTTATTGAATAAATTATAATTGGCTAAATCAAATATTTACTAATTTGAGAAATCATAGAGATATATCGACTAGTTAAGTATATGAATGCGAGGAAGTTTTCTGTACTACGCATGTTCATAATTATGTAACCAGCATACAAGACAACTTTTCTGGAGTTCGACTATATCTTCTATGTGATTCTACCAATTATTGTATATATCGATCATTCTAAAATCTAGTTATACAATGTGATTTAACAAACTTAATAACAAGTGTATATAAGGTTAACAAAATTTCATTAACAACAACAATAATAAATAGTTGACGAATTCATATAAAATAACAAAATCAATTTATAAAAATAAGTAATGTAATTGAAATAACAATCATATGTAAAATATTATGATTAATGAGTCAAAAAATGAACTCATCTGGTTCATTTTATGTTATGGATCGATTAACAATCACACAAAGATTCTACACATAAAATTATTATATGAATATTAAAAATATTGTAATATGAATTTAGGTGATTTTTAAGGATTTTTTAAATATTTATAAAGCACTCAAAAATTGATTTTAAGGTTAAATAGTTTTAGCCGGTCTGAAATCAATAAACGGGTTTGATCCATTTTATTGGGTTTATAAAATGGTGGATGTTGTTTTTAAGTTATTAGAGTTTGATAGTGGGTGAGTTAATTCTATGATCTAAAATCTAATAAGAATTAAAGAAGATGGATTAACTAACCTAATCAATGGAGATCTAAGAGGAGGAAGAGAATTGAGGTTCCTTTGGCTTAGTTCCGACAGGGTGTGATGGCTTTGACGAGAGGGTGGCTGTTCCGGCGGCTGTCTAACTAGATGCTTCAACGAGAGGGTAGCAGTTCCGGCAATGGTCCAACGAGATGTTCTGGTGAGGTGAGAGAGAGAAGAATTTTAGAGAATGAGTATGTAGGGATTGAATTGAAAAGAGATGTTAGATTTAATAGTATTGGATTTGAGAGCTAATAATATGAAGGGTTTGAGAAAATTAAAAAGGATATTGGAGATATTTTATTAAGAATTAAAAAGAGGAATTTAATTTGGAGGATTAAAATGATTGAATATGTGGGAAAGATGAAAGATTTAGGAGGTTGGAGGAGATGAATTCTCAAATTTATTTATTTATTTTTTTGTTAGCCATATAAACAAGTGCTATTTATGCATTATAGAGGCCCTTTTGTTTGTAAGGAGATTTGGCTTGGAATTTTCTACACAGAATAATGATGTGATGCGAGGGAAATATAATTGGTGAGCAGGGGCAGTGGAAATGAGTAATTAGCGGCCTAGGAGAGGGGGGAGGGGGGGAGGAGGGGAGGTTGGGGGAGGGGTGGGGTGATGATGTGATGTGAGGGAAATATGGTTGGTGAGCAGGAGCAGTGGAAATGCCACCCAATTTGTGTACCATGAGATGTTTCTCTGATGCCAACGTGCTGTGCCCAACAGAACTCTCTTTTTCTGCTTCTTTTTTTAAACTTAAAAAAAAAAAAAAAACCAGCTTTGATTTGAAATAATATACTTGCACAGTGGTAATTGTGATTATAAAGAGGAATACTGGAAGCGTTGGTAAAGTGTGAATGCCTTTTAATTTTACGTGCTCACACACAGCTTAATCCAAAGATTCTTATGTTCTTTGCTTAACTTCGCCTTGTATATTTTGTTTCTAGAAAGTTCTTTTCTTGTTCACTGTGGTACTTCCCTTGTGCGACCTAGTTAATTAAGCCATTTTATTTTTTCTGATGTGGCGTCGTTTCCTTTGCAGGTCACACCAAACCTGTATGGTAATTTAGTGGCAAATACTGCTGCAGGTATTGCCGGTGGTACAGGAGTTATGCCTGGAGGTAAATCTAAATCTTTAACCGTTTCTCTTGCTTTGCTTATTGTGCACCCTGATTGACCACTAGAATAATATTTCATGCTTCAGCTGTTCGATTACTTTCTGTCAATAGTACCCACTATTCCTTAACTAGTATGGCTAGCATATTTTTTTCCAATTGTTTCATTGTTTGCTTTCTATGTCTGGGAATGTTATCTAAGCGGTATAAAAGTGGATCTGTAATCTATCTGCCCGTGGCTTGCTGTATTACGTCATCTAAACTATCAAACTCTACTCGGAAAATAGACTTAACATCAAAAGGGATGTGCGTAGCATTGCTGGTTAATGAGAATAGATGGTGACCGGTTCATGTCATCCTTGATATACTTTGTGTGTAGTATGGAAGATGTGTTGGGGAGCTTTCATTCACATGCATGCTTGTATAATCTTTAAGAAGTGTTCTTGACAGCTTAGCCATTCGGTTTAGGGTTCTCACCTCAATCACTATCATTTTCTTTTCAGGCAACGTTGGCCAAGACCATGCAATTTTCGAACAAGGAGCTTCAGCAGGAAATGTGGGTCATGAGAAGCTGGTCGAGCAGAAGAAGGCAAACCCTGTGGCCCTACTTCTATCGTCCGCAATGATGCTGAGACATCTGCAGTTCCCATCATTTGCTGACCGACTGGAAACTGCTGTTAAGCGTGTGATTGCCGATGGTAAATACAGGACAAAAGACCTGGGCAGTAATAGTACTACTCAAGAGGTGGTGGATGCTGTGATAGGACAGCTTGGTTAATCCAAACCACTGCTTTCTGCAGCTAGGTGAAAGAGGAGCTGTGTATCCTGTCTTCTTCATTCATATTCATATACAAAGTTGACATATTATTGACCGCAGGTTCCTCCGTAGAATCTGGACCACGTTTTATTGGGGATATCACAAGGCATCTATGACGGTGTTCTTGGAAGGCTGTGTAATTTAAACATAAACAAGAAAAATGCCTTCATATGCAACATTTAGAAGAGAATAAACATTCTAATTTGAAGCACCAATCCAGCAGAAAACATAACTGCTCAGATATGATGCCATAGTGAGGATCCGAGTACAGTTCCACTGCATAAGTATTCGTGAGCATGCTACTATGAGAAACCTGCCTTTTGATTTTTGTACTGCAATTCTAGTCTAAATATTGTTCATATATTATTGTCAAGTTTGAACTGAGGAGCTCGTGAAGTTAATGATTTTTAATGAAAGAAGGATTAATTACATTTTCGAAAAGTTGACATGATTCAAGTACAATCAGTTATTACCTCATATTCTACCTGGACTTGTGTTGGGGACTTTGGGGTCCTTGTGTTGCAGGCCTGCTGCTGGGATATGTCAGGAGGGACTCCTGTCGGAAACAGGATTGGCAGTGTCTGCGGAAAATGTTAAATATCTGGTGTTCAGATGTTACCATGTATTTATTTGGACCTTACTTGTGTTGAATTTAGTTCGTGAGATCATCCCTAGGGCAAGATCAATGTAATATGCACTCACATCTTGCAAAACATATTTAGGGAAGCCTGAAAGAGCGTACAGTTCCAGTCAAGAAAAAACTTGTGGCAAAAGACCTAAGGCAGCGCATGGCTTTTGTATATTTTGTTGTTAGTTTGTTGGAATGGAAATGGCACAGTGCAACAATTGCTGAGACCTAAGTCTTAGATGGGAGGCTTACTCCGAGCCTTATTTATGTTTTGCTTATTTGTCTTACCCTGCCAATTTTTTAAACCATAGGAATGCCACCAGAAAATCTGTGCAAGTTCGATCAAATTTTCTACTGCTTCAGGTTACAGGCGCGATGGGAGTTTCGATTGTTGCTACGGGAATGGCTAAAGAAATAAAATGAACAGAATTTACAAAGAACGAATTGTCCAACAGATGGGTAAGAAGCGAGCTCAGTACACACAATGTGAAACTCTCAGGGTTCAGGTCATTGGATCTCTCTCTTCAGTGCTAGTGAATGAAATCAACCCATTGTTTTTTACTCTATATTATTATATATTATATATAAGTGTAAAGAGTAGGAATCAGAATATAAATGTAGGAATGAAATTGCTAGGGAGCTATTACTAGTGTCTATGTTGGAGAAAGAAGCTCCACAATGCTCTGAACTGCACCAACAAATTATTACCAACTATTTAGTCAAATCATCGTAAGTCTCCAAAAATAAGTAGTTGTGTCTAAATTGCGTAATATGCTAAAGGGGTATTTACAGATTTGTCCCTTAAATCTTTATAAATTTTAATTTAGTCCTCCAAATGTTCATATTTAGGATTTAGTCCCCAAATCCTCTAAATTACTACAATTTAGTCCCCCTCCCTAACTTCCGTTAGCCCAATTTATTTTTTGACCTGATTTTTCCATTTTACCCCTCCTTAATTCCTTCTTTCCTCTTCCTCTTCTCTTCCTCATCTTTTCTCATTTTCTTCTTTCTTCATCATCTCTTCTCCTTCCCTCTTCCTCCTCTCTTCTCTTTTTCTCTTCCTCCTCTCTTCTCATTTTCTTCATTGGGTTCATTGGCTTCTCCCCTTCTTCTTCTCTTCTACTCTATTCTTTCCCAATTTTTCTTTATAGGGGTATTTAAGTCATTTCATTATTTAAAAAAAGTAAAAATTAAATTATGCCGTTTATTTGGACAGAAAAACTAACGGAGGGACTAAATTGTAGTAATTTAGAGAATTTGGGGACTAAATCCTAAATATCAAGATATGGGGGACTAAATCATAGTTTATAAAGATTTAAGGGACAAACCTGTAAATACCCCGATGCTAAATGGAAGTAAAAAAGAATTTCTAGCCCGCGTAGTTAGGAGAAGAAAAAGAAATTGTAAAAACAGGAAGAAAAGATAATTTTATCCTCAGTAAAAATATAAAATTCTATGGTTTTACGTGCAAAAATTTGTCAAAGGGTTGTTTTAGGCAACACTCCTTAGGACTAGTTTGGATACAAGTTTTCACCAAGCGAAACCACAATTCTGAAGAGTTTCAACTTGTACTATACCTCGTAGAGGTAACTGAAATGGAGTTTTAGAACTTTGGATTTTAGAGTTTAAGATCCTCCAAAATCCAAAATAAAAAATCCACTCAGAAAGGATTTTTCTAGGGTTTTAAAATGTTTTGTAGTAATGAGTAGCTAAGATGAGGTGAAACTCCATTATGAAACCTTCTTTCCAAAATAAACAAACTTAAGTCAAACTCTACTGTTCAGAAATACAAGCTCCAATTTATTCTATTGCAATTGGTTTATTTAGAGAGATATAAACGTGGTTACATTTGATGGGGAGTTATTAGTGCCGAAACAATAGCGTGCACGGCTGTTGCATGTGCAGAAGAGAATTACAGCTGGTACAGTATCACTGGGCATGTAGCTTGGAGATGTTAAGAATGGTAAAACTCAAGCTATATCATGGGAGAGAAAAAAAAAAAAAAACCCTAATAGAGTGTTTCAAGCTCAATTTTGATGGTTTTTTTTATATCCCTCTCTCAAGGATAATTGTTGCATGATTTGTAATAAATGATAAGGAAGGACGTCTTGTATTTGCAGAGGTGCAACAATAGGAGGCTTTTTTTACTTTTGAAATTGAAGCTAAGTGGCTTTTGTTAGTTTAGAAAGTATCCAAAAAACCCTTGTCAAATCTCCTTTTCTTAAAGCCCCTGTCGTCTATATATACATATTTAGATCCCTTTTCTTTTTCATCTCTTCATTTACCATTATAAGTTGTCGTCGTCATCATCATCATTATTATTATTGTGTATATATATATATATATATATATATATATATATATATATATATATATATATATATATATATATATATATATGTACAAGCCTACATAGAATCATTAGAGAGCCCCAATGTGTTTCTTACGTTATCTTGAAAAAACCCATCTTCCATAGTATTCTCTTGAGAAAAACTATTGTTTCTAACTTCTAGTTTACTCTGATACTGACTGGACAGTTAATCTTGATTATTGAAGTTGAACATTAATTAGTATATGTGATTTTTTTTTGGCTCTAATCTAATGTCATAGAGCTCTAAAAAATAACATGTCATTTCCCGCTCATCAATTAAAACTAAATAATGTGCTCTTGTCATTGTTGCATCTCAGACTATATGGTTAAAATCTCTGCTTAATGAGCTTGGTTTTAACTACCTATTGTTCCTAATTTATTCTGTGATAATCTTGGTGTAACGTATCTGAGTCTTAATTCTATGCAACATTCCAAAATAATACATATCCAGATTGACATTTATTTTGTAAGTGACTTACTGTAGAAGAAGGGATTGCTTCCTTCTTATTTGCCATATTCATACCCAGGATCAACTCACATATTTACTGTTGTTATGTTATATCTCATTAATAGAACGCGAGGGGCAGTTGCTCACCGTTTTATAAAAAAAAAACTCACATATTTGCTGACAAAGTCATTATTTCATTCATTGCCTCCTGAAAAGTTTGCAGTGGGTTGTAAGTGAGTTTACAAGATTAAGATTCGGGCAGATGGCTCAGTTGAGCGATACAAATCTCGTCTTGTTGCGTTGAGTTGCTCTCAAGAGTATGGTATTGAATATGAGGAAACTTTTGCTCTTGTTGCTCGACTTACCTCTGTTAGATTTTTTATTGTTGTTGCTGTTGTTCGGCGTTGGTCATTATTTCAGATGGATGTTAAAAATGCATTTCTGAATGGAGATCTTACTGAGAAAGTTTATATGAAGGTTCTTTCTGGTTATGAGCATCCTCTTCATAAGGTTTGCCGCTTTCGTCGTGCGATCTATGGTCTGAAGCAGGCTCCTCGTGCTTGATTTGCCAAATTTATCTCTGTTATCACACAACAAGGTTTTGTAGCCAGTGCTTATGACACTGCCTTATTCATCCGTAAGACTAGCTCAGGCACCACCCTTCTACTTCTCTATATTGATGACATGATCATCACTGGTGATAATACTGCTGGCATTCATGCACTTCAGATTTTTTTGGGTCATCATTTTGAAATGAAAGATCTTGGCACTCTCAGTTACTTTCTTGGTCTTGAGGTGACATCTTTTTCGGATGGTTATTCTCTTTCTCAGGCTAAGTATGCTTCAGATCTTATATCCAGGATTGGTCTAACCGACAGCGAGACTGCCAGTACTTCTTTGGAATATAATACTCGACTCAATCTTACTGATGGTGTGCCTCTGTCTGATCCTACTCTCTATTGACAGTTGGTTGGTAGTTTTATTTATCTCACAGTTACTCGCCCTGATATTTCTTATGCTGTTCACATGGTTAGTTAATTCATGCATGAGTCTCGCTCAACCCACTACGCTACTGTTCTTTGAATCCTTCACTATGTCAAGAGCACTCTTTTCCATAGTTTACACTATTCATCTCAGTCATTTCTTGAGTTACGAGGTTATTCTGATGCTGATTGGGCTGGTGATCTTACGGATCGTCGTTCTACCACTGGTATTTATTTCTTACTTAGTTTGTGTCTTATTTCTTGGCGAAGTAAGAAATAAACAGCTATCGCTCGATCTACCACGGAGGCTGAGTATCGCGCCCTTGCTGATGCTACTGCTGAGCTTCTATGGCTGCGTCGTCTTTTGGCGGACTTGGATGCCCCTCAGCTGTCTCGTTTTCTTCTCTACTGTAACAAACAGAGTGCTATTCAGATTGCGCATAATGATATTTTTCATGAGCACACAAAGCATATTGAGATTGACTGCCACTTTATCAGGCATCATCTCAGTGATGACACCCTTCGCTTGTGTTCCGTTTCCTCTGTTGATCAGCTTACTGATATTTTCACTAAGTCACACTCACCTGGTCGTCTTAGTGAACTTGTTAGCAAACACCAATTGGCTTCCATGGCGCCACCATGAGTTTGAGGGGGGATGTTGAGATATAATTGAGATATGATCATAATGCTAAAATATTTTGAGATACTTTCCTATTAGATATTGAGATATTTTTCTAAATTAAGATAGTTGACAAATCTTTGATTTGACTAATTTAGGATAGATGATAAATCTCTGATTTTACATAATTAGTATCAATTACATACTGTAATTATTCTTTTGATTGCCTCCTTCACCTATAAAAGGATGGCTCATTGTACAGTTCAATCAGAATAAAATATACAGAAATTTCTTCATTCCGCTTTTGCTCTATTTTCTTCAACAACATATTTTCTCTCTACACGAAGCAAAATTGGCCTTGTTGATTAATCCTTCAGCCTTAGAAGGAGGTGTACAAGGAAAGAAAATATAGTCATTAATTTGGTCAAAAAAGATAATTTAGCAAATCATAATATCCATCAAGCATGACCTTGAGCTATTTAATTAATAAATTCAGTATGATTTTAGGATCGATCCAAATCAATTGAATTATATTAATTTGGAAAGATTTTAGGATCTAAATTAGATTTCATTTATTTGTAATTAATTAATTTGATATACTCTCAAATTTATAATTTATAATGTAAACAATTCATAAATATTATGTGCTAATTAAGTTTACATCAATTTTTTGAGGCCTTCCAAAACAAATTCACAACTCAATTACCTTCTCGAGGAATGCAAATAGTTTGAAACTCATCGCACGGCTGGCGGCAGCCCGCCCTCGACTTGGCTTCGGCCTCTACAAGTCTTGCTGAGAGACATTTGTACTAGTTTGGGAGGGTGAGTGTTGATTGTAGAGATTGTACTTTGCTCTTGATAATAAGAATATTTTCTATTATTGCATTTAGACATATATCGAATAGTTTTTCAGTGAAATCATGTTATATCTTGTGTTATAGGTCTTTGATCACGTTATTGAAGAGACACCAGAGGAAGAAAAGAAAGAAATAAACTTCCAAGCAGCCGGTTTCTTGAGACTCGCAATCAAATTCTCAATGAACCAAAGCTTCTAATAGCAGGTAAACTTTTTTTTTTTTGATGGTTTTAACTTTTCATTTATTTTTTTTTTAGCATAAACGGTGGGTAATCCCCCACGTTTCATTAATAAAGTGTTAACGAAACAAGTTATAATCTAGTCTCTCATTCATGAGTGGACATTACAAATAATGTATAAAGAGAGACACTAAATAAAATACAGAAATATTAGAACTACATACACTACAAATGATCTGATAGATATCCAGTATTATGGTCCTGCCGTCCAACTTTCACCCCGACCGTGACATAATCTTCTAATCTGTCGGTCCGCGATAATATATACTTTAATTTGAACTCAACAAGTCCACCATATCAGATAAATCACTCAAACCTGTATGGTCCAGTGCTACTCCATCAGGGTCCATTTGCATTTTGAGATTCAAAATCATCACGCACTTAGCCGGCCATCTCAAAATCTCAAGGCTCATATGAAGTTTTTAACTTTTCATATGAACTATATATTATTAATCATGGCATTGAAGGTTTTATTTCTTATTCCTAAATGATATTTAGGGATGTAAACATGCAGAAATTGAGCAAACCTTTATTGACATGGCCATTCCAATCATTATAATTTATTCAGCCGCCATCTCTTATTTAATCATTTTTGTAGGCAAGCAAGTCTTCTTTATTTGTGTTTGTTGATGGTAAAAAATTACTTTTAATCTTTGTTATGCAATGAAAATTTATTAACTTACTGAACAATATGGGATTTTTTCATCTGCAAGGATATCTTTCTTCTTATGATTCTGGTACTGGACAATCATGGCAAAACCTAGAACTACCAGAAACAGGTTGACTAAAATTATAACTTTGTAACTTATTGACTTGTATATATGTAAATCTTTTGACTTCAAGTTATTTTACGCAGTGGATTAATCCGGAAACTATACCAGAGTACAAGGCTTAATGTAAGAATAGTCATTGCAATTGCGTTTGGCTTCTTGATTGGAAGCTTTTTCCCTTTGCCCGCTATATCCTCGGTACAAGGATTTTCTTTGTTGCTCCCACTTATTTCATATTTCTCATACAACGTTACTAAAAGAACTCAGCCACTATGACTATATATCTTGTATTGAGAATGCCTGCAGGTACAAGTCATTTCTACAGTTTCATCCACTGAAGGCAAGAACACTCGCATTCTGTCACGAATCATACCCAAGTGTGCAAGGAATTCTACAGATGATCAAGTCAGAATCAGTTTATTAAGTTCAAATGATACTGAGGTACTTATTTCTTAATTTCCAACATTACTCAATTCTGCAATTTTCCTTGTTCTTATGCAACTTTATATGTTCATACAAATGAGTCAACTAGACATTTAGTATCATGATTCATCCTGCAGTATGTAAGGAATTAGTATAGTGCTCAACGGTTCAGACAGATTTGGAGAATTCCTTTTTCTATAATTATAAGAAATACAATGGATTCAAATTTATTTACGTGTAATGTAGGAAATAATATATTTGATAACAATGGGGCAAAGATAGAGTGTATATGTAGAGAATTTATATGAAGAGAAGGAAATATATTGTTTTTTATTGAACTTCTTGGCACATCTCAAAAACAATATAAACAATTCATATATATAGTTGTAACAAGTGATCCTTCATCTCTCTAATTAAATTCAGATACATCCTCTCTTTCTAATGACTCTTAACCTTCCTAAATGACCCTTTAGATTCTTAAGAAGCAAGCATATACCTCATAAATATCATGCAATATACTTATTAATATAATGAATCAAGATTAAATTGATTTAAATAATTAATTTCAACATCCTTCCTCAATCTTAATTCATTATTCCAAGTTTACTCCTTAATAGTGAGAATACTTCAAATTTCAGTGGCTTTGTAAATATGTAAGTGACTTGATTTTTGACTATACATGTATAAGCTCCACTTCTTTATTCTTCATCTGCTCTCGAAAGAAATAATAGCGAGTGTTGATGTGCTTGCTTCTTTTATGGTATACTGGATTGTTCGAAAGTGCTCAGTTGTTGTTTCTTATCAATATAGAATACTATGGGCTTGTTTTGAGCAAAATGAAGATTTTTGACTAAATTTCTCAGCCAAAGTATATGACAAACTCCTAATGATGCAACTACATGTTCGCTTCACTAGTAGAAAGAGTAATAATAGGTTGCTTTTCTTCGACGACCAAGTGAATGCAGTATTTCCCATAAAAAATATATATACGGTTGTACTCTTCCGATCATCAACATCTTGATCAAGTCCAGTCGTTATCGGTGTATGCAACAAGATTGAAATTATTATCACTAGAATAAAACAAGCTAAATTTTGTTGTACCTTTGACGTAGTGAAGAATCCTCTTTGCTGCTAATAAATATGAAGATCACAGGTTTTCCATGAATCTGCTAAAGAGTCCAACACCATATAAAATATTTGGTCTCGTACAAGTTAAGTAGCGAAGACTCCCAATCAAGCTTTTGAAATATACTGCATCAATCTTGCTTCTAGAATTATATTTGGATAATTTAACTCCACAGTCAACATGTGTATACACAACATTACAATCCTTCATATTAAACTTCTCAAGAATAGTTTTGACATAATCTTCCTGAGAGATAATACTTCCATCTTTGTCTTGTGTCATCTCAATGCCTAGTTGTAAGACGTTAACCTAATGTCTGTCATCTCAAATTCTTGAATCATAGAGTTCTTTAACTCTTCGAACATGCATGAATTGTTACCTATAAAGACTAGGTCATCCACATATAAGTATACAATATAGAAATTCACATCTTCATTTGTCTTAGTGTATAAAGTATGTTCATAAGGATATCGACTGAAATTATTAGCTTGGAAGTATTTATCAATTCAACTATTCCAACCCCTTAGTGCTTGCTTTAGGCCATACAGTGCCTTTTCAGCTTTAATACATTCGATTATTCTCCTTTCTTGATGTAGCCAAGAGGTTACTCTATATACACCTCTTCTTGAGGACTCCACTCAGAAATGCTGACTTTACATATAGTTAATAAATTGGCCATCTGTTAATTGGCCATTTGTTTTGTGCAACTAAAAACTATAATCAATCTAATAGTTTCACAGTGAGAAAAAAGAGAAAATACCTCATCATAATCAATTCCGATACTTTGATTGTACCATTTAGCAACCAATTTGGCCTTTTACCTCTCAAATTCACCCTTCACATTATTCTTTTATTTAAAGACCCACTTTACTTCAATTGTCTTTTTGTCATATGGAAGTGATGTAAGTTCCAAGTATAATTCTTCTCAATCGCCTTAATATCTTCATTCATAACTGCTCTCCATCTTTGATCTTGAATAGCCTCTTCGAAGTTTATAGGCTCACAACCAATAATTAAACAAAATAGAGTCAAATTATTTTGATTTTCAGTTCCATCATACAATTCAGTCAAGATTCTGAATCTTTCGACTTTTAGACTTGATGATAACGAGGATGGTTAGGATGATGTGGAAGAAGTTGTTGATGGTGATGAGGGCGGTGATGTGGAACATATATTGGAATATCTTCTACGATCTCCATGTCATCATCGACAAGTATGATTGAATTGCTACTAATTTCTCCCTAGCTCCAGTTCCATAACTAATTCTCATCAAATTGCTCATCTCTGCTCACAATAAACTTCTAGCTTATATTTTTGGTTTTTGAATCATAGCCGATAAATTCATGTGGGACACTCCTATCATCAAGCTTACTTATCTTATGTTATGGAATATGAACATAGGCAATATTGCGGAACACCTTGAAGTGACTCACAACAGACTTGTATACGGTCCAAACTCCTCGAGTACTGATATTCTGGAGGATCATAGTTGGACTTCGGTTAAGAATATAAGTGGCACAAGTAACTGCTTCAGCCCAAAAAAGTCTTTGGTACTTTCCTACTATTCAACATGCTTCTGACCATGTTCAGAATTTCAATTCTTTCTCTCGCGCAACCCTATTTTGTTGTGGTGAATAAGGAATTGTAAGAAAATGTCAAATGTCATACTCTTCGTAATAGGTTTCAAACTCCTTTGAAGCAAACTCTCTATCTTGAGCTGACCTGATAGCTTTAAAATAATAGTCACTTTCTTTTTCAACATTCGATTTGAACTTTTAAACTTTGCAAATACTTCATATTTGTTTTTCAGAAAATACACCAAGTTTTGCAAGAGAAATTATTGGTGAAAGTAAAAAAAAAAAATTACTCTTACTGAGTGAAGTACAAGTAAACGGTTCGCAAATATCTGTATGCATAAGTTGAAGGGGCTTTGTTGCATGAAATGAAGCTTCTTTGGGAAACGTGGTTTGATGGTGCTTTCAACAAGACATCCTTCATATAGTGTTCTGGATGATCAATGAGCGGCAATTTCACCATGTTCTTTTTTGCTAATGATTTGAGACCTCCAAAATTAAGATGCCTAAACCTTAGATGCCACAACCAGGATGGATCATCAATGCGAGCCTTTAAGCATTTTATATCGACACCTTGAAGATTTATCTTGAACATCCGGTTTTTTGATATTTGTACTTTAACAATCAGTCTATATTTTTTATCTCTAAGGAAAAAACTACGATCTTTCAGATGAATATTATAGCCCTTTTCAAAGAGTTAGCCCATATTCAATATGTTGTTTTTTGTATTAGGCATATAATATACATTAGAAATAAACTTATTTTCACCACTTTTAAGATGAATGAGAAGTTTACCTCTCCCCTTCACCGGAGTTTTGGAGATATCACCAAATATATTTTCGTCATTTATAGTTTCGTCCTTGTCTACTAACAAATTTCGGTTACCACATATATGGTTGCTAGCGCTGGTGTTGAGGTACCATATATCCTCTTTGTTATCATTATCTTTATATGCCAATAAGAGAATATAATCTTCATTTCCTTTTTCAGCATAATTCAACTTCTGCTCAACTCGATTTCAAGTATTTGCAAAATAATCAGAAGTAAAATGACCATACTTCTTACAATTAAAGCATTGAACTTGTAATTTCCATCAACTGTCATTGAATCTTCCTCATTCACGGTCTCTTGTGAACCTCTAATTTTTGTTGTCCTTCTCTTTAGATTGTTGTGGCCTCCACTTCCATATGAGCCTTGTCCTCTGCCTCGACCTCATCTTCTCCATCTCCATGAGCATTGTAGCATTCATTTGAGTCTTCTTAGTCATCCTTTAAAGAAGGTTTAATTTGGAGAATTGTCTCCACTGATTCATGCCTCTTGCTAGATCTTTTCTCATGGGCAATCAATGACTCCAAGAGTTCATTAATTGTCATATTTTCTAAGTCTTTAGACTCCTCAATAGCACATACAATATAATCAAACTTCGAAAAAAATGATCGAAGTATCATCTCCACTATATGATCATCTTCAATTTTCTTGCCAATTCTTCTAAGTTGATTCACTATGGCCAGAACTCGAGTGTTGTAGTCTGAAACTAATTCATTTTCCTTCATATCTAAATCTTCAAAACTCCTTTTCAGAGTGTTTGGAGCTGAACCTTCTCACTTTCTCTTCTCTTTTATAGGAGTTTTGACGTAGCTCCCATGTCTACTTCAAAATCGTCGCTTCATAAATCTTCTCAAACGCCAATGCTACGACTACTTGATAGATAAAGTAGAGGGTTTTATTATCTTTTTTTTTAGATTTTCTAAGCAGATCTCTTTGTGTCACCGTAAGGTCTTTTTCATTCTCTAGCTTCTCATAGCCTTTCACCATAATGTCCTAATAATCTATTGTGCCCAGCAGCGTCTTCATTTGGATAGACCAATTCTCATAATTTTCTTTGGTGAGGTGAGGAGTGATGAGGAGATCATTCGAGTGACATTCATCTTCTTCTAGGTCTGATACCAATTTGATAATAATAGGGCAAAGATAGATTGTATAGGTAGAGAAGTATGAAAAGAATGAAATATATTCTGTTTTATTGAACTTCTCAATACACCTTAAACACAATACAAACAAAATATATATATATAGTGGTAACAAATGACTCTTCATCTTCCTAATTAAATACAGATACATCCTCTGTTTCTAGTGATTCTTCGTCTTTTTAAATGACCCTTTAAATTCTCACGTAGTACACATGCACCTAATAAATATCATTCAATATACCTATTAAAACCTCAAGGAATAAAATGAATCAAGATTAAATTGATTTAAATAATTAATTTCAACAATATTTCCACAGTGTTGGTTAGTCAAAAACTATGCTTGATCATTATAAAGCTTCAATAGTTCTTAGTTGCCCTTCGTACTATTCCCAAGGTTTATACAACAACAAACAACAACAACTAAGCCTTTTATCCCAAGTATTTGGGATAGGCTACATGAACCAAAAAAAGAATCACACCAGATCGATCATTTTGATAGTCCTTCTCCATTTATTTCTATTAAGTAATATATCCTCATTTAAACCTCTAGAATCCATATCTTTTTGTATCTCCTTCATCCATGTTTTCTTCGATCTTCCCTTCGTTCTTTTAACTTATCCTACATTGATAAACTCTCCTCGTCGCACATGACCAAAGTATCGTAAGTGATTTTCTCGCATCTTCTCATCGATGGGAGCTACACCTATCTTAGCACGAATATCTCCATTTATCACTTTATCTCTCTTAGTATTGCGGCATATCTAGTGGAGCATGCGTATCTCTACTACACTTATCTTCTGTGAATGACGTTTCTTTATAGCCCAATATTTTATTCTATATAATAAAGCTGGCCTAATAGCAGTCCTATAAAATTTTTCCTTCAATTTTAACGGAATGTTATGGTTGCATGAAACTCCCGTTGCCCTCATCCATTTCAATCAGTCAGTTTGTATCCTATGGTTAATATCATTATCGATCTCTCCATCATTCTGAATAACAGAACCCAAATACATAAACTGACTGCTCATTTGTATCTCTTGCCCATCTAGTTTTACAGTATTATAATTTATGGTCCGTCGTTTACTAAATTTACACTCCATATACTCTATTTTAGACCTACTCAATCTAAAACTAGATTCTAATGTGTCTCCATAACTCTAACTTGGTATTTATCCCTGCTCTTGTCTCATCAACTAAGACAATATTATCAGCAAATAATATACACCAAGATATCTTATCCTGAATAGTTCTAGTAAGCTCATCCATCATTATAGCAAATTATGATGATCAATATTTAAGTTCTGGTTTGAATAATATGCTCCATCTAAATTGAATTTTACTTCAAAAACTAATTAAGTCCCTTCTATTGTACCAAAACTCCAAAACTGTGGTGACCGTCTTTTTTGGACCGAAATTTGAAATTTTGTGCATGGGATTTTTTTTCAAATACGCAATTAAATGTGACTCATGGGGATTTGAACATCAATTGCTCTGATATCATACTAAAGTCCCTTTTACTATGCTAAAAAGCTGAGGTGAGGATTGAAGATTATTATTTTATATTCTAACATAGGCTACTATGTGGGTATAATTATGAGACACTGGCAGATTCATAAGAGAGAAGTGACTTATTGTTTCAATGTTTTATGCAAGTTATGTGTTATGTGCATATCGATTGAGCCACTCCACATAGTTAGTAGAGTTGAACTTCTCGCAAAAAATAGGGAAGAGTGTAATGTAACCTGCCATGTGCTAATGCAAGTTTTTTTTTTTGACCAAAACGGTGGGCAGTGGCCCTCCGCATTCCATTAACAAGCAGATAATAGAACTACAATAAGGTTCTGGTTATCTATATAGGTTAACCTTCGAAAATACAAAATACATAAAAGAAAATACCAAACTAGCTAAAAAAAGAGTACATAAGTGATAAAATTCCTCCAATAACAATCAGAAATCAAATGAGTACACCAAATGCACCAATCATCTCCATGAAGAGCAATGTCCTCCAATCAAGAGGGTCGCCGGAGTGTTCAGCTGATATCTCACCTGAGATTGAGATCTGTATGCGCTCTTCATCTGAAAGTATATATGTCCAAAAAATAACATCATGCTAATGCAAGTTAATAGTAATGCTACTTACAGCTGATAACCCTCGATTGGTCCGAGAGTTCACTCCACTTGATCTTCTGTCCACCTATTGCCTCTCAATTTAAATAATCCTGCTTGATCGTGCACGTCCAAAAAGAGAAACAAGTAAACGATAGAGAACAAACGATTGTAGTTAAACATGCATGAAAAAAATACGAAAATTGCTTTATTTGAATTAAAGACTGAGCTATCAGAACTTATTTGATGAAAATATGGTGATAAGAATTAAATTTAACTCTCATCAAATTGTTTTATGAGTTTGAGAAGATACAAGAAACTATCTATAAGAAATTAAGGATACAATACACTACTAAACTCTACTTGCTAAATTTCTAATAAAATATTTGATAGGTTTCGGAAAATAAAAAAATATTTATTTTGTTATGTTTAGTAGTTAAATATAGAGTCAGATATAATTATCCTAGAATAGACGTAGAAATTTTCTGTTTAATAGTTTTGCTTTGAAACAAGGAGTCCACGTATAATTTTTTACGACAATAGTAGCATAGTGGCTGGGTTTTGTATGACGTAAATAACACATGATTTGTTGAATTTTCACAGAAACCATATATATATATATATATATATATATATATGGGATTACTGTAGGTGAGCCGCCAGCTCAGGAAAAGTTATGTGAGTTAGCGGCAAAATTAATGATCCAATGATTTTTCTTCTCTTTTTTTTTTTACAATTACAATCTCTACCTCTTAACTTGTTTCAGATTAAATTTCATAAATTTTAGAATTCATTTACCCTTTCATCAGTGCATGCAAAATCTTTTATTCATTGAAAACCATTAATTTTGTGTTAACTTGATGGAGGACTAAATCAAAACTAAAATCCAAGAAATTGGATATGAGTGAATCCTAGGGAGTCGAGATCATAATCTCAAAAAAAAAAATTTTAAAATATTATTAAAAGTAGTAGAAATGAACTGCAGCTCAGATAACTTGCGTGAGCTGTCAGCTCATTTCCATCTCTCTCTCTCTCTCATATATATATATATATATATATATATATATATATATATATATATATATATATATATATATATATATATATATATATATATATATATATATATCATGCAATCGAGTTAAAGGCTTGAAAATTTTCTTATAATTTTGATCGAAAAATGTGTGTGTGGTTGACAGTATATAAGTTTCCACACTAACAACTAATTGATGGCTACTTTATTATTATTATTATTTTTAATCTTAATCAGAAAAATGATCCATTATCTTATTAGAAGTATGATTATTGCATGCTGTCTCCTCTCATCTAACTTAATATAATAGTTTTCATGTATAGTTTTGGTAAAAGAATATATAGTTCTTTACTATCAGATTAACCATATATCTTATGGTTTCATCAACCCTATATATATAAAGTTCTAGAGTCTTAATTAGAGTTTTGTTATTTTTTTTAATGTGTTACAGATTTATGTTCCTTCAAATCCTAGAGGTGCAAGGAGTTTACCAACGGGCATTGTTGCATCAGAATCAGATTTTCATCTTCATAGGTTGTGGGGTGACTGGAAAAAGGTTGCTTTTTTATGCTTTACTCAACAGCTTTTACTATTTATACATACGTTTTGTTTATCATATTCATTCCCTTTATGTATACATGTTGCGCCGTGGTGTAATATCATCTCAAAAGAGCTATATATATCATTAGCTATCAAGCTTAAATAAATAACAAGCTACTAGTTATTACTTTATTGGCTTCAAAGAAAGTTAACTCTTCCATAAGCACTGAACAAATCTATCGTTACGAGATTCTCTAAATTTTATTTTGTTATACGCAGCCAAATGTATGGACGAGTATGTGAATGCATGGGCATGCATTGAGTGGTCGTTTGTCTACACAAAGTAGTTGGGAAATGGAACTGAAAATACATTTCCCATACGGGACCCAACTCTTTTTCCTCTATCTGTTTTGCTGCAATTTTGCAGCAAAAAATGCATCATTTGCTGCAAAATTGCAGCAAAATGTTGCAGCAGCAAATGCTGGGCCAAATCAATCACAGCGAGTGTTGCAACATTTTGATATAATTTTGCAACAAGTGCTGCATTTTGCAGCTTATGCTCTAAAACTACAACAAAACAAATAGAGGAAAGGAGGAGGGTCGCATATTGAAAATGCATTTCCAGTTCCATTTCTCAACTCCTTTTGCAATCAAACAGGCCCTGAATGAATATAGATATGCCACTCTATTTGCCTCCTCCTTAATTTGGCTTCTTCTCTTCCTTCTTTTTGAATTTTACATCCCAGAATTGTTTTATGACTGTTACTTGGATATATAATTTTTAACATTGAATATCTATTGAAGTGCATAACCCTTGAAATTTATCAAAAAGTAGGTAATTAAATTTCAGTCAAATGGTTAGGAGGATTAATATATATGAACTTGGAATCTTTAGTGGTAACTCATGGAGGCTAGTGAAACTTATCCAACACAATGGTCATGAAATGGCCTACCAAATACATAGAAAATAAATATGGATACAAAGTATGAATGTGTATAAGTTTATAAAATGGAGGAAGCTACAAAGGTGCATACCCATGTGAGATTGGAACGACAAACAATAACACTGAATAGGGTTGGACTACACTAAAGAAAGGAATAGCAAATAATGACAGGTATAATTAACCAAATCTTTGAAGGGATAAATATTTTATTTAAACAGGTCATCCAGCAAATTGGTTAGACACAGATATGGCATAGATATCTTTTTGAGGTTGTAACGGTGAACAATTGTCCCCCGCGTTCTATTAATGAGAAATAACAGAATACCTATTTTACATCAAATGTCAAAACAAAATAGCAAAATAAAAGAAGCCCTGACACCCATGGGTATCAATAGTTTAGCCTTAGAGCAACAAACCCAAATAAAGAGGGCAGAATACAAAACAAAACAACATCCAAAAGTCTCCACTAGCAGTGGACTGTCGATAATCAAGAGCTCGCTCCCTCAATCACTGTCCGCGGGGCCCTGTCGCCACAACTGGAAGGTCTTCCTATAGCTCCTCATCTGTGTCCTGGTCTTCTAAGAGACATAGCCGCTCTCTCTCCGATAATAGACATGTCCAAGAGAACATATCATGGTATGTGAAGTAAAAATAGATATCAATTGAATGCGTATTCTGTCTAAAAATTCTGTTGTTTCTCTCTCTCCATACGTTCCAACAGATAGCTGCTAATATAATACGATGGATATGGGCACCATGTTTTGTAGACCTACTAATTCCGACTCTTTCCCATATATCGGCATACTCAGCCATGTTGATTGTTATATGCAAGCACGCTGCACACTTTTCCCAGAGTTTTACAGTATAGGCGCATGATAAGAATAGATGTGAACTAGACTCTGCGTCTGCTTGACATAGAACGCAAATACCTAGTCCCTTCCATCCCCTCCTTTATAGATTGTCCCAGGTTAGGATAGCGCCTTCGGCGATAGTCCATAGAAAACCCCTTACTTTGAGGGGGCATTTAGTCTGTCATATGTGGGATGCCTGCGGGAGCCTGCATCCACCATCTATGCAATACTTGTATGCAGATCTAACAGTAAAATTTTAATTTTTTTCCCATCTCCAAATGACCTCATCACATTCATTAGTACTCGGGGGGAACTGCTGTATGAGATTCTTAAGCTCTATGACTTATGAACGAGTTGCGACATCTGTATATCCATTAATTCCTAGGTCCCACCTATTTCGGTGCCACAGCTGGCTAATAATGACATTCTTATCGTTTGCTAGTTTGTAGACCTTTGGGAAAAGCACCCTTAGTGGTACCTCTGTACACCATCGATCATTCCAGAAAGATACACTTCCTTTCCTACACGGGATGAACGATATGCTTGATCAGAAAATATCCTTCGTTCTTAGTACCCCTCTCCAGAAATTTGAAATATGTGATGTGTTATGATTTTCTTCCCACCATTTACCTCTTCTCGGACCGTACTTGAGAAGCAATAGCTTTTGCAATTGTCCTCCTGGTTTTATTAACACTCCCCACCACCATTTGGTCAAGAGGGCAAGGTTAAAGGTTTTTAGATCCAGAATTCCTAAACCTCCTTTCTTTTTTGGCTTACATACCTGACCCCAACCCACTAAACTGTATTTTGACTGATTATCTGATATTCCCCTCCATAAGAATCTTCTTCTAATTTTAACTATCCTCTCTCTAACCCATGATGGGATAGACAGGATGGACATGAGGTAGAGCGGAATGGATGAGAGAACCGAGTTTATTAGGACGATGCGGCCTCCTAGAGAAAGGTATATGGCCTTCTATCTGTCAAGCTTCCTCTCAATCTTATCAATGACGGGACACCAGTCTCTTTTGATAAGCCTTCCTTTCCTAATTGGCACATCTAAATATTTAAAAGAAAATTTTTTCAGTTTGCAGATCAAGATACTCTGAATTGTCAATGTAAGTGGGTCCAGGGGTCCCAGACCTATCATGGAGCTCTTTTTGTAATTAATTCTTAAGTCTGACTAAGCCTCAAAACAGCAGAGTACCCGTTTCAGGACAACGGCCCCCTTAATCTTATTCTCATAGAAAATCAACGTGTCATCCGTATATTGGAGATTAGTGATAATAGAGTTCCTGCTTCCTGGTAATCCCTTCATAAGCCCCTCATTCGATGTTTTCCTGATCAATCTATTTAGGCCATCAGCGATGAGCACAAAGAGGAGGGGGATAGGGGATCTCCTTGGTGCAGACCTCTTTTACAAACAATCTCCCTGCCAACTTCTCTGTTAACGACCATCTGGATCTTCGCGGAGGTGAGCCACATTTTAATCCACTGAGTCCAACGAGCTCCAAAACCGCTACTCTGGATGACTTCCAATAGGCAGTCCCAACTTACCATATCATAGGCCTTCTCAAAGTCAAGTTTTGGACACAGTCGGGATTCCAATAAGCAGTCCCAACTTACCATATCGTAGGCCTTCTCAAAGTCAAGTTTGAAAAGAAATCCGTCTTTCTTTGTCCGTTTACAGTAATGAAACTATTCCACCAAGGATACTTCTCCCTTGTATAAATCCCGACTGTGTTTCATCGACCAGATGTGGGAGGACGGCTGCGAGGCGGTTCGCCAGGAGTTTGGATATGATCTTGAAACAGCTGTTCAGTAGAGCTATAGGCCGATAATCTCCAACTACTTCAGGCGATTCTCTCTTCGGAATGAGAACTATGAACGAGTAATTGATTCTCTCGATCTTCGCTCTTCTTTCCGCGAAGTCGGTTATGAATGCAATTAAATCCCCTTTAATCTCCTCCCATAAAGTTTTGTAAAAAAAAGGGGGAAACCATCCGAGCCTGGTGCTTTATCAGGACCAAGGTCCCACACTGCCTTCTTTACTTCTTCCGAAAAATCTTTCTCCAGAACCTGAAGGTCCACGTCCGACTGCCACTGCTCGTGGAACATTTCAATTCTGTTGTTCATGGTTCTTCCGAAAAGCTGATTGAAGTGTTAGTGAATATGGTGGTATATGTCTTCTCCCTCGATGAGGGTTCCTTCTGTTGATGTAAGTTTGTGAATAGTATTTATCCGTCTCCTTATATTCACCACTTTGTGGAAGAAACCTGTATTCGCATCCCCTTCCTTTAGCCATTTGTTGTGAGCTCTTTGTCTCCATTTAGTGTCCTCCTTTTTATAAATTTCTCCTATCAGTTTTCTTAACTCCCCGAGGCGGGTGGACTTTTCTTTGCACAGCATCTGAACTTCCTCCTCTCGTTCTAGAAGCTCAATCTCTTTTATACACTCGTCCTTGGACAGTTCTTGCATCCTGAAATGTTTCCTCTCCCATCTCAGGAGAACTCTGCGTAGTCGACGCAGTTTTGTGCATATGTTGTCGGCCGCATCCATCCTCCTTGTTTGTTGTGTCCAACTCTGTTTAATGATTTCATGTACCTCTTTATGTTCGAGCCACCACTTTTCGAACCTAAAAATACGTTTTTTCTTTTGTCTGACTTCCCCGGACTCCAATCTATGGGTATGTGATCCGAGGTTGGCCTACATATAGGGTGCACAACAGCGAAGTTGAATTTAGTTTCCCAGTCCGGGGAAACAAATACCCTATCTAATTTTGCCATATACGGATCCTCTCTCATACTAGACCACGTGTAATGACGTTCTATTATAGAGAAGGTGAATACCCCGACCCGGGACTCCTTAATCTCAAAACGACTCCGGTCCACTCCAATAAGAATGCCATCTGATGCATCAGTCGCATTCTTGACAACAAAATCGAATCTACTCCCTAGCTCACAGAGAACACTCAGTGATGGGTTACTAAGTTTTGATTCCACCAAGCACACAATATCAATGGCTGTGTTTCTACACGTATCAAACACCATTCGGCGCTTGCCTCTGGTGCCAATTCCCCTAACATTCCAAAATAATGTGTTCATAATTCTTAATTGTACAACCTCTCCATATCTAACCTAGGCGGTTAGCAGCTTCCCTTGCCCTCTTTCCCTACCCCGTGTTCTATTCCCAGAACCTCCAAGTTCCTAATTAGTGTTAGATTGCGGGTGTGGTCCTCATTCTTGGTGCCCATATCAATCTCGCATATACGTGCAATGGAAAGTAAGATGTTATCAGGTATTAAATTGAATACATCTAAGGGGGCAATATTGTTACCTTACTCGTAGTCTTTAAGAAGGGCCTTGCGCTTTGTGGCAAGTGATGCTACTTCTCCTGTCTGATACTCATGGCCTTCCCTCTTCTGTTCCAATCTCTTGCTTCGCCTAGCCGGCGTGATTTGTATCCCCTTTGACGCTAGCTCGTGATACCGATCCCCTCTGATAGGACTAGATTGTCCTTCTCCATCATTGTTATCAGTGACAACCATCAGAAGAGATTTTTCCAACGGCTCTGTAGATGTATGCTCCTGAAGTATTGCCTGTTGGCTGCAGGCTGGGCTGGTCACCTCTTTCATTGCTTCCTCTTATGCGGATTCTTCTCCTCCTCTCTCTGATACATGTTGACTGGATCGGTTCTTCAACTTCTCCCAGCTACATGTTGGGCTAGTCACCTCTTTCATTGCTTCCTCTGGTGCAGATTCTTCTTCTCCTCTCCTTAAAACATGTTGACTGGTTGATTCTTCAACTTCTCTCTGATTCTTTTCGGGAATCTTGGCGGTTGTCGTCTGCATATCTTCACTGGTTTTCTTCTCTCCTCTCCAGAAACTATGTTGGTTAACAACTTCGAAGTGGCCTTCCTGAGAACCTCCTTATCAAATCCAAGCAGTATGTACAGTAACCCCAACTGTCTAATTGATTTCGAGGTTTCATCATCCTCACTGAGACCCATACTCTTAATTTTTTCAAAAAAGTTTAATACCCTATTAGAGGTTCTATCTATATCCATGAGGTTAGATGTGCTGCACACAGGTCCCATACCCAGTCTCTCTGTATCCAAAGTCAAATTTCCATCCACATTCCTGGTCATATACATGAAATTAGAACCTCTCTCATCTATGACTTGATGAATTTGCTATGTGTGGGCCCCACTGGTAGTGAAATCCAGATTTTTCTCCTCTCTGCAGACCCCACTCCTTTCCTGCCTCAAATTTCCTTTGTTTCCTTCCCCATGAGGTTGGTGGGGTCCACCTACTAGTTTGGTCTCCAAAAAAGAGTTTTGAAACTCCTTCCTTACTTTTTTTCCTACTTCAAATGAGGATTTGTCTTTATCTATATGTGGGCGGCAGGATTTGCTCTCTTCATGAAAGCTGGCGTCCCTCCTGATTTTTCCCCTCTCTTCATTAAAGGAGGCCTGGTCTTTGAGGAGTGGATTACCACTTTCCTCTTCTCCACCTCCTCCGGTGCAGAGCTCCGTCCCTTCATCTCCTCCCCCAATTCCGCTTCCTTCGCCTAATTTGGCCGAGCACTGCGAGCTATGGCCAGTAAGGGCAGGTCCACTCCCTCCTAAGGAGATCCGTTCTCCTTTAGGAACTTCTGCCTTGTCTTTCCCATCTCTTTTTTTGCTATTTCTTTCTTCATGTAGCATTGGTTCACCAACACTACTGTCTCCTTCCTCCAAATGGTAAGCAACTTTACCCCTTTCTCTTGTTGCAAAGTTGGTTCCTATCTCGGGGATTTTTGCTTTGTTTGTGAAAGTTGGATCGGGGCTCTCTGGTTTGGTTGATGGGGCCTTCCCTTCTTATCCATCTCCTGTCGTGGTTGGTCCGATGTACGGTGCCACTTGAATCGCCGTTGAAGCCTGGCGGCCGGGATGTTTCCCGTAGGCAGGGTGGCAATCTCGCTTGCGAGGGTTGCCTTTCCCTTGTCTATAGGTGAATCATCCGCCGTCGTAGGCTCCGGCGTTTCATAAGTGGCCCGGTCCGTGGGTCGTGGCCCCAGCGGGAGGAGGATCTTGTCGATAACTCTTATTGTGATTTTTCTCCATTGGTTGCCGACCACTATCATGAGCTCTTTGGGTATGGAATCTACACTTTTGCATCCAATCCTTACTCTCGCCATTGACAACTCCGTTCTGTTGATGGTTACATCGGCAACGTCGATCAGATGAGCGAACTTGGCTACCACCTTGCTGAGGTCGCATCTGTTCCAGTGATGCAATGGCAGCCCCTGGATGGCAATCGTGGCCGTAATCGGGAATAATTGGACCTGGTCGTCTTCCTCACTGGATCATCTGTACACCGTAAAACCGGCGGTGTGGTCTCGGCAAGGGATTGATGTCCCTCCGAAGGCAAAATCCAATCCCTCATTGGACGGGAAACGAACTAGGTAATATCTGCCCAAACTGTGAAACTTCCATTCGAAGCGAGAGAAAACTGCCGAAATGGCTTTGAGTCCGCCAATCATATCAGGCACCGATGGATTCCAATGACCAGGGTACACAACTCCTATGATCTTTGAGAGCCATGCCCAGTCCTCCGCCGCCCTGTCTGAAGTTGGGGGAAAGAGGATGGGCTTGTTTTTCTTGTCATCCTGTGAGCCGTCGAGGAACTTTTGCTTGCTTGTTGTTTCCATGTTCATTGATCTAAGGCTTTTGGTGCCTCCATCTCTGCCACCCACTTTGGGACTGGGTTCCGTCGCCCCATACTTCATTATGCCATTGCCAGACGTGTTAGCAACTCGTTGAGCCATCAGTTGTTTACCCCCACTCTTCTGATCTGAAGTTCTTGAGTTGGTCTTCTTTGTTATAGCTATCCTTTGGTTTTTTGCTTGTTGATCAGGTGACTTCATCCTTGTCGGCAAGACTGGGCACTCAGCGATCTTGTGACTGAGGGTTTTGCAAAAACGACAACGAATGAAGGGGCACTCATCTTTGAAGTGGCCCTTTTGACCACATGTCCAGCATTCCTCCCCGTTATCACCACCAAAGAATGAGATTTTCTCTTTTGACCAACAATGGCAGTGGTTGGTTCCCTAACCCTTCTGCTTGAGGTACGAGCTCGGACCTCTGTCCATGGCCCACCATTGTCTTCCTCTTGCTTTCCTCTCTCTCCAAGCTCGCCAGCCTTGGCAAGCAGCGCGGCGACCTCTAGGCCAGTGAAAGTTGCTTTGGGGTCTATGTTGCTAGGGTTCACCGAGTTGACCAAGGCTGTGACAGTCCTTTCGATTTCCGACGATCCCTTGGCGACGTCGGCCCAGCTTTTTCTCTTGTGCTTGGGGTTCTTGTCTTCGTCGCTGCTTTCATGCTCGCGAGTCTTGTCCCTCCCCAGCCATCCCCAGTTGAACTCCATGCCGATGATGATACGCTGAGGCTAAGCACCACCCACGAACCGTCGCCCTTGCCGGCCTTGTTCCTTCCCCCTTTTTTTTTTTTCAGGGTCGCCGGAGGATCACCGGAGCACGGGGTGACTTACCTGTGCTGCTGGAGGATGGTTCTTGATTCTAGAACGATATGGCATAGATATCAATATGGTAGTATGTCCCAAAGGGCACATTTTGGCTCTATATATTACGAGCAAAAAAAAAATTATAGGAAGAGACTATTTAAAGGTTCTTAATAGTCCATTGAAAGAAAAATGAGGACAAAGTCATCAAAAAGGATAATGGCATATATTATTGGTGTGACCTATTACATGTGTTGTTGTGCATATTGTATCCTTTAAAGAGATTCAGAAAAATAGCATCATATATAATTTAGGGCTAAAAGAAGAAAATATCAGGAAAGGGGGGGGGGGGGGGATCATGGCCTACAAGGTTATAATTGCTGAAGAGATTAATAATGAAAATGAGAGATACTGTGTCATAGGGAGATCTCTTATGAATGATTCCACTATTGGTGAAGGTTCCATGCCTCATATGACAAAGGTTAATTTAGATCACTTTGAATAAAATTAGCATTTTATATGATAATAGTAGATTAATTAAGTAACAATAATCAGAAAATTTTGGATTGTACTTTAAATGCATCTGTAATACCCCTACTCAATAGTCTCACATTGGATGTGAGGCAAAAGTTAAGAGTAATTTATAATGATTCCTATGAAGCCATAAAATAATCACATTTAGTCTTTTTGAAGAAGGAATTTGTGGTTAATTATAAACTATTTTAACTCTTGTCATTCTACTGAAGGCTTTAATATTTCAAACCGAATATGTTGTTGAAACCTGTTGTGCGGAACTAAGTGTGTAACACTCCAAACTATACTCCAAAAGTTTTTGGTGATATATCCTATTTGTGGTAAGGCATTACCGGTGGGTACTCCAAAAATGGATACATGAGGTCTTTAATAACAAAAAACTACGCAATCAGAGTACACAACAGGAATAAATTTCATTATAAACTATTTTAACTCTTGTCATTCTACCGGAGGTTTTAACATTTCAAACCGAATATATTGCCGAAACCTGTTGTACGGAACTAAGTGTGTAATGCTCCAAACTATACTCCAAAAGTTTTTGGCGATATATCCTATTTGTGGGTAAGGTATTACTGGTGGATACTCCAAAAATGGGTACATGAGGCCTTTAATAATAAAGAACTATGCAATCAGAGAGCACAACAGGAATAAATTTCATTACTACAATTCAAAAATTGCATCGCATTATTCAAAACAGTCTGAAGAAGATTATAATATACATGCTTATAAGGGACGTTGTCCACAATAGAGAATTCTACAACAAAGAAGAATAACGTGCTAAACAATAAGAATACAAATTGAGACTGAATACAATGATTTATAAATAGGAGATGATTTCCTCCAAAGGGAGAGTATTTAATGATCAGCTGGGTTTGCTTACTCTTGAAAGTACAAGCCCCCAGCTGGCTGGCGCTCTTCAAAATTTTTAATATCTGGGTACGTGGAAGTACCCATGAGTCGACCTGACAAAAAATAGAACTGCGCATGTGACAAAAATTAATATTAACATGACTTACATAATAATACAAGCATAACATATGTGTAACTGAAAGTACTTATATACAAAGTGTGACAGGATGGTCTTAGAGGCATATTATAATAAATAAATTCGTAATACTATGCAAGTTAAGAAGGAGATGTAATGGGTAATGAGATATATAATATCTTGTAAATAAACTAGTTTTTGAAATGCTAAGCCCGAGGGTGGTCCATGTCTCATGAACACTCAAACAAGTAGAGGAAGTCCTCGTAAGATATATCATGGTAATATCATCCTCACGGAGCATTCACTCCTCATATGGTGCTAAGTTAATGTTTGATGGAATTAATTGGTAGATAGCTCACACGTGTTCTAGAACTGTAATTTTTCAGGAAGTAGACATCAACAACACGGGACTGATATGGTTGCGCAATCTAACTTTCACAATACGTGGTTCATCCCATCATTCAGTTCCCCCATGTCCCATTTGTTTAATGAATTCATTTCTTCAAGGATAAAGTCATGTCTAGTTAAAGGCAATATCATACAATGTTAGTATCATACAAAGTTAGTATCACGATAGAATATCATACAAGTTGACTCATATAAATAAAACAATATTAAAATCATATAAATATAATGGAAATGGAGTTCATATATAAGGCCGTGGTTGGCGAAGTTCGTAAGGGGCGGTGGACTACACGTGTATCAACAATTTTATTGTTGTTTAGTCATCTCGCAGTTGCTGAGACTTTAAATATTTTTTATCTATTTTTATGATTAGAATTAGAAGAGAAAGTATAAATAAGAGTTAAATAGGGATGAGTTCTCTTTCTAACAAGTCTTAGATGGGTCTAATCGGTGTTCAGAATCAAAAGAGGCTATTGATTTATTTAACATGATACTAGACTCTTGCTGCTCTAAAATAACTTCATTTTTAAGCTAAGATTTGATTAGTATAGAGTGGGAATTAGAAAGGCAGCTAATTAGAGAATTTGTAGATCATTGAATCCTTTTTTTGTGAATCTAAGATCAGGTCAATCGGAGTTATAGATCAAAAGTTAATTGAGTATTTTAGTAAGACTATACAACACTCTTAGCTAGCAGCGCCCCACAATTTTGACAGAGTTTAGCATGTTCTAGCGAGGTTAAATATCCAACAAGGCTAATCTTATAGCGAAATTAAATGTCCAGCGAAGCTATGTGTTTGGCGGAGCTAACTTTCCGACAGAGATAACTTTCTGACGAAGTTAATCATCTAGCGGAGCTAAGTGTCCGATGAGTTAAGTATCCGGCGGAGTTAAGCTCTACATGCAAGGTCGATTTTGATAGTGTTTTCGGTGGGGTTAGAGATGGACTTAGAATTCATGTATATTAAAATCAAAGAAAGTTGAATTCTCTTTCCATTGAGACCAAAATCAGCACATTTGGCATTCTACATCAAAAGTTATGATAAAAAAATCCGAAGATGTATCTATTGGCAGCTGATCTATGTTCACACAAATACTAACTTCAAACCCAATTTCAAAGGGGTTAGAGACAGAGTTAAGGAGATAAACAATATATAAAATCGTAAATAACTGAATTATATTTCTATTAAGACCAAATTGAGCTTCATTGGAGTTGTGTTGAGGGAGTTATGGCCAGAATACCGAGAGGGTGTATAATTGGCAACTCAATGCTTGTTGTGTTCACTTCAATTTCTACCCGAATTTCAACTAGGCTAAAGATAAGATTGGGAAGCAAAAAGTAGAGGTATTTGTCCGAGATTAAATTTTAATATAATTCAAAAAAGGATGAACTCATTTGGACTCCTATAACAAAAGTTATGATCGAATTACTGCAAGGGTGTGCAAGTGACAGCACACAAGTACAATAGTACAACAAATCGATTTCTACTCAAATTTTGACTAAGCTAGAGCTAAAATTGGTGAGGGCGTTATAAAGAAAAATTTTAGAGAATTGAGTTCTAAAATAACTAAAAGAAGAATGGACTCATTTAGAGTGGCGAGTCAAAAGCTATTTTCATCATACCGAGATTAGCTGAGCTAACAACTAGATCTCTTCGTAGGGACAAACAACTTGGAGACTGGGATACCCGAGTGTTGTTCTTCTAATGGGAGAAACTTATAAGAGGAGTTTACTAATAGAGATCACATTTTTATATAATCACATCCTTTATATAATTGAAGGGTGATTTCTTGATAGTGAATGAATGAAAGATGTGATTTCTTGCTAAATATAATTGAGTACATGATTTCTTTCTAAAAAGAGAGAATAATTTCTTGCTAAAAGGAGAGGAGCAGGATTTCTTGCTAATGAAAAGACTAGATATGTGATTCCTTTCTAGAGAGCAAGTAAGAACGTGATTTCTTGCCTTTATCCACCCGAAAGATGAGTTCTTGGAGCTCGATAAGCTATGGAGTTTGAAACCTTTTTGGGTAAAGAGCAAAGCTCTCATGAGACAGTTAACCATCTAAAAACATGAGATCTTGAAGAAGGAGACTTTGATAAAAGTTTTAAAAGAGATCTTTATTTTTGGAGAAACACTTTCTCTTGTAACTAAAATTTGAAGATTTGAGAAAGATGAGGAAGGAGATAGAGATGAAGATGAAGAGAGGGAGATTGGAAATTGAGGAGAATGAAGAGATGGAGTTTTTTATACTCAATAGTTGGAGTGGAGGGGAATGGGAATGAATTTGAGAGAGGTATGGGAGAATGCATTCTCCCAACAACCCCTTCTTACAAATTACAAGAATGCCATTGCATTCTTTTGACTTTATCATTTAGCAAAGTTTAAATTAGGTGAAATATGAAATTAGTGGGAAAACAAAAGTGGTTGTTTTAAAACGATAGGGTTATTACATTCTACCCACCTTCAAAAAGAATTTCGTCCTCGAAGTTCAAAGGTGGAGGTGTGGTAGGATAAGAATTGTAATAATCTTGGGTACTGTGGCACGATTGGATCTTTGCAAGAAGTATGGTGGAATAATGATGATGGTGGTGATCAAGAATGATACGTCAGGATGGTATAAGTCAAATTATAACTTGCAACGTCCAACTCAGAGTCAAAAAATGCATTATCAACTATGATATAAGTCCAATTCACTGGTTGTCGAACCAGTATCAGTTTTCGAGTCGTTAATTGATATGGCTAATATAGAGTAAACTGATAAAAGAGACATATTTCACTGGGATCTTTACGTCCTACCCACCTTATAAAAATTTTCAAATTTGGAATCTAATTCAAATATCAAGGTAAGATGACAATCATGAATGAAAATATAGTTCAGAAATGGCTGCATCCTAACGGTCTGTCGTGTCATCTATTATCTGGGATAATTTAATGAATACCTAGCAGGATTCACTCGTAGAGATTCTAATACCAAGTTGCAATAGTTTCTAACAGAGATTATTTAACTATTGATATGCCATGGGTTAGATCTCAAATTGGTAAAAGATGCTAGTTAGTTATTAAGGATTGGAAAAATTCAAGTTTCATAAGAGTTTTGGACAAGAGAATGATTAGGAGAAAAGTAATAATTAAGATAGGTTCACTAAAAATAATGGATGTAGATGATAAATTAAGAGGGTACGCAATGTGGTAAGATAATGGTAAATAGATAGACCAGGCATGAGTCACAGTATACATTGTATTTGAACGAGTAGCATTAACTTGTGAATTTGCCATAATCTTGCAGGCACAGGCTTCCTCATAACCTGATATTGACTAACATGTTGTTTGGCATATCTCTATTACGATTGTAGTTGTTGTGTCTGTTGTTATGCTACTCCGTTGTTTTTCAAAAGTTACTAAGCATTTTTTTCTAATGTTTTTCTCCACTAATTTCTTCTGCGACCATTTTGACTGTAAAAGGTCTATTGCCCCACATATCAAACACAAACTATGTGCCCTCCTGCACTCTTCTTTAGCATGTCTACTCTCGTGGTAGTAATTATAAACTATTGGTGGCAGAGATTTATAAGTATCCATCTTATAGAGGTGTCCCGTTACCGACTACTCCTATCATTTAAATAACGTGATACTTCCTAGTCCTAGACTTCTTCCTTATGACGACCTACTCGCCATGTCATGTTTCCCTTAAGTGTTCTAATTCAACTCTAATATCACTATGATCATGTGCTACTATTTTGGTCTAGTTGGATTTGTTGTTTTGGTTAGTAGGTTTTGTTATTTTGATTATTCGACCAGTCGATAGATACCTTGTATTATCATATTAATTTTGTCCCACATTCCAAATATTGCTCAAGGGTCTTCCTTCAAACACTCTGGATGTGTCCTAAGTAGGTAATATAACTACGAATTATGTTCTATGATGGAATCACTGTATTGACTTACAATGCTCAATGGTGATATTTCAATCTAATAAATCATGGACGTTGTTGCGACTAAATTGGTTGAATGGGCCTTTGTCATTATTAGTACTGAAGATGAGGTGATTATGGTGGCACTATATTGTCTAGCCTATCATGGGGTCTTTTAAAGGGATATTTTTTAACCAATAGCTTATTGTTCTGCATGCTAAGTATAAATCCAAAGCTTTCCTACAAGTATCGTAGAGTATGCCCATAGATCTGGTAGATGTTGGCAAACTAGTACTATCATCCTTCTCAAAGTGCTCACTATTTGCTTGGTCGATGGTGTCCTAATATTGATAGTTCTAATATTTGATAAAACTTGCTCAATTATTGAGATTCTGAATAGTCTTCTTCATTTTTTTTGAAAGAGTCTTACTATTTGATATTCCTAATTCTTAATTATTAGTACATATCTGAGTGTTAATTTCTCACTCATTCTTATTAGGAACAGGTTCTTGCCTCCTAACGTTACTATTATCCTTATTTTTTAAAAGTAATTAAAATATGACTTTGCCCAGTCAACTATTAAAGTATGGAGATGTGAATCAAATCTAGAATCAAAGGGATGGATATGGATTCAAGCAATAAGATTTGGAGGTGAGGATCATGAAGTGGATAATGCAATAAAGATGTAGCAATCTCTCTTAGGTTGAGAAGCAATCAAGCCATAAATCAATCTAAATCATTTAGACTAATTTGCGAAACCTAGGCTTTGATACTACTCTGTAATGCCTAAACTACACCCCCAGAGTTTTTGGTGATATATCCTATTTATGAGTAAGGTTTTACCAACAGGTATCCAAAAAATGGATACACGAGGCCTTTAATAACAAAGAACCACACAATCGGAGTGCATAATAGGAACCAATTCATTACTACAATTCAAAATATTATATTGCATTATCCATAATAGTTTGAAAAAGATTATAATATACATGATTATAAGGGACGTTGCTCGCAATAGTATTTTATAACAAAGAACAACTCGCTAAACAATAAGAATATAAATTGAGATTGAATACAACAATTTCCAAACAGGAGATGATTCCATCCAAAGGGAGAGTATTCAATGATCCGTTGGGGTTTGCTTACTCATGAAAGTACGAACCCTCAGGTGGCTGGCCCTCTTCGAATTTCCTAATACCTGGGCATGTGGAGGTAACTCAGGAGTCAAACCTGATAAGAAATAGAACTGTACACGTGACAGAAATTAATATTAACATGAATTACATAATAATAAAAGCATAACATATGTGTAACTGAAAGTACTTATATGCAGAGTGTGAAAAAATAGTCTCAAAGGCATGTTATAATAAATAAATTCATAATAGTATGCAAGGCAAGATGGAGATGTAATGTATAAAGAGATATATAATATCTTGTAAATAAACTAGTATTTGTAATGCTAAGCCCTAAGGTGGTCCACATGTCTCATAAACACTCAAACAAGCAGAGGAAATCCCCGTTAGATATATCATGGTAATATCATTCTCGCAGAGCATTCACTCCTCATGTGGTGCTAAATTAATGTTTGATAGAACTGATTGGTGAATAGTTCACATGTGTTCTAAAAGTGTAATTTATCATGAAGTACATATCGACAACACAGGGCCAATGCAATTGCGCAACCTAACTTCTACAATACATGGTTCATCCCATCATTCAGTTCCCCCATGTCCCATTTGTTTAATGAATTCATTTCTTCAAGGATAAAGTCATGTCTAGTTAAGCAGTAATCATACAAGGTTAGTACCACAATAGCACATCATATAAGTTAACTCATATAACTAAAATAAAATGAAAATCATACAAATATAATGGAGATGGAGTTCATATATAAGAGCAGTGGTTGGCGGAGTTCGTAAGGGGGGACGGTGGACTACAAGTGTATCAACAATTTTATTGTTGTTTAGCCGTCTCGCAGTTGCTGAGACTTTAAATAATTTTAATATTTTTATGATTAGAATTAGAAGAGAAAGTATAAATAAGAGTTATATAGGACTGAGTTCTCTTTCTAACAAGTCTTAGATGGACCTAATCGATGTTCGGAATCATATGAGGTCTTTGATTTATTGACATCATACTAGACTCTTGCTGCTATGCAGCAACTTCATTTTTAAGATAATATTTGATTATGATAGAGTGGTAATTAGAAAGGTAGCAAGTATAGAATTTGTAGATCATTGAATTCTCTTTCCAACGAATATAAGATCAACTCAATCGGAGTTGTAAATAAAAAATTATGAGTATTTTAGTAAGACTGTACCACACTCTCAACTAGCAACGCCCCACAGTTCTGGCAGAGCTAAGCATATTCTGGCAGGGTTAAGTGTCCAGCAAGGCTAACCGTCCGGTGAAATTAAGTGTCCGGCGAAGCTACTATCTGAGAGAGCTAACTTTCCAGCGAATCTAATTTTCCAGCGGAGCTAACCGTCTGATAGAGCTAAGTGTCCGGCGGAGCCAAGTGTTCGACGGAGTTAAGCTCTACACACGTAAGGTCGATTTTAAGAGCTTTTTTGGTGGGGCTAGAGATGGAATTAGAAGTCATACAACATATAAAAATTGAAGTAAATTGAATTCTCTTTCCATTGAGACAAAAGTTAGCTTGTTTGGCATTATACATCAAAAGTTATGATCAAAAAAACCGAACATGTATTCATATGGCAGCAGATCTGTGTTCACATAAGTACTAACCTCAAACCCAATTTTGAAGGGGTTAGAGGCAGAGTTAGGAGACAAATAATATATGAAATCGTATATAATTGAATTATATTTCTATTAACACCAAATTGAGCTTCATTGGAGTTGTGTTGAGGGAGTTATGGCCAGAATACCGGGTGGGTGTATAATTGGTATCTCAGTGCTTGCTATATTCACTTCAATTTCTACCGGAATTTCAATTAGGCTAAAGATAAGATTGGGAAACACAATGTGGAGGAATTTCTAGGTAAATAAATTCTAATTTGATCCCAAAAAGAATGAACTCATTTGGACTCCTATAACAAAAGTTATGATCGAAATACTGCAAGGGTGTGCAAGTGACAGCACAGAGCAATAGTGCAACAAATTGATTTCTACTCGAATTTCGACTAAGTTAGAGTTAAAATTTATGAGGGTGATATAAAAGAAAATTTCAGACAATTGAGTTATAAAATAACATAAAGAAGAATGGACTCATTTAGAGTGGTGAGTCAAAAGTTAATTTTATCATACCAAAATTAGCTGAGCTAACAACTAGATCTCTTCATAGAGACAGACAACTCGGAGAACTCGGAGACTAGAGTGTTGTTCTTCTTGTGGGAGAAACTTATAAGAGGAGTTTCTTAATAAAGATAACATTTTTATATAATCACATCCTTTATATAATTGAAGGGTGATTTCTTGATAGTGAATGAATGAAAGATGTGATTTCTTCCTAAATATAATTGAGTACATGATTTCTTGCTAGAAAGAGAGAAGCGTAATTTCTTGCTAAAAGGAGAGAAGCATGATTTCTTGCAAATGAAAAAAATTAGATATGTGATTCCTCGCTAGAGAGCGAGTAAGAACGTGATTTCTTGCCATTATCCACCCCAAAGATGAGTTCTTGGAGCTCGGTTGGAGTTCGGTGAGTTATGAAGTTTAAAACCCTTTTGGGTAAAGAGCAAATCTCTTATGAGACGGTTAACCGTCTAAAAACACAAGGTCGTGAAGAAGGAGACTTTGATGAAAGTCTTAAAAGATATATTTTTCTTGGAGAAGCACTTTCTCTTGTAACTGAAGTTTGAAGTTTTGAGAAAGATGAGGAAGGAGATAGAGATGAAGATGAAGAGAGGGAAATAGGAAAATGAGTGTGTTAAGGTGAATATATATATATATATATATATATATATATATATATATATATATATATATATATATATATATATATATATATAGACACACACATGTATGTATGTATGTACATATATGAGTGTGTGTGTGTATTACCTTGGTTAGCAGAATTTAATAATTCTAAGGTGAGATATGTTCTAATTCTAATTGTATGTCTGGGTAATAATTATAATCATAAACAGATGGAGAGAATAGAAGAAATAAATAACACTAATATTGATGTAACATAATATGTTATAAGGACAATTGTATTCTTTGGTTTCACAATGTTAATAATGACAAAACCTGTGAAAATGGCAAGCACGAAAGAGAGAAGAGGAAAAATGATGTGTATATTTCATTCAATTGTCGTGTATATATAGGCAAATTTACAAGATTCAAATACACATAAAATAGACAGCAACTAAGGCCTAAAATATTAGGCTGTTGTGGACTTTTGAATTTGTCCATCAATAACAAATTTTAAAAAAAAAACTAACAGCTAAAAGCCTAAAAGATTGAACTATTATGAACTCCTTAATTTTCGTCCAATAAAACCAATTAGAAAAATATTTCGTATATAATAACCTCCTTGATCTCAATAAAAAATAGTAGTTAGCACTTATAAGAGAGGAGACAGGGTAAAATCTTTTTAATCGTGTGTGTTCAAGCAACTACTATATTGGATGACCTCCTTGTAAGTTTTTTCTCGTTAAATATGCCAGAGCACTTGTAAAACTGGGATAGATAGATAGCCTCCTCAGAAGTCCTTTGCTAGAGGCCTTGCAGTATAGAAGAAAGACTTGATGTAATGGGCAATGACTGAATAGAACTTTTAGAAGCAACATGAAAAAATTATCAATAGTACATAACAAAAGTTTGGAATTGGTGGCACAAATGTTCTAATTTACGACATGGATTTACATATGCAACTGATGTGGGTCTAAATATATGACATGAGGTAGGTATAGAGATATGATAAATACTTAAACCTTAAGATATGGACATGTTGTGGATGTGATAACGATAAACCTTACTGGTCCTTTGATGTGCATTTGTGTTCATTATTTGTGTCATGAATTTAAGAAACTGAACCGGTTATGCAAATGCAATTCGTAATAAATCATATACGATTGTGAACTAACATACACACACAGGTGCATTTGTAATTATGAAGTTATTACACATCAAAGTGAGTCTCCTGATGTATCCAAAATGCATTGTATCCAGTCACTTGCATGGCACTTGCCCCGCACTTATCTGACATGCTAGAATCATGTCAGATTTCGGGGGGGGGGGGGGGAAGGAAAAGAAATTATCCAAGTGATGTTGACTGTAAAATTTTTTTTAAAGATTGCATGTTGGACACCATACAGTCACACGGTTGCTTTTAAAAGAAGATAATTTGACATGAATGGTCTTATTTTATCACAATTCAGACTTTCAAGTATTTTATTATATTTTCATGACTTGATTCTTTTTTCTTACGATTGTTTTTATGATTTGATTAAAACATATACATTAACATAATTATGTTTTATTTTATAAACATGTCCTAATTTCTAGGGGTATTGATGTTTATTTTATCTAGATACACAAAAAGACATATATTTAATCATGACGTATCCTATTTATATGCTTTATTGTGTTGATGCATCCTATCATATCAGTGTCTCCTTTCTATTTCAATGATTCGTAGATCTCTAGCATGTCTACAAATGTAGAAGATATTGTTGCTAATTTTAGGATATGTCTACTTGGTAAGCGTCTGTGTGTGTATGGGGAGGTGAGCGGGTGGGTGCGTTTGTGTGCATGTACGTATGCATGTGCGTGCATGCAGGTGGGTATGTGCGTGTGTGTGCATCCATGTATGTGTGTGTGCATGTGCTTTTAGGAAACATGTGAACATTTTGTAACCTGGGATCTGATTAAGTTATAAACTGTGATGTCACTTGAAATCTTCTATTCATTTTGAAACAAGTTGATGCATATAAAGAGTTCTCATTCTGATTGGTCGATGTCTAAAGACTCTTAACAAGAGAACTTGCATAATCAATCTGGATGTTCAAGTACATATATATTATGTCGAGCACTGGGAACAGTAGAGTTTTGTTCTGTACATGTGTTGTATTTCTTTGTTATCTATTCTATGGTAACGGAGGATAATCTCAGCTTAAATTATATGTGCAGGACCAACAGAACATACCGAAATATCTTGTAACATTCACTGTTGGATATGAGCAGAAAAGGAACATCGATGCTGCAGTGAAAAAGGCTAGTATCAGTCTCATGACTCCAAGTTTCTACATTACATGTTTGCCATCATTCTTTCTGCCGACACTTTGCAGATAGTTAGAGAGACCATAGAGTAGAGCGTATATTCAATTACAGTAGAAGAAGTGCAAGATGAATCTTACCTCCTTTGATCGTTTTACTTAATTGCAATTCTATATGAATCTTACCATAGAGTAGAGTGACACTGTTTTTCACTATATGAAAGCAGTAAATTGCAATTCTTGATATGTTCTTTAATTTTTTGGTTTGCAGTTCTCTGGAAACTTTACGATCTTATTGTTTCATTATGATGGACGGGTTAATGAATGGGATGAATTTGAGTGGTCGAAACAAGCAATCCATATAAGCGCCAGGAAGCAGACTAAATGGTGAGCTCTAGCTATTTGCCAATTAGACAGTTACTAAATCATTTTAAGTGGAACTCCTTACTAATTATTCTTTGATATCTTGTTGATTCAAGGTGGTATGCTAAGAGATTCTTGCACCCAGCAATTGTTGATTGCTATGAATACATATTTATCTGGGACGAAGATCTAGGACTCGAGCATTTTGATGCTGAAAAGTGAGAGTCGATCTTGTTTGTAGACATGGTTACTTTCTTATGTCACTGTATGCCATGCGATAAAATGGTCCATTTATCATTTTACAGGTACATTGAACTAGTGAAGAAACATGGACTAGAGATTTCACAACCTGGTGTCCAGTCAGAACGAAAAATTTTATGGCAACTGACTAAAAAGAGAAACAATTCCGAAGTCCACAAGTTTATCATCACAACCTTTAGTTTAATTTCTATAACTGCATTCCCTATTCTCCATGCATATTCCTCTGTGTGCTTCATGTTTTGTTGATTTATTGTTACAGAGTATCAGAAGAGATATCAGGACGATGCAGTGATCCCCTTCTCCCACCATGTGCTGCGTAGGATTCTTTTTTAAATATATTATTACACTGTTATTGACTTCTTCTTTTTATTTTTTGCATTTGCATTTGCTTGAATGCTTTTTTGTTAATGTTCATTGTTTGCTTGATCCTAGCTTTGTTGAGATAATGGCACCTGTCTTCTCACGAGATGCGTGGCAATGCGTGTGGCATCTGATTCAGGTGAAAATAATTTCCTCTTGCTATAGAAAGTTGTCTCTATGTTTGTCGCAAGATATCTGAATGAATGAAGTTTTTTTTTTTTTTTTTTGGGTTTCTGCAGAATGACTTGGTTCATGGATGGGGACTTGATTTCGCATTCAGATACTGTGTCAAGGCATGCATTTTGGTTTCTTCTGCTGTTGTAGTCTACTAATATATGAAATTTCTTGAGGGATGTCTACAATTGTGTCTATTTATCCTATTAACAGCCGGCTCAGGAGAAAATAGGAGTTGTCGATTCTCAGTGGATTGTTCACCAGGGAATTCCATCTCTAAGAAATCAGGTGGGGGTGATATTGCTGTTCTATAAATGTATTAATATCGACTTAATTACTAGTCAGTTCTCTTCTTTACACTGCCTCTCCCTTATTTTTTGTATCGGGCAGGGGGAGGGCGGGGATGGGCAAAAACCATCGCATAAGGTAAGCAGAGTGATGGTGAAGAATCTCATCTTGATTTGCCGAAGATATAATGCATATTGTTGTTATCAGTTTACACATTTCCATTTCAAACTCGACAAAAACAAAATATAATAAGTAAATGCTTCCACAGGTCAAGGACCGATGCTTTAGTGAGTGGGAGGCCTTTCATGCTCGTATGGAACATGCTGTGCAGGCATACTACAAGGAGAAGGGGATCGCTGTGCCCACCAAATATAAATCTTTTTTAATAAAAAGAAACAAATCGACTGCTTATGATGGGGATCGAAGATAGGAACAGTTTACAATTTTGGGAGAGCCAGTGGAAATTTCTTTTGTACTTGAAAGTTTTTTCCTTCCTTCGGTGCTAAACATTGGACAGCAGCGAATTTAAATTACAGATAGCCCTAAGAGGGTGTGTAAATTTCGTTATCTTAAACATCATTAATATCTGTTCTTCTAATTTTTAACTCTCACTGTGCCAGCGATTGCTCATAAACACTGGTGTCTACGCATGTGGCTTCAAGCTGAAACATTTAAATACCTAAATTTCTGAAGAAATCAATTGAAGCAGTGCCTCTCCTAGCTAGTTTACTTGAAGCGAATTCTCTTGTAACATGTACATGTAATGAAGTCTTCTCTCAAGACCATCTATATGGTATTTATATATTTAGAAAAAATAAAGGTGGTTGCTAACAGTTTTATTTCTGCTTTCCCATCGAGCCAAAGAAAGAAAGGTTGTACTTCTTTTCTTGGCCCCTTGTAAAACACCACCCACGGGCAAGTTTCAGGGTTCTGCAATGGAAAAATACACTCAGTTTGTCAATATGATGGCATGCTCCGTCTTATTCAAAAATTTGAATTAAAAACAAAATTTTTATTTTACCAAAAATTTAAACTTGAACCTGTCCATTCTCATTCTTAGTAGTCTGCATTTCATGGCTTACTGTCCATTCTCATCCGTAGTAGTCTGCATGTCATGGCTTGTAGTAGTCTGCATGTCATGGCTTACCGGATGCCTTGATCCATATTATCTTTAGACTGCGTCATGTCGAGTTTTTTGAACAAGGAACCAGTAACAGACTGAGAATTGTTATAATAACAAGGATCTTACATTTGTTAACTGTAACGTACACGGTCTGAGCTATCCAAATACAAGATGGAAATTACAGGCAAGATCTAAACTGAGATTCGAAATAGAAGATGTAATTAAAGACAAGATCTTGAAGAGCAATCCCAAGTCTTCTATTATATCATCAACAAGAGCCACTCCAGTTTGCATACAACTACTAGACTACTTCAAAATCTCTATATTTATTATCTCCATCTCTCTCGAGCAAACCATCGAACAGTTGGTGCACAGAACCTAGAGATGGATATTCAAAAACTCATTAATAATACACATTCCATATTTGATTACAGCAAACAAATTTTCCAAAACAAATCCCAGCTACAGTGATGTTAGAGCTGCAACCAGACACCTTGGGCTCCCCCAAACTGGCAGATCAGTCAATGCCTTGCTCATCCTCTCCTCCTCGGCATCGCATACCGCATCCACGAAGTTGCACAGATCCGACAGCTTCGCAAGGATTGCTTCTTGCGCCTCCACCTACGCATCAAACAGGTAACAGTAATCACCCCCAAATGCCGCAAGGTTTGAAACTTGAAGCAAAACCCTAGCTGGCAATCAAGCAAGCATACCTGCAGCAGCAATTCGTCAATCTCGAGTGAAATTGAGGGGGGTGGAGCTGGAGAGGTGGCGGCCTCGGTGGAAGGGACTTCAGTGGGGCCCGTAGCGGTGGGGGGGACTTGGGCCAGGGAGGCTGAGAGCTGCTGCCACTGGTCGAGCTCCTTCTGGTACTTGTCTCTGAGAGAGAGGAGGGTCTTCTTCTTTCGGGCTCGGCGGGTCTTGGCCTCGCAAGCGCGAGAGGAAGAGGGGGGAGGGGAGCGCAGGTGGCCGCCATCGTTGTCGGATGGGCGCCGGCGCTTGTAGACGAACCCACTGTCGTTGCAGATCTCCCACTCCTCGTCGCCGCCCGGTTCGTCGCCGTCGTCCCAATCGGTGCGAGAACCAACGGGAAGTGCCATTGCCATTGGAGAGGGAAGAAGAGGGGGTAGAGAGAGAGAGAGAGAGAGAGAGAGAGAGAGAGTTTTGAAATTTGGTAAGTGGGGGGAAGTGAGAAATTTGGGAACTTGTCTTCCCTCTGCTGCCTGATATCGAGATTGGATTCCTCTATCCTTTGTGTTTCCAGCCTTCTTGCCCTGCTTTGGATTTTTCCTAATGGGCTTTTCACATAAGAAAGAGCCTTTTCGTTATGGCCCTGCTGGATATTTTCTTCCCTTTTTGAAATTTTCTTCCCTTCTCATTTCTAGCAAAAATAAATGATTAAGTACATTAAAAACTACCCTCACGTTTTGGTTAGTATTTGTTTTTAAGGATATTTACAGATATGTTCCTTAAATTTTTATAAATTATAATTTAGTCTCTCAAATCTTCATATAGAATTTAGTCCTTTAAGTTATTATAATTTAGTCCCAGTTTATATATTGACCCAATTTTTCCGTTTTATCCTTTCTTTTTATTTCGGGAAGCCATTCTTTGTTTTCTATCATTTGATTTCAACTATTTATCGTTTTTGCAACCAACTGCTCTCTCTCTCTCTCCTTATCATCCCTCCCAACCAACAAAAAATACAATGAAACTTTTACAGTCACTTTTTTATTTATCAGCTCCTAACTTACTCTCTCTCTCTCTCTCTCGGGTTATGGTTCACTCTTTTTTCTCTCTCTCTCTTTTTAGTAAATATCTTGCACCAATTAGATTTTATGTACTTTATGAGTAATAAACATCATCTTTGAGACTTTTCAGGTATAGGTTACAAGGTTTCACTTAGGGTGTGTTCGTTTGCATAGAAGTATTGAAATAAGGCTACTTATACTGTTCTATTTATTTGTTTAGCAAAGAAGAGAATTGGAATTTAGTTCTATTAGAATAATATGAATTCTACATAGCACCTCTAGTCCTCTACTTCTCATTTTATCTTCCCCTCATTTTTTTGGAAAGTGCTCTTGAAGTTTTAGGAACAAGATAAGATATTATTTTTATTAGTTTCTCATCATTACTTTTCAATTTTACTTAAGTAATAAATAGATTAATATTATTATTATTTATTTTATTTAATAATAAAATAATATTTTTTCTATTACACTTCTTACTTTTAAAGAGTGAGCAAATAAACACTTGAAATCTATTGAATATCTCTCTTCATAAACTTTCATTTTAGAAGTTATTTATTTATTTATTTTTCTTTACTTCACTCATTTTCAAGAGCCAAAAACACCGTCGGTGAAACCGGAGTTTTGGATAGTTAGAACATCAGACAAACTGAGCATTTTCGAGGAAATTCCAAATGACAGTATGGGATTCTCAACTATTATACAATATCTGTCGGATGTTAGGGCTGTAATCCTTCTAGGAGAGCTGTGAGGCTGTCTGTATTCTATTCGAGACCGTAGAGCGACAAACCATCAGCAAGGAGCCATTAAAGACCAGGCAGTACGGTGGTACCAACCCAACAACCTCATCACCCATATCAATAACAGTAGAGACCTGTTCAACCAATTACCCAAAAGCAACAAGAATACCAAAGGTTTGCCAATCAAGTGCAACAGCAACAATCACATCAAAAGCCTGTCAGACCAAGTGCTTCTCGGGACCAAGGCTTTGGTTGGGGAGTTTCTAGATGGGCACGGCATGGCATATTTCCTGGTGAGCCCACTTAAAAAGTTTTTCTTTTTTAGCCATTTACCATTTTTTTTTTTTTCAAAACTGTCCTTTAAAATTCTATCCGGAACTGCTAATCCGGATGGAAGCAAATCCATCCGGGTTAGTAGTCCCGGATGGAGTGGGCAGGTCCGGACTAGCCAGCCGGATCTGTGCAGTTGATCTCCCTCGTCGCCGGCGAGGTCTCAAAGGTCGCCGCCGGCGAGGTCTCGAGGACGACAACCACAGCCTCCTTGCGGCGGCTGACACCCACGAAAATTGCCGGATAAACGAAGAAGAAGACGGTGAAGAAGAAGAAGAAGAAATCAATCGGAGAGGGAGAAGAGGATAGTTTAGGAATATTGGTGTGCTCACTAGGAAAAACCCTCTCTTTTCAAAAGAGAGGGTGTGCCCACTAGGAAAAGTGGGCTCACTAAGACAAAAGTTGTGCCCATCTAGAAATTTCCCTTTAGTAGGGTCCGAGCCTGCGAGGTGGTGCCAAGCAGTAGTGCCAGTGGATCAGCTCAATACCATGATGCATGCCCAATTCATTTACCTACCTCTATCTTATCCATCTCTGCATTACTTTAATTTTATCATCTATATCCGAAAATTTTAGTAACCTTATCTTCTTGGGCCTATCCCTCCGTATTCCATTAACAAAATTTTAACAGAATATAGGATAAGATACATAGTACAGATCAAAGTACATAAACCAACGATAAAATTTAATACATCAAATAATTCTTAGTACACAAATCAGCTACGGAGTAAAAGTAAAGACATAAAATGAGTAGGATGCCCTCCTCAATAACAGAATGGATGCACCCAGTCTCTGCCCCTCCCTTCCAAGACAATATAGAAGCATATGCATGGTGTTGTTGAAAATTTGATTGTTTCTCTCACGCTATATATTCCAATAAATCGAGACAACTAATGTAGATTTTATTTTGGAAACTGAATTAATTATGTGGGCCCTCTTCCCTTAAGTCGAACTCCATCTCAAAACGTCGTCCACATTAGTTCCATACTATTTTAGAGAAATCACATTTAAGAAATAAATGTGCTGCATCCTCTCCTACTACTCGACAGAGTACATGTATATTAGGTCTATGCCAACCCCTACGTTGGAGTTTAGGCCAAATGATGATCGTATCTTTCTATATCAGTCATATAAAGATCCTAATCTTTAGGGGGTATCTCTCGTTCCATATCCGTTTTACAGTCGGCAACTTACATCCGCCATCAATGAAATGGTTGTACGTTAATGCAACTGAGAATTTATCCCCTCTTCCTCACCTCCAAACTGGCTGATCATGTTTTTCCCTTACCGGGATACAATCACGTAGGAGCTCTTTGAGTACTCTGATTTCGAAATTAACTGCAGTAGAGCAGTATCTATCTGATGTAATGTGTCATGAGTTACGTATCCAACGCCTTGCTATTGTTGCCTCTTTGTCTAATGCCGCTTCATAACAGTTTGGGAATAATTTTAGTAACCTTATATAGAACACTTCTCTTATCATAATCGTGCCTTAAATTGGCAACTTCGTAAGGCTAGAATTTTTCCAATATCTAATGACCATCTACTATTTTTTTCACCATTCTCAGATCTGATATGTGGCAAGCCAGAATCTTTGCTAGTAGCAATTGCTGACCGGTACTAGGACCTTTATATGTGGATCTTGTGAGGCATTCTCAAGTATTCTGGATAATAGGTGGCATGGTAGATTGATAGGATGCATCTCTTCTCGACCCCAATCCGTTTCCTCGATTAACATGTTCACTTCGCCTTCGAATAAAATTTCGATGATGAAATTTATAACGCCCCCTTTCCGGAGTACAGAAACGAATTGTGATGTTTAAGATGCAAGCACAATATGGCTTAGAAGGGGCGAAAATATAATAAAATAAATAAAGGAAAATAACTAAATAATTATAAAATAGATCTTACTATAATATAAAAAAAAAACTAGTTCTGCTGTCATAAAAGAAAAGTTAACATAAGCTTAATATTGTTGACAAATAGAAGCCAAAGTAATATATATATATATATATATATATATATATATATATATATATATATATATATATATATATATATATATATATATATATATATATATATATATATATATGAGTAAACGGGAAATACACCGGCGGTGAAGGGAGTTCATTCACCGCCGCTTAGGTGGCCCAATAAAATTATTACATGTGGTACCACTCAAAGGGCAATTAAGAAAATTCATTTATTTATTATCTTGAATGACGCCATGTGTAATAATTTTATTGGGCCACCTAAGCGGCGGTGAAGGAACTCCCTTCACCGCCGGTGTATTTCCCGTTTCCTCTATATATATATATATATATTATATATATATATATATATATATATATATATATATATATATATATATATATATATATATGAGAAAAATGGAAATGAGCTGACAGCTCACGCAAGTTACCTGAGCTGCAGTTCATTTTCACTATCTCTAATAATATTTTTTAAAAAATTTCTTTTGGATTATGATTTCGACCTTCTAGGGTTCACTCATACTCAATTCTTGGGTTTTAGTTTTGATTTGGTACTCCATCAAGTTAACACAAAATTAACGGTTATCAATAAATAAAACATTTTGTATGCCCTTGATGAAAAGGTAAATGAGCTCCAAAATTTATAAAACTTAATCTGAAAGAAGTTAAGTATGTGTAGATAGTAATTGTTAAAAAAAATTGAAAAAAAGTTATGGGATCATTGTAGTTTTGCCGCTAGCTCACGTACCTTTTCCTGAGCTGGCGACTCACCTACAGTAATCCCTATATATATATATATATATATATATATATATATATATAGAGAGAGAGAGAGAGAGAGAGAGAGAGAGAGTGGGGGGAGAGAGAGAGAGAGATTTAGACTAGGCTACTATTAATAGTATTTGGATGAGGATAATGTTAATCAGGATCTAAAAATGAGGAACCCAAAATGAAAATCCATTCTGATAGATGTGATCTACTCTTCATAAAGTATCTAAATATAAAATTTTATTAAAATTAGATTTTATTTAGGTGGATCAAGTGCAAACAAAGCAAACGCATCAAAATTGTTATAAAATTCAATAATTTTTAAGTGCTTGATTTATTAGTAAATAAAATCCAATTTTCATGGAATTTTGTATTTAGATAATTGTGAAGGGTAGATCACATCTACATGAATGGATTTGCATTTTGGATTTCTCATTATTATATCTCCGTTAATAATATCTACACTCAAATACAATTAATAGTAACTAAGCCTAACTCTATATATATAATATGAGAAAAATGGAAATGAGTCGCTCGTCTTACGTAAATTATTTGAGTTGCAGCTTATTTCTACTATCTCTAATATTTTTTTTTAAAAAAATTCTTTCAGATTATGATCTCGATCCCCTAGAATTCATTCATAACTAATTTTTGTTTTAGTTTTGATTTTGTCTTCCATTATGTAGACACAAAATTAACGGTTTTCTATGAATATAATATTTTGTATCCATTTGATAAAATAATAAACAAACTTTAAAATCATGAAATTTGATTCTAAAGTAGCAAAAGGGATACATATATCTACTTGACTTAATATAGGAGTACGAATATGTGTATGCATACAAGTATGTTAGAAAACAAGAGAAGCATATGTACGGTATAATATACAAGTACATATACATACATACAATTATATATACAAAATAAGAGATTACAATATATATACAAGTGTATTATTATGAATATACGAGATACATACTACAAAATATGAGAATACATATAGGCTTGTATAATATGGAAATATAACTCGTATAATATGAAAATATGAGATTTTACATATACAATAACTATAAGTAAACCCTAAAATACATACACACATGTCAAAATTCGAAAATACGAAAAGGCATATAAATTTGTATTTTCTAATTTTACGAAGGTGTGACTATTATTACATTAAAGATTTGAGTATAGAAAAATTGGAGCATTTGAACCTAGAGAGGCTGTTGGCCAGCGATGTTGACCACTGGCTGGTAGCCAACTAAAGCCAAACGCAATCCTAATTTTTACAGGGTTTCCTCCTTATCAAAAATAGTATTTTATATGGCTTAAAAACTCATAAATTGATAGGTATATTTTAAATCAATTAATTAGCACAAAATAGGGATTTCAATTATAAAATTAAAACATATTCTAAATTATTGCTAAACAAAAGAACTAAGGAATTTAGATAGAATCTACTCAAGCAAAAATCTTCTTGATGAGCTACAAAGTCACTGCACCAAGCCCAAGAAGATTTGGCCATATTCATATCGCGGGAGTTTCTAGATGGGCACAGGAAATCTCCTAGTGAGCCCACTTTTCCTAGTGTGCACATGACCCTAAATCAAAATTTTGATTTTTTCCTAGTGTGCACATGACCCTAAATCAAAATTTTGATTTTTTCCTAGTGAGCACACATATATACCCTAAATACCCTCACAACCTCCTTTCTCCCTCCGATCGTTCCCCAAAACCCAAACTCCTTTCTCCCTCCGATCGTTTCCCAAAACCCAGGCGCGAGCCCGGTCCGATGGTCTCTCTCTCGAGCCTCTCGCTCGGATTCTCTCTCTCTCGCTCGGATTCTCTCTCTCGGGTTCTCTCTCTCGCAAAGGTCGCGCGAGCTTTGCCCTGTCTCTCTCTCTCTCGGGTGGCTCGGGTGGAGTCCGACCTCCGCACAAGGTCACTGTCTCTCGTCTCGCCGACGCCTAGGGACGCCGATCACATCCGGGACGCGGTCTCCGATCCGGGACGCAGTCTCCCTGACTTGCCGACTCTCACTCTCGATTTAGGAGCTCTGGATCTAGGAGTGCAGGTAAGGAATTTGCTATTTAAATTAAATAAAATTTACAAATGGATTATGATTTTAGATAGATTGATTTGTTGTTTTATTTTTAGTGGGCAGTATATGTCCTATACTTTGATTGAGAAATTTTTAACTATATGTCCTATATTTTGATGGATACTAAGGAAGCATGATAATGTCATGTCTTCTATATCAAAATCAAAGTTTGCAGGTTTTTTTTTTGTTATTTTCTAGAAAATAAAAAAATATATTAATCAATATCAAGATTATGGATTAATCCATCAAATTACGTGTTGATCATGTCATGTCTTACAAAATTATAATTTTATTATCAAATTAATATTTCTATAATATCAGAAAAAATTTTGGGATGAGATTATAAACTATATAAACTACTAATGAGCTAATGTGAGATGAAATTTTGGGATGAGATTTTTTATAAACTACTAATGAGCAAGATTATAACTAATTTTTATAATTGCATGTTTTGTAGCGAATGAGAGATGAAATTTTGTTCACAAGTATATTCATAAAATTCTCGATTTAGCTAGATTTATGATATCATATCCGCAATACTGGATGAATCAATAAATATCAGCAATGTTGGCACTATTCCGATGCCAATATTATAAAGTTTATATCATATTGATACCTCAAAAGCCAATTCAATGTTCGTGCTACTTATTGGTTTTGGTTTAAATTTAAAACCTTGGATAAAAATAAACTTAATTAAAAAAATAAAAGAAAAAAAAGTTTTATTGAGAGGCAAATGTATGTAAACAGATATGAGCATGACCCCTAAGTTTTAAAACCAACTTCAATGTCTTGATAGAATTTTGTTGAACCCATGTTCTGCTGAACCGCGTGAAATTGTTGCCACTGGATACAATTTTGGACCTTTATTACAAGCTTTATGAAATTTTGTGCTTTGTGTTTATCTTATTTAATTTAATAGATTTAGATAGGCAAATATATATAGCATATGGTGATTTTTGATGTTCGATTATTGGTAATTTTAATTTGTCAATAAAATCGTTGGTGATTTACAGATGGATCCGGCGCAACCATCTCGGATTCGCCCAATAGCCTCAAATAGGACGAAAAAAACAGGGATTCGTCCAGCCGTAGATCCCAACATCCCTGAAATCCGTGACGAACCGAATCCACAAGTTGATGCTGCCACAGAGAGTCTTGCGTTACACATTCCCCGAGGTGTATCGCAAGAAAGTTATGGCATCGATGAGACAGATTCTGAAGAAGAGGAAGTGTCGCCAATAAATGGAGGACCATATGATTTATCTCTGTTGAAGAGTTTCAGAACACATGTTGCTTTCTTCATATCTAAGAATGAGGTAATATATTATTAACTTTTATTTAAACTTTATCGTTATTGATGTTTATTTAAATTTTTTTCCTTCGTTATCATTTCAGGAACGAGATCCATTACGGTGCATAAATCACATGAAAAAAATCAACACATGGCCTCTAGAATCTGAAGAGCCAAATACTCGTTTTGTGCAGTATATCCGTAATTCCTCTTTATATCCGCTCACATTATGTTCTTATCAGTACATTAGTAGCGTAGAACTAACAGCATTTGTCGAGCGTTGGCATCCAGAGACGAATACTTTTCACTTGTCATTTGGAGAAATGACGATCACTCTTGATGATGTCGCATGTCTCCTTGGGTTGCCAGTTACAGGAAAGTCTGTTAGCCTTTCAGATAGAACAGATGGACTGATTGCAGTTGAGCAACTTACTGAGTCATTGGGTGTCGGGTATAATGAAGCTTTTCAGGAGTTGAATACGAAAGGTGGAGCTTCAGCTCGCCTTGATTGGTTAAGAGAACGTTTTAGCGGTGTCACAGACGCGGATACAGAACTGAAAATATTATGTGCTGTCAGAGCATACTTACTTTACCTCCTTGGGTGTACACTTTTTGGGGACAAGAGCGGCACAAGGGTCCCTGTTGACTATCTCGCACTTTTACATGATGTCGAGAATGTGCATACATATGCGTGGGGTGCTGGAGCCCTAGCGTATTTGTACAGACAGCTCGGTCTCTCCTCACGAGCCCATGCGGCTCAGATGTCCGGATATTTAACACTGCTGCAGGCGTGGATCTTCGCTCACTTTTCGTCTTTAATGCCAGTATTAAATGGTGGATATAGACTTGACCAGCCACAAGCATGCAGGTGGTTGAGCAAACGGGACAACAAAGTGTCCTTAGAGCATGTCAGAGCTGTTAGGGATAGGCTAGACACACTGACGGTCAACGAGGTTAGGCAAACTGTCATTCTATTTGGTATTTTTCTCTAATTGTTCATAATTCCAAATTTCCATTTTAGTTTTCATAATGAGATGATATTGCAGGTGACATGGGATCCATATCGGTCCTTTAGGGAAACTCATCCATTTCAGGAAGTATGCTTCTATATGGGTACATTAAAAATGAAGGATATTGTCGAGCCTTATCACCCTGTACGGGTGTTACGACAGTTTGGGCGTCTATATTCCGCCTCCACCGTTCAGACCTATTCGAGAAAAACGTGGACTTACGAGCAAAAGCTACTCGGTGACATATGGACATGCTGAGCAAATGTGGCTTAGTTGGTTAGATCATGTACTTGCACAGGAGCATCGAGGCGTAGAGGCAAGTACACCTGGCGAGTGCACGCATGATTATATGCCGTGGTATGAGAAGGTATCTCGCCGCTTTATAGGTGCGTCCATCCATTCCTCGAATCAAGAGGGAGCAGCGCAAGATGTCCCGCAGACAAATAGAGAAGATGTCCCGGAGACAAATAATGATGAGGTAATATTTAGTTTTTTTATTCTTTGTTAATAAATCAGGTTTAATCAAACTTATATATGTATTTACCCTGATATATGCAGAGAATTCAAGAAGCTATATCAATTATTGATCCCTTCTTAGAGGCAGGCGAGACTAGAACCAAGAAGAGTTCGCTCTATCAAGCCCTCGTAAAGATCAAATCAGTTCTAACTGGGTGCAAACAAACTGATATTCACACAGTAGCACAGCCCGTTGCGCAATCCCCCTCCGATCCAGCGAGCTCTTCAAGACGTCGTCAACCCGCAAGGAAGCAACCCGCTCGGAAGTCTAGAAGAATATAGAATTTGATGTTATTTTGTAATATCAGTCGCAAATCCAAAAAAAATGTTAGCTTGGAACTAATATTATGATTTAGTTTGTTGTTTTTCTTAAATCAAGTTGTACTAAATGATTCAAGTTATATGTATTAATAACCTACCACATGATCTTGAAAGTTTTATGATTTTGTCTGATTATAATGGTTGCAATTATTGTGATTTAATTGGGATTTATATCCCAAGATGTTACAGTTGAAGAAAAAATATTAGTGATGCACAGTGAAGTGATCTTTTGAAACAAAAGTGTATACAGTTATGTTTCATGTTACTAACCTTCACTAACCCCCACACAGTATTTGTAACATCTGATGTTCATTTATCTTTTTGTTCAATTGATTTCTATATATGGTGGTTTTGGAAATAATTTGTAGTCTTTTATTAAATTTTGGTTAAATTTTCCTGTTGGAGGAATTATGAATCATTGCACGCATGCACAGTGAAGTTATCACAATAGAGTTTTTCACTTATTTTATTTGACTTGTTCGTCATCATATTTAGCTCAGAAATGTTATTTCTCGGCCACCCAATGCTTTTATTTAACTTTCTCCTCCTGTGGGGGTAAGTGATTCACTGTGCTATGTTTAATTTCTATATATGTTGTTTAATTGATCTTTTAATTTTGCTCACTTAGGTATCCTTGTACGCACCATCCACTATGGCTATCTCCACATTGTAATTAATTTTGAATAAAGCGGATGAATGAGTAATGCTGTTATCATTGTTATACGATTCCATTCATTCCAATCAAATCGAATTAATTTGTTTGTTGTTCAGATACTGGACATATATCGTTAAATATTCCAATCAAAACTATGGATCTTAAATTAAACTATATAGATTGGCGAAGTTGTTTTTCGGAACGCCGTATAACTTGGTTTCTATAACAATATTAGTCATCCGGGCTTACAGAACCGGATCAAATATATAACATCCGGGACTGTAAACCCGAATGATGAGATAGAAATTTTGAGGGATCCATCCAGAGTAGACACACCGGACAGAGAATATTCATCCGGGTTTACAGTCCCGGACATATTACCTCTGTCCGGGCTGTATAACCCGGACAGAACGTTTTTGTCCGGCACTGAAAGCCCGGACTAAGGGGATAACCATTTAAAAAAAGCCGACCAACAACAGTCTATAATATCAAGTTTTTCGTATCAAAATAAATAAACAAAATAGGTTGTGACTATTTAAATTTAAAGCTATTACTGTTTAAATTCAAAAAAGGTTGAGACTATTTAAATTCAATCATTTTTAACATTTTATTAATCAAACTTATATACTCTTTGAAACTCATTCCAATATGAAACTTTAACTTCTAATAACGCAAATGGGACCGAGCTCATAAAATAATGAAGAAAATAATAAGTATAATAACATGAGAGAGATAAACCATGAACGAAAGAAGAAAGCATATGCACATAGTTTATAATTTTCTTAATTTGAACGTTATCTTAATGAACCAAAGTACTTGAACTTAGGGTCATCCTAGCTTTCACATAGAACATGTAAATTTTTTTCTGGCAGTTGATTAAAAATTTTTTTGAAAATATGTCAAATTTAATCACTAAAGTTAAGTTATTAATTTCTTGATGACCTGAAAATATCCGATCTATTAATTTTTAATTTTATTGTAGAAATCAAATTATCCATAACTACTATTATTCACAAAATAAAGAATATTCAATATGAAATAATAGAGGGAAAAAGTTAGAAAAACGATGTTTTGTTGTATACATAAAAATCAATGAGTAAAAAAAAGAAAATTTTGTGTCGGTCCGGGCTATACAGCCCGGACATAATATCTCTGTCCGGGGAGAACACACCAGACGGATTAATTATGTCCGGGGTGCATACCCCGGACAGATTCTGTCCATCCGGGGTATACAGCCCGGATGGTGTAATTTTGTCCGGGTTATACAGCCCGGACAGAATAATTTCTTCCGGGCTGTACACCCCGGATGTGTGGATCAAAAAATGAGGAATAAATCATCCGGGCTCGACATGCTGGACTATTTATCTCCGTCCGGGTTAACAGTCCCGGATGTGCTATAGATTATCCGGCTCTGTAAGCCCGGATGACTGACACCCCGTGTCCAGTTCATTAACAACAACGGTATTTTGATTCAAAATTTTGGTATATAAACATATCAACAAAGGATTTATAAACATATCAAAATTTTGGTATATAAACTTGCCATGAAATACGCCAGTCATTAACAACTAAAAAAATATAGTTTGGGACCCAATACAAGGCAACATAGGATTTATTGATACGGGACCTCTAACTTTGAATCCAAACATTGGCACCAAAAAAAAAGGATGCAAGTTTGAAGCTAACATGAAACTGCGATATATACCAGACTGAACTATTTTTTCATTTCATATAATTACAATTGTTAACTGTTTTGAACAAAAGATGTACACAGAATAAGGTCATCCGCAGAATCATAGATTATAAGTCTATGATATCTTGTGTTGCAATATTCGTTGGCACAAGTTGCTTGAATTGTTCAATTCGTTCTATATAAAAATCTTGCCATCCAGTCGCAACCGGGTCAAGATTCCGGTGCCAATTTAGCGCAATATTGGGAACTGGATGTCCTGCGTTTAGTTTAACCTGCATGATTTAAAGTTGTATTACGGATCTGTAATAAAATTCAAATGTAAAATATAAAGGAGTCAAAATTTACCGGGACAAAATGACATCCTCCAACGAAAGCCATACTCACTTCCTTGACCTGGAGAATTGAGGCCGGAGGCGGTGATCTTAGCGGTAGGAAAGTTAGGCATTGGGCATTGGAAATGAAAAATAACACTAAATTAAATCTCGACGCTATCAAATGACCCATGTCGGGCAAAGTCATCCAGTGGTCAGAATTTGGAAATTCTCTAAAATAGTTTATTAACTTTCGTAGCTCAACAAAACGATCAACACTTCCAAATAGACTAATGTAGGGTAGCTCATGTTCATCAAGCTCGGTTAGCAAGTCTCTGCGAATTTGACTCCACTGATCCTCCCCGAAGCCAAGGCTATCTGCGATGACTCTAAACCCACAATTTCCGTCCGACTTAACTTCACCAACATTACTGATATAGGGAAGAAAGAAATTAGGTAGCGATTCTTGATAACGAAATTTGGGTATGCTTGAATGGAATATGGGCTCGGCCTCCAAAATGAGGGGAAGTTCGGATACCGAAGCTTCCGCTGATGTTCTAAAACCAAGAGTGGATTCCTGTAAACATAAATTTTAGAAGTTAAAAACAATATGAAATCCGTTGAGATATAATACTGCATATAAATGGTTTACCTTTTGCATAGGCTTTCGCTTTGGCATTAGCTTCGTCGGCCAACATTTTCTTTGAACAACCACTGCTTTCATCAATGGAGAACGACTAGCAGTTTCAGAAGCAATTAGCTCAAAAGCACAGGGATTCCGTTTTGTAGAGTAGTCGTGTTTCCTTTTCCGGCGCGCAACGTGTGGTGTCACCTTCGGAACAGGATCAGCAAGTGAAGAACTTGCTGGATTTGAAATTTCATTCAACTTCTTTAACCTTCGAGCTTGTTCCTCGTGATCACATTTAAGCAAGTTACAAATAAATACCTCCACATCTTTTTCGTAATTTAAACAATCAACAGCCGATGCTTTGACTGGGAGCATGTCAAGTTTTCGCCAATGGAGGTCAATGCAATCCAATGGGATTGCTCGATTATCTCTCTGGTACATTGCAATTTCATGGGCACATGGCAAGTTATACGTTTGCCTAATTACGCAACCGCATTCAACTGCATCCACTCCGATAGTAGCCGCTCTTCGTAATTGATTCAAAATCAGATTTAATGCATGTATGGATATTACACCCAGGAGTTCTCTAAATTCTGGCAACATGAAATTTCGATTAAACATTGTAAGGCTTTTTTCAAAAGATGCCTTAATCTCAGTATGTTGCAATTCAAGTAAAGAGTGAATGTTGCTCCAGCAGTTTTCGAAGTTGCCTTGACTCGTTCGAAGTTGCCGTTTCAATTTTGCATGAGCACTCTCCGCTCGATTAGTTGTAACATTATCCCTGTGGAGACACGTATTTGTCCAGTAAGCAACAAATTTATCTTTATATGGATCCAACCAAGTCTTCGTGACATATTCAACTGCATCTGGATATGCTCGGAATTCATTCATGAGTAAAGTCCGAGTTGAATCGTACTCCTGAATAGTTTCAGATAACATTATCAACTTCCAAATTGAGAAAAATTTCTTCCATTCTGTTTTCTGTTCCAAATATTTTTTGCAATGAGCCAACACATTACGGTTGATATGCCATCTACATAGTAAATGCCGACTTGAAGGAAATATCGATTGAACAGCATTTACTAGTGCTAAATCTCTATCCGTTACAATCACACATGGATAAATTTCATTAATAAATAGTCCACGTAACTTATCAAGTGCCCATGCATAGTTTGATTCCCGTTCTCTTTCAAGAAAAGTGAAAGCAACACAGAATGACATATTCGTCGATGTTACGCCAACTATTTCAAGTAACGGGTACTTGTACCTGTTTGTTTTATAAGTACAATCTAGGATGATAACTCCTGGAAATGCACGTAGAAGCTCCACACCAACCGGATGTGCCCAAAAGAGGTCAGTTACTGCTTCAGTTTGGTTATTGCTGCGATGCCACTCAATATACTTGCATTCCGAAATTTTAAATAGCAAGTGTTGCATTTGCGTTCTACCCCCCTGTTCATTAACCTGAAGCTTGTGTCGTGCATTATAAATTGTCTTCATCATTGATGCATTCTTCGGATCCTTCATCTTCAAAGATATCAGGATATCTTTTGGTCGTACATGACATTTCGACAACTCCATTACAACAGAAGTCTCGCTTTGGGTTAGTCTTCCTGCATATGAGTGTCCCTCAAGATATTCTGCTGCAAGATGATTATGCGTACCGCATATAACCATCAGTTTCCACTCAGACCCCTCCGCAGATATTTGTTGACCCTTTAGCTTAAAGGGGCATCCACATTTTTTGCTACCCCTGAATCCTTCATCACCCTTTAATTTTTTGAATCTTGGACTTCCCCCTCTTTCACAACCAAACCAGATTCTTCCCTTCTTATAATGGCCTCCACTATCCGATTTTGAAACAATTATCACCAAACCTAACGTCTTTCCCGTATCACGAACCCAATTTGCAAGCTCTTCTCGATCTAAAAAAGTCTACAATTACAGTGATTCAGTTAAACATCTCCACATTATATATTATATACACAAAATCTACTATATCATCGTACCTCACTTGTTGTGAATGCCGAACTATAATCAACAGCTATCTCGCTCTGATCTTGGTTACAATGTGTTGAAGGTTTATCCTATTAACCAAAGTACACATAATAGAATGATCATTAGAACGGCGGCAAAATCAAAATTGTTCTTCCTAATCGATCTCTATTTTAATTAAATCTATTCATTTTAAATTAAAACTTATAGAAATTAAAGTAAAATTATCGATTCATACCTCCAGTGACTTTTGATCGTCAAAAGAAACTATCGCCAAGTTGTGCAACTCCATTTTCTTCTCCGTCAACTCACGAAAGAAATTTTTTTATGTTCTTCTAGGGTTAGGTAATAAAAGAACCGATTTAAGCTAAATATAGATTTTTATTTTTGTATGGATGTTTGATTTTGAGAAGTAGATTTTTTTTTTTTTTTTTTTTTTCCTCCCTCTTTTTCTCCTCACCGCCTCTGTCTCTCCCTCTCGAGTAACGCGGGAAAAATGGGAAGAAGAAGAAGATAGTGGGAAGGGTATTTTGGACCTAAAGATTTAATGGCAAAACGGTAAAAATATAAGTTTTTTTAAGTGGGCTCACTAGGAGATTTCCTGTGCCCATCTAGAAACTCCCTCGTATCGCTGCCTACCAATAAATACTGCTAGGTGGAGGTTTGGTAATGTCCAAGCCACCGTGTTTTAAGCCAAAATTTGCAAGCATAAGGAATTACAACTATTGGCACGGATAAAGTCTTAAGCAAGTCCATGGGTTACCATATTAGCAATGCTACTAAACAAGACAAATGTCACGAATTTAGAACTTAAACAAATGATCTAATAGCGCAGGGTATGAGTGAGACTTACATGGATAGACTCTCTGTTAATTATCGAGTTACCATTTTGCATGATTTATTTACTAATCAATACTTTTTAAATATAAATAAAAAATACAAGTTTTAAATACTAATTTCCGTGCTTATGTAAAATAAGTGTAACTTACTTGTTTTGCTAGGATTTAAGAGAGATGAAGACTTCTTCATCTTCTTTCTTCTCATCTACTTCTTCATTCATGAAAACGAGACTGAGAGAGAGAGAGAGCGATTAAAGAGATAGGAATGAATGAAAAAATAACATGGAGTGATGGAGAGGGGTATATGGGTGCAACCACGAGCATGGCAAGGCCCTTCCCTTGGCAAGCATTAGTCGACTTAGAACAAAGATGGGGAGAAAGCATGAGCTAGAGTTGGATTATGTTTAAACATTATATATATGTGGGGTGTGCGTGTGCGCACGTGCATGCGCTTGCTTGTGCGCGTGTCTATATATGTACACACACACTCATATTTATGTGTACATGTGTGTGTTTATATACACACACACACCAACTATTGGGTTTGTATCTCGTATTCGTTGAGTATCCAGGTGTGATCAAAAATCACAAGAAGTTCCAGTTGGACTTAACTTAGAAAACCAGAGTTCTAATTGGATTAGAACACCAATTAGATGATGATAGTGCTATTCTAATAGGATTAGGATAGGAACACTATATATATCTCTTGTATGAGATACGAGAGGAGAAAACAATTGATAAGAGAGATATTTATATTATTATGAGAGATGCGAGAGATAGAGAGATACTTGGATCTCTTCTTGTAACATATTTTTCTCATAGTGGATTTTCTCTCGTTGCTCCCATGGACGTAGGTCGAACTTGATCGGCCGAACCACGTTAATTCTTTTATTTTTCTTGTGATTGTATTATTTCCGTCGTCTCTGCAATCTCGATGGAGATTCAATCCTCAACAAGTGGTATCAGAACTATGGTTATGGATCCAGAATCAAGATCGCGAGATGGTGAATATGATATCGAGTCGATAAGGAGGTTAGTGTGGAGGCATCAAGGCAAAATACAATAAGAAGTAGAAGAGAAAAAAATAGCCAGATATAACTGGTGATGTGCATAACCGGATGCTCTAGCAATGTGCACCAAAAGGAGTGGCTGATAACTGAGATGGATTCTGGGGTGCAAATCGATGGCTGCAGTTGATCGAAGCATGGATCGAGGAATCGGAGTCTAATTAAGGTGATTCAGGAGTCGAATTCTATGTTTTTCAGCATTCCGGATGCAGTGGTGGATATGGATTAGGTAAAATCCAATGTTTGGAGCATATTTTGTACAGACTAGCAGTGATCGACGATGATCGAGGGATCAATATTGATCGAGATGATCGATAGTCGATGGTTGGTTGATTGTACGATGATAAGGTACGGCGTGGTACTTCATGTTGATAGATGCGGTTACTTCGTGATATGATAAAGCACATAGTAATATACAATCATCTGTCCCTAGAGTTGGTCATAGTTTTTTGGATCAAGGTGGTATGGTGTATTGATCACTTTTGTGCGCTGCATAATATGATAAGTGATTGTGGGTACTCCTAAGGTCCAAGTGTTTTGACCGAGGTGGAGCATGGTGTAGCAATTATAAACACTTAGTGAAGAGCATGGTGTAGTAATCGTGAGTGTTCAAGGGAGTACGATTTAGTGATCATGAGTGCTCGAAGGAGAGCATGGTTTAGTGATCATAAGTGTTCAAGTATAGAGACGGTGATGATTATACAAGTTGTTCCTGATCGGTGGAGCATGGTGATCGTGTGGGGGATGTCTACAAAGTGGATGATAAGAACAACGGAGTTTCTTCAAGATGCATGGCTCATCGGATATGAGCCAAGGTGGAGATTGTTGGGTTTGTGTCTCGTATTCGTTGAGTATCCAGATGTGATCAAGAATCACAAGAAATCCCACTTGGACTTGGGTTAGAAGACTAGAGTTTTAATTGGATTAGAATACCAATTAGATGGTGATAGTGTTATTCTAATGGGATTAGGATAGGAACACTATATATATCTCTTGTATGTGATACGAGAGAGGAGAGCAATTGATGAGAGAAATATTTATATTATTATGAGAGATGCAAAAGATAGAGAGATACTTAAATCTCTTCTTGTAACATATTTTTCTCATAGTGGATATTTCTCTCTTTGCTCCTGTGAATGTAGGTCGACCTTGGTCGGCCGAACCATTTAATTCTTGTATTCTTCTTGTGATTGTATTGTTTCCTTCATCTCTGCAATCTCGATGGGAGATTTAATCCCCAACAACAACAATAACTAAGCCTTTTGTCCCAAATACTTAGGGTAGGCTATATAAGAGAATCACGTTAGATCGATTATTATAATCCTTCTCATTCAATCCTATCGAGTTATATGTCCTTATTTACACCTCTAACATATATATCTTTCGTATCTTCTTCATCCATGTTTTTGTGTCCTCCCTTTACTCTTTTAACTTGCCCTACATTGATAAGCTAGCCATATTGAACTGCTAGGCTGATTTTTGCCAAGTTGTCTTTTGCCAAACTGATGACCGCTAGGCTGAGATCCGCTATGCTGAGGACCGCTAGGTTGGCCACGCTGATGACTGCTAGGATGAGGTCCGCTAGGCTATGGACTGCTAGGTTGGCGATGCTGATGACCGCTAAACTGAGGTCCGTTAGGCTGAGGACCGCTAGGTTGATTTTTGCCAAGTTATTTTTCACCAGGATGATGACGCTACGCTGATCTTTGGCAAGTTATCTTTTGCCAAACTGATGACCGCTAGGCTAATGACCGCTAGGCTGGTTTTCGCCAAGTTGTGGACCTCTAGGCTGGTTGATGTGATAATTTACTGCAAGCGCACAGTGTCGGTGTAGCGCTGTACAGGTCGTCCCACAGAGATCTAAGGTGTTTTTATGATTCTTACTATTTCTTAAGTTCTAGTGGATTAACTAAGAGTTCTGGGTTGGAAGGATGAGTTTTTAAGTTCTAAAGATTAGCTTAGAATTTCGAATCCATTAGAATAGTAGCCTAATAATGAATTATCTCTTTCTTCCTATCTTTTTAATTATGCACGGTTAAGTAACATATTAAAAAGGTGATCTTTTTAATTTGAATTTAGTCAAGTGCCCCTAAGTATGACCTATCAAGTGATGTGAAAGTATAGACCATCAAAAATAACACCTTTCTTATAACAAATCATATCAAGTAGAAAATCTCATAAACAAAAGAAAAGAAATAAACTTCAAACCATAATCTAAGCATAGGCTATTAAGAAACCTAACTCAAGTATAACATATCAAAGAAATCAAATTTACAAGTTTATTCAAGTCAATTTATTTCTAGGAAAATCTCTATTGATAATTCTAAAAAACAAACAATGAATAAGAATTCCAAAGTTCATCTAAGCATAAATTATCAAAATATTAATTAAGCATAATCTTTCAAAGAATTATGATTTGTAAACTCCATCTTTTATTTATTTATAGAAAAATCATAATTTTATTTCTTTCTAGGAAGAAGATGAGATAAATCCATGTTAGATCTATTAAGCTAATGTCATCTACATCGTAGAGCTAAAGAAAATTAGCGACTCATATTCCTAAAAAGCAAAATCAAATCTTTATTCATGAAAGCAAATAAATTTAATCTAGAAAGCAATAAAACCTAAACTAGAAAGCAATTAACTCTATCTAGAAAGCAAATAAATAATTAAAAGCAATGGCTTACCTCTGGAGTATGGTATTGTGGCCGTCACCCCTTCAGCAAAATCCTAATTTTATTAATTTTAAAACGAGTACAAAACTTCAGGATTTTTCCTTTGAATACAAAGATACGGCCAATATATAGGCTTCGAAAATCAAACTCTAATTCTAACAGAACTGAAAAACTAAAAAATTACAAAGAAGCCACCGACGAAATCTCAACGTGTGGGCCCACTTTAAGGCCGCTAAATAGCTGCAAAAGCCGCCATTTGCGGCCTTATTTTGAGTAAATCGATTGAAATTTCTTCCACGTGAGTCTTGTGTCTTGTACATTTTATTTTACGGACTTTATTTGACTTTGAGTCTCTGTCGTATTTTAATCTTGTAACTTTACTCTCTTTAAACTCTTTTCTAGACTTGATTTCCTAATCCGGCTCTGATTTCATACTATCTCCTTGTATAATCGGATTACCTGAAAAAGACACTAAAAATACCCGAGTAATATTTATTTATATACAAAAATAGATAAAGTATGAGAGGAAAAATACAATATATGATACTTATCACACCCCCACACCTATCTTTTACTAGTCCTCGAGCAAAACCTAAACTTAAAAAGAAAAAGAAAAAATTCTAACTCACTTTTGCGGAATCGCGATTGCACTTAGCACGTGCAACAAGCTCTTAAACCCCTAGATTACCCTAGTGGATGAGTTGTGTCTCGTGAGGGTTTGCAGTGAATATACCCACAAAATTCAAGAAGAAAATAGATTTAGGAATAAAGAAAAGAAAAATAAGGATAACCGAAAATCAAGAAAAATAGAAATTTTATACAAAGGAAAGAAAAATCTTTTTTTTTATGATATTTTCATCAATTAATCTCACTAATATACAAACACAAGTATGCATTTAGATTATCAATTTTCAAATCGAGCATCATATCAGATACACTTATCATTTTAATCAAAAATTTAAATCCTACGTTTCAATACCTACTAACAGATAATCCATTGGCTCATATACATCTACGTGCACGTGTGATAGTCTACTTCGGCCTTGGACTCCAACTCTAACTCATGATTCATTTCCTCTCTCATAACATTTTTTTTATTTTTCTTTTTTTCCTTTTTTTATTATTATTATCTTTTAAGAATATTTCACTTTTCATGCGAATACTCATGCTTGCTTAGGCGCAACGTACCCGATTACTCGGTTCATACTCTTTTCGTTTTCTTTTCTTTTTTTTAGAATATTTCACCTTTCATGCGAATATTCACGCTTACTTAGGCGCAAAATACCCGATTACTTGGATCATACTCTTTTTTTTCACTCTTAAGGCTATTGCCTTAATACCATGCGCACCCAATTATTTTATCACTCTCGAGGCTATTGCCTTAATACCAAGCTCACCCCATTATTTTATTCTCACTTTTTTTTTTGTTTAGAGAGGGAAGACTTATTCAATCGTTATCAATTTTGTCCTTAACCTAATAAACTATTGTGAAGTAAAAAATAGATATATACTTGCCTCAAAACTACTGTAAGCAGTATTTATTTTTCGGATTTTAATTTTTTTCTTAAAATTCAAAGTGTATCGTCCAATCTACTCTCCTATCCAGTTTCAAATCTAAATTTGTTCCTTTATCTGTAATTAGATTGATTTATTGATAAAAAATACATAAATTTATTGTTAAATTTATTTTTTTAGGTTTTTTTTTAGTATTTTTTTTTTAAATTTTTTTTTCAGTTAGTTACCCTAAAAACTACCCAAAGTGTAAAATAAAGAAACTCAAAAATCTAAAAAAAAAAATCCTATAAATAAAAAATAAAATCCTAAAAATCTCCTAAAACCTGCTCCCCCACACGTACACTTGTGTATGCCCTCATACACAAACCAAGTATGGTAAAATAAATATGAAAACTATTATACAAATACTATACAAATATGAGTCATAAAAATTACGATCTCAATATTATCACCCTATTAACATATGGAAAGTGGTTACGACCTCTCGATCGCTTCCCACTTTCAAAGTGTGTGCGTTTTAAACGTGAAATGAGTGCATTATTATATCTCATCAACCTCCTACAAGTCACGAGATTACATGTCTGCTTCTTATGCCGTCCTCGCTTTTTCTTTGTCCACATGTAAGCATTAACAATTGGGTTAAAGAATTCTTTATTATAAACCTGCCAATCATCGTTAGTAACAAGCATACATGTAGAAATATCATGAGGTGAGAAGAGTGTAATATGATCAAGTGAACGTGGTGGTGGCTCTTCTAACTCATGAAGTAATGCGAGCTCCTCTGCAAACAAATCCTCAAAAGTTTGCTCATAATTCAATGACACACTTGCACAAGTATCATCATATATTAAATCAGTATGTGTCAATTCTTCTAATAGTATGAGCTCATCTTTGAATATTTGCTCAAATGAGGGTTCATTATCAATACAAGAGGTCGAATGAGAGTGCAAATCGTGAATCATGTTGATCTCAATGAGGGAGCTCGTTGCGTGCTCATCCATATTAAATATGTTCAATGCCACAGTCATATTCCCAAACGATAACTTCATGAGGCCACTCCTACAATCAATTAATACATTTGATATTGCAAGGAATGGTCTACCCAAGATAACGGGAATTTGATTCCGTAGATTGGAGATCGGCTCAGTTTCTAAGATAATAAAGTCTACAGGAAAGATAAACTCGCCGACCTTAATGAGCACATCTTCAACCATACCAAGTGGTCTCTTGATCGAACGATCAGCTAACTGTAATGTGACCTTGGTAAGTTGAAGTTTTCCTAACCCCAGTTGCTGATAAATAGTGTAAGGAAGCAAGTTGACACTTGCCCCTAAATCAAGCAACGCCCTATCAAATGTAGTGTTCCTAATGGTGCATGAGATTGTAGGGGAACCTGAATCTTTGTACTTGATAGGCAAGGAGTTAGAGAGGATTTGCGATATATTTGAAGTAAAAAAAATTTTCTCAGGAATATTTCTTGCTCGTTTCTTAGTACACAAATCCTTGAGGAACTTAGCATAAGTAGGAACCTGTTGTATAATGTCAAGGAGTGGAATATTAACCTTCACCTGCTGAAATATTTCAAGAATTTTTTCTACTTGCGGTGAAGGTTTCCTAAGCCGATTGGGATATGGTACTTTCGGTTTAGGAACAGGTTCTTCCAAATGAGTATGTGACAGTGATGGAGGTGATGGAGATGGTTGTGGAGAAAGGGGTGGAAGAGATGGTGTAGCCTGCGAGATAGTAGGAGTTGGATCAGGGGGCATGGCTACATTATTGTCCACTTGCTTGCTAGATCTAAGCGTGTCAATGGCATTGCATTGGTAGACATGCGATTGATTGGAGTTTAAGGAACTGGCATTAGGGTTCGTTATGGGTTGACTTGGAAAGGTACCCTGGCCACGTTCACTCATCTGACTTGCTAATTGTCCAACCTGCTGCTCTATATTTTTTATAGATTGAGAGTTCACGAGCAATTGCTGACCTGTATTTTGAATAAAGTCAGTTGACATTTTCATAAGATTTTGCATTTGTGTGTCAAGCTTGGACATATGCGTGTCAAATTTGGAATGAGACTTGAGAAGATTTTCAACGTGCTTCTCAAGTGACTGAAGTCGCTTTTCTTGATCAATATTAGACCCATGTTGTGGATGTGAGTGGTTTTGTGCAGGTGGTCTATTCTGTTTATTCACATAATTTGAAGCATTTGGGTGTTGATAAGCACCCACATTTGGTCTTGGAAACTGACCAGTGGCTGGAGGCTACATGTTAGGGTTAGGGGCCCATGATATTGCCCTTGACCCCATGATAGATTTGGAAGATTTCTCCAACCAGGATTGTATGTAGGAGCGTAAGGATTGTTCATGGGTTGTTGATATAAAAGGATTGTTCATGGGTTGTTGATATAAGGCGTTAGCCTGCTCAAGTGTATGACCCATGGGATTCATTAATAATAGACACTCCTCCATAACATAATTCGGAGTTCCGCAATTAAAGCATGTGGGAACTTGAATTTGATTTACTTGACCCACTGGTAGAGCATTAGGAGTCTCTAGTGCCTCAATTCTCCTCACAAGGGCTGTCATCTTAGCTTCGGCAGTTATAGAGCTGTCGACGCTATGAATCCCACCCTTATGTGCAGAAGTTGATGCACTGGACTTCTCAGCGGGACTCTCCCACTGCATAATCTTCCACGATAGGTCCTCAAGAAAGTCCCATGCTTCATCCTCGTTTTTCCTCATAAACTCCCCCTGACACATGGATTCAAGAAGAGTTTTGGATGTGTAATCGAGTCCTTCATACACGATTTTACATAACCGCCACTTTTCTATCGCATGGTGGGGGCACTGAGCTAAAAGGTCTTTAAACCGTTCTAAGTATTTCCAGAAGGGTTCTCCTGGCACTTGACAGAGTTGATTGATTTGATTTCGTATCCTTGTCATCTTATGCGTGGGATAATACTTCTTAAGAAACACCGTCACAAATTCACCCAAGTAGTGATTGAATCAGTAGGCATACTGTACAACCACTTCTTGGCATTATCTTTAAGTGCAAAGGGTATGAAGCGGAGCTTAATTGCGTCCTCCGATAAGTGTTGCAGTTTTATCATCACGCATACTTCCTGAAATTCACTGATAAAGAGATATGCATCTTTTGAATCAGAACCAGTGAATTTAGGAAGTATACTAATGTACTGCGGCTTCAACTCATAGTGATTACCCGCTGCGTGTGGAAGTTTTATGCATGATAGAAGTGATGTGCACAACGGGTAACATCGATCCTGAAGAATCAAAATCGGTTGGTCCATCTTGGCTCCCATGAACAAATCTGATCTCACAAGTCGACCAAATTGATCACGGTTCCAATGTGGTATGAACCAATGACCGTGAGTGTATGCATGAATTTCCTAAACTAATGCAAGAATTGGGGTGTAGTGGAGAGATAAAACGGTGTAATAGATATGATCAAATAAAAATGTGATTCTTACTGTTCCTAATTTTTTTAATTTTTTATATTTTTTTTACAAAACCAGAACAAAAAATACAGAACTGAAGAAAATATGGGACTCTAATTTACCTCTTTGGCCGCTAAATAGCGGCCAAACTAGAGAGTCTGACTCTCTGGTTTCTGATACGCGGATCTGAGGCTTCTTAGATCATTTTTGTCTTCCTGTATCTGCACTTTATATTCCCTGCACACTCAACACACACTGTTAACCCGTAAAACGTCAGAAAAGCAAGAAAAACACCGTCAATCCCCAGCAATGGCGCCAAAAACTTGATGTGATAATTTACTGCAAGCGCACAGTGTCTGTGTAGCACTGTACAGGTCGTCCCACAGAGATCTAAAGTGTTTTTATGATTCTTACTATTTCTTAAGTTCTAGTGGATTAACTAAGAGTTCTGGGTTGGAAGGATGAGTTTTTAAGTTCTAAAGATTAGCTTAGAATTTCGAATCTATTAGAATAGTAACCTAACAATGAATTATCTCTTTCTTTCTATCTTTTTAATTATGCACGGTTAAGTAATATATTACAAAGGTGATCTTTTTAATTTGAATTTAGTCAAGTGCCCCTAAGTATGACCTATCAAGTGATGTGCAAGTATAGACCATAAAAATAATAGCTTTCTTAAAACAAATCATATCAAGTAGAAAATCTCATAAATAAAAGAAAAGATATAAACTTCAAACCATAATCTAAGTATAGGCTATCAAGAAAGCTAATTCAAGTATAACCTATCAAAGAAATCAGATTTACAAGTTTATTCAAGTCAATTTATTTATAGGAAAATCTCTATTGATAATTCTAAAAAACAAATAAAGAATAAGAATTCCAAAGTTCATCTAAGTATAGATTATCAAAATATTAATTAAGCATAATCTATCAAAGAATTATGATTTGTAAACTCCATCTTTTATTTATTTATAAAAAAATCATAATTTTATTTCTTTCTAGGAAGAAGATGAGATAAATCCATATTAGATCTATTAAGCTAATTTCATTTACATCCTAGGGCTAAAGAAAATTAGCTACTCATATTCCTAATAAGCAAAATCAAATATTTATTCATGAAAGCAAATAAATTTAATCTAGAAAGCAATAAAACATAAACTAGAAAGCAATCAACTCTATCTAGAAAGCAAATAAATAACTAAAAGCAATGGCTTACCTCTGGAGCATGGTATTGTGGCCGCCACCCCTTCAGCAAAACCCTAATTTTATTAATTTTAAAACGAGTACAAAACTTCAGGATTTTTCCTTTGAATACAAAGATACGGCCAATATATATGTTTCGAAAATCAAACCCTAATTCTAACAGAACTGAAAAACTACAAAATTACAAAGAAGCCACCGACGAAATCTCAACGTGTGGGCCCACTTTAAGGCCGCTAAATAGCTGCAAAAGCCGCCATTTGCGGCTTTATTTTTAGTAAATCGATTGAAATTTCTTCCACGTGAGTCTCGTGTCTTGTACATTTTATTTTACGGATTTTATTTGACTTTGAGTCTCTGTCGTATTTTAATCTTGTAACTTTACTCTCTTTAAACTCTTTTCTGGACTTGATTTCCTAATCTGGCTCTGATTTCATACTATCTCCTTGTATGAATCGGATTACCTGAAAAAAATACTAAAAATACCTTAGTAGTATTTATTTATATACGAAAATAGATAAACTATGGGAGGAAAAATACAATATATGATACTTATCACTGGTCTTGGACCTTGCATGCAAAACGAGTTTTGAGTGCTCTACAGTGCGCCTTCCGAGTCTGGTTGCGAATTTTGGTCTATTTTTGTGCCGCGATAGGTTCTCCTTTGGCGTCATATGCGGCAAGCTCCCTGAACATTGGGAGGAGCACAATTGGCTTTGACGGGCCATAGTTTGGAAATCTAAGGGGCTGTTGATTAATCAACACCTCCTTATCATCTAAGATCATAAAGTCCTCCTTTTGTTTAGAGTTAGTTTTTTCGTGTCCTCACCACATAGATCTCTTATGGCATGGACTTAATGAGTCCGACGATACGTAATCTTCATATTTTTGCTGGTCGACTTCGATCACCAGCATCTCGACTTTCTCTCCAATCATGTTGACGTCAGATTGGACCACCATCTCCTCTTCAGTATAGTAGATCTCTCATTATGGTCGCCAGTCTGTTTTCGAAAAAACAGGGGATCTTTCCATTACCATCGAATAGAGAAAAATTACAGATTATCAAAATTTTTCTTTTTTCTTTTTTGATTACAATGAAAAGAAATAAAGAAAAAAAACAGATAGAGAGGACTTATAGAATGCGTCGCTCTCCTTTAATTAGAAAATTGTGAGATTCGAGGCAGCTATGGGATCGGTCCTTTCCCCGTTGACGATCAAACGTCGATGGTTGGAGACGAGCTTATTCTTCTTCTTTGTTGATTCTTGGAGGAAGTACAAACTCTTGCGTGGGAGAGAGATCTAGCTAAATGTCCTCTTTGAGTTCTCTTGGGGTATTTATGGCTCCCAAATTGTTGAGGAGGTTTCCTTGTAGATAGAATTAAGATCTAGTTTCCTTGTAGATAGAATAGAGATCTCTTTGTAATTTTGATGAGATATCCAAATCTTCTCTTAATTTGATTTGCTCCAGATTCATTGTATCGGCTCTTGTTTCTGCACCAAAAAATAATTAAACTCAAATTAGAATTTGTACAATTATCAAACTCAAATAGAAATTAATTTAGAATTCTGCATTCAAAAATCAATTTGAATTTGATTAGAATTTGTAGAATTATCAAACTCTAATAGAATTAAATTAAAAATTCTCCATCCAAAAATTAATTTGATTTTGATTAAAATTTGGATGAGAGTTAGAGATTGCAAAACAACTCGAGATGAGGCCGAAATATATTATGTACAAGGGGGGTTCACCGTGCGAAAGGGAGTTCGAGCGGGGAAAGCGGGCGACGCCAAGCAAAACCTGGCGACCGAGCGCTGCCGTGCAAGGCGGGCCACGTGCTCGCCCGCGAGGCTGATTGACCAGCCTTGCGAGCAAAATAAGGATTTTTTTTTGTGTTTTGTTCTTTTGTGCCTCCTGAGCCTCGCAGACACCTGCGAGGGTGGGAGCCTCGTGGGAGCCCACGAGGCTAATTAACCTCTTTTTTTGTAACTAGCCTTAATTGGCCTTGTGAGCCTCGCGGGCACCCGCAAGGCTCACAAGGCCAAAATTTTTTATTTTATTTTATTTTTTTAATTATTATTTATTAATTATTATTATTATTATTATTATTATTATTATTATTATTATTATTATTATTTGATTTGGATTTGGATTCAGATTTTGGATTCGAACTTGGACTTGAATTTCGGATTCGGACTCGGACTCGAATTCGGATTTCGGATTAGTGCGGGGATAATTTTTCTCATTCTACAAACATGGCGATGATACAAATAAGACCACTCCCTCAACTTATAACCCCATGTATCATTCCCTCAATGTTTTAAGAATAAAAATATTAATGCTCCTTTTACTGACATTTTAGAAATCTTTAAACAGATACAGATTCCGCTGCTAGAAGCAATTAAGTAAGTACCATCATATGCTAAATTCTTAAAGAGCATGTGCACTATAAAAAGACGCTACAATATGCAAAAGAAGGTATTCTTGACGGAGCAGATAAGTGCTTTATTTTGCTCAGAGATATCTCTTAAATACAAAGATTCTAGATGTCCAAGTATTTCGTATGTGATAGGTTAATACAATATTAAAAAATCTCTACTAAACTAGGGTACCAGTGTGAATCTGTTACCATACTCGATTTACAAATAACTAGGTTTTAGAGGATTTAAACCAACTCCAGTCATATTACGATTAGCTGACAAATCAGAAAGACATCCTAAATGTGTAATAGAAGATGTATTAGTGCAAATTGATAATTTTTTATTTTCAATGGATTTTATTATTATTAATACTACACCTTAAGAAACACTCGTCTTTAAATCTAGTTATCCTTGGGTGTCCAATTTTAGCTACCACTAACACAGTCATTAATTACCAAAATAGAGTAGTTAAACTCTCATTTGGAAACATGATCTTTAAACTCAATGTTTTCAACGTGTGCAAGTAACCAAATATTAATTTTGATTAAATGCAAGACGTTAAGGGGATTGAGGAAATTCGTGAAGAAAGAGATATCATATCTTTATGCATCTCCGATCCGTTGGAGGTGGCATTGATAACATATGACGATTTTCTTGAAAGATATAATTTCAAAGATACTGCACAATTTGTGATTTACATGAATAATACTCATTGTTCATATGTTTCAAGATGGATACCAAAAAAGATGCATTTGAAGAGTTACCTCCATAAATAAAAATAAATTAATTCCTTCCAATATCAAAACCCCAATACTTGAGGTCAAACCTTTGCCTGAGAATCGCACGTATGCATTTTTATGACCTAAGAAAACTATCCTTGTAGTCATCTGATCAGTGCATCATTATGAGAATAACGAAGAGTGTTTGTTATTAGTACTTCACAAATACAAGGGAGTTTTAGGTTGGAGGAACATGGCGGACATTAAATATATAAATACCCTTATTTGTACACATCGTATCACCTTGGAAGACGATACTAAGCCATAAAATAAATGCAACGAAGGCTTAACCCTGCTATGGTAGAAGTGTTAAAACTTCTCAACATTGGTATCTGTCGGTAAAAAATTCTGGAAAAGCAAAGCAGATCCACGAATTCAGAGACAGAAGCCTGCAACTCATTGGATCCGCGAATCTAAGAAACTGAGGTCCGCGAATCTAAGAAACTTAGGTCCGCGAATCGAAGAAAATGAGATCCGCGATCCAGGCGACGGAACAGGTTCGCGAATCTAAAGCTGAGATTCGCGACACTACCCATAGCTTTCGGGTGGGGGTTTAATACAAAGTTACCAGACCCGAACAGGAGAATTGCCACCTCGGATCGTGGGAATAACTGCCAAACGAATGCAGCGGCGTTACTTCGATCGTGGGAATAACTACCCAACGAATATGGCGGTACTTCTCGATTAGTGGGAGCTAACGGTCGAGCAAAATATGGCGGGACATTACTCCAAGCTCCTTATAAAAGGCGGGGAGCGAAAGACACATGGGCAACACAGACAGAGACGGACGTCTTCTCCTAGAAGTTACCCCTTGTGATCAAGAGTAAAGAGCCCCTTTTTCTTTTCCTTTTAGCAACTGAGAGAAATTGTACGAAGTGTCAACGGAGAGCAGGATCGTCCTCCATAGCTACCTAGAAACCCAGCCTTAAACAAAGAGGAAAAGCTATCTTCCTCATCTTCTGTAAACGGGAAACCGTTCGATTGTAACCCTTTTATTGAAAATACTTCGATATAAAGAGCGTGCAACTTTCATGGCGAACAGAAGATTGGCGACTCCGCTGGAGACTACCATCGCCTCCGGTGACTTGGTGGTAGCTCAATCCGACAACATTCCAGTTAGTAGTATGGTCGACTCGCTCACTATTTTCGTCGACCAGCAAAAGTATGAAGAATTTCTTTCTTCAGGCTCCAAGAGCCCTACTTCCCTAAGGGGATACCATAAAATCTCCAAAGGGTCAATTTCCAAGGAGATGGCAATAGCCCAGTTGAGGAAATCAACGGACCAAGATAGTCCGAAATCCCCTTCCTTAACAACGGGCTCTCTGCCAGTTCCGATAAAGACTCTTGATCTCTCAAGCAAAGTGGACCAAGGTCCCTGCTTCAACAAGGGGAAGCGACCACCACCCGCTCCGCAAAGCTATCATGCGGAGAAGGAGATTCCTCTCACTCGTACAATGAGGAGGAACCTGAGGAGATGCAAAGCTCGTGCCCTTCACAGGAACGCGCAACAAAAGGAAACTGTCAACTCATCTCGGCAGAAACCTACGATCCAAATATGGAAGCCTAAGGGCGAGGTTGGTCAAGATGTAGAAGGATTCACTCACGTTTCCTACAGGAAGCGGAGTGAACCCGTCAAAATTGTCCATAATCAACGCGGAGCATACATTCGCGAACCTCAAATTCACAGAAGGTGCATGCCTATCCGCAAGGTTGAAACTCCACTGTCCCTCATAAATGAGCCCATCACAAAGGACTCCCGTGCAAGAGATCTTAGGGAACTTCTAAACAGAAGAAGAGAAGAATCCCATGTATCTCAATGCCACTGTGAACGACTGATCAATGCAGTACTGTCTCACTATCATTGTTCAACTCATGCCCGATCCTCGGTGTTATGTTGATTGTCGTCTCCATCAATATTGTCATCCCAATCAGCAAAAAGGAGACGATGCGGGCTCGAGTTTTCTGAGCCGGAATATCCCGCGATGACCTCCAACATGATAAGCGTTGGAGAAAAGAAGAAGAAAAAGAAGGCGAAGAAAATCTCCGAAGAAGAAGCTTCTGACCCAGAGCCCTCTTCGAGTTCGAAAGACCAATCCAACGAAGAGCGAGGAGTTTTTCGGCACACTCGACTCAAAAGTGGGGTGGCGATCCCTATGAATTATAGACATATGGCGGGGATCTCATCTGATGAAGAAGATATAGCCAAGTCTGTTATGGCTGAATCACAGACGTCTGATTCATTCTTAGAAGATTCTGCCTCTGCATATATGACGCAGAACAATATCCCAGAAGAGTTCATGCGGAGAATGGAGGAGCAAGATAGGCATATCCAGCAGCAGCAGAACGCCATCAGCGAGGTTAAAGATATGCTACACGTTCTGATGGAGTTAGAAAAAGCTAAACTGAAGAATGCAGGAAAGAAGACCAAAGAAGAAGGTCATGGTCCTCATAACAATCGAGAAGAAGAAGAAGAACATCATAAAGATGATGACAATATGCACCAGGAGGGAAATGCAAATACTGTCTGGATGGAGAGCTTCCAGAACCAACTGAATGCCCTCATGCATAAGGGCGACCTACAAGAACTGGGTGTAGTAAGGCCATATTCCATGGAGTGGGAAACGGTGCCGTTCCCAGAAAGCTACAAACCGTTAAAGCTCAAATCTTTTGATGGTAGAGGATCGCCAAACCAATACCTCTACTATTTTAAGTCGCAGATAGGGCATTTATCCGGAAATGACCCTATTATTACAAGAATATTTGTTAGTACCTTAACCGGGCTAGTTTTTGAATGGTTCCGGAGATTAGAACCGGGAACCATCAATTCCTGGAGCGACATGGAGAAAGCCTTTCTCACTAAATTCTACGAAGATGATATGGAGGTGTCAATGCCGGCACTTCTAGCCGCTAAACAAAAGAAAGGAGAGTCAGCCCGGGACTTCATCAAAAGGTTCCGGAACGATTCTCTCAGATGTCCGCATGGGATGACAGAAAAGACCCTGGTAGAAACCTGTCGACATAATTTATCGACCAAGGTTCTAGCCAGGATGGGGGCGGTGAAGTCCTCAACTTGGAAGGATCTCGCCCTATAAGCTGAAGAAGTTAAAGAAATTGCGCAAAGACTTGAAGAAGAAGGAGGCGAGGAGAAACCGAAGCGAGTTGGTGATAACAACTATAAGTGCCGACCCCGAGGGTATAAGGGAAAGGAAACAATGGCCACTGATGCGCCACAACCCACGAAGACTCCCCCGAAACTTCATCCTCAGGTGCGAGTGCTACAAAAGCAATACTCCTTTAAGGATGAGCACACGAAGACTATCTTCAAGCTCCTCATGAGTAAGAAGATGCTGAAGTTGCCAGAGTCTAAACGTCCAGAGGAAGCTGGAAAAGTTAATGATCATAACTACTGTGTCTACCATAGGATCATTAGCCACCCCACCCAAAACTGTTACATCCTTAAAGACAAAATTCAAGCCTTAGTGGACGCTAATGTCATCAAGTTTCAAGAGCACCAGAAGAAGGTGACTGCGAACATGGTGACCGTCAAGTTCGGTAAAGCGCCCTACTAGATAGAGTCAACAGTTCAAGATGGAGTGCAACCCATCCATAAAGGCACGATGCAAGTCGTAAATTTTGATCCACACCAACAGCAAAAGAAAAGACTATTCCCCTTTGAAACTGATAGGGGGGAGATACTATGGGTACATCCTGATCTCCTAAATGATGAACAATGGAGTTCCAATTCATCTGGGAAGAAGCAAAGAGAGAGGGTCTTTACCTCTAATGTCGTTTCCGTAATTCCCGAAGACGATGAGATCATTCCTGCTCTGACCGATTAGGAAAAAGAAATCGGAAATTCCTCGATCGCCGATGCAGACCCTCCCTCCGCGGGGACCCGTTCGAAAAAAGATTACTTAAAGAATTATGGCCAAACAACGGGTTCTCAACCATCTCCCGAGAAAGTCAAGCAAAAGGATCTGAAGTTTGACAAAGCTCTAAGGAAGAAGGGAAAAGAACTTGCGGAAGACTCGCGAAAGTCATTTCAGTTCGACATCCTAACACAGTTAGCCAATATCCCTGCAAGGATAACCTTGTACGAGCTCCTGAAACTCTCCAAATCTACTAGGGAAGCTTTAAGAGAAGCTCTGCAAGATTCGAAAGTGTTCTTGGCGCAAATACCAGAGATGATCGAAGAAGGAGAGTCTCTTTGTGCGACATGTCACCAGATCTCTGGTAAAAACATCCCTTGCGTCACTTTCTCTCCGGAAGATATGCAAGTCAGAAGCAATAAGCATCATCGTCCTTTATATTACAAGGGATACATAGGGTCTACGGAGATTGATCGTATTCAAGTTGATCCAGGCTCGGCCTTGAGCATCATGCCACGAAGGATGCTACGATATCTTGGAGTGCCGATGAACAGGTTAGCCGCAACCAACACTACTATTTTCGGGTTCAATTCTAACGGTAGTAGACCCCTGGGTAAAATAAAGCTCAAGTGTCAAATCGGCGACCTGAAGACGGAAGTCACGTGTTACGTGATAGATGCGGACACATCATACAATCTGCTATTGGGGAGACCCTTGATCCACAGCAATCTAATCGTGCCCTCCACGTTACACTAATGCATGAAGTATGTCGATGAAGACGCGAACGTGAAGACGCTCGTTGCCGAAAAACAACCCTTCAAAGGAGTTGAAAATTACTTTACTGACGCGTTGCTGCATCAAGATGCATTTGGCATCGCAGATCGGCCCGTTCAAGATTACTCTGATAGTGGCGAAGAGGCTGATACAGAATCAGGATCCGAAGATTCGGAATCCGAGGATGTAATTGGGGATGGTGAGCCCATTGTGATAAGCTTCGAAGGCCTTGATGTAAATAACGCCGTTCACTCTGATGGTGAATGGGTGATAAATGAAAATCTGGAATTTGCTTATTCTTCTGGTGTTGATTCTGAGCCCTCAAGCACTAGCACAGATGCATTTAGCGACTGTGTAAATGAGATATATTCTCTGACTTCCTTCCAAGCACCTATCCGATCATCCTTATATGAATTAAGTGATGACGTTGAAAATGCTAACCAAGCTGTTTTTGAGGTCCCTCCCAAAAACGGAACCCAAAAGGCCATAATATTTGGAAAAGCAAGTCACGGGAACAAAGAGAAAAGTTCAGATTCTGAGGAAGAATAGGAAAAACCCGAGTTCTTCCATTATGATGAAAATTCCCGTGGAATAATAAAGAAAATGAGATACAATCTGGCCGAAGGCAGGGGGTTGAATTTTGGAAAAGGAAGGAAGACAATTCTTCAACATTTTGTCCCCGAAGGAAAGACGCCAGACTATTACCAGAAAACCGGCAGGGGTTGGGCTGCGTCACCACTTCCGAGGCCTCCTCAAGCGACAAGGCTGAGGAAAGACAGTACGATCATTCGTCAGAATCATCATGCTGGGATTCAGATGTCAGCACAGGTGTGATTTTCCATGAGGTATCCGCGAACATGGCTTCTGCGATCCACGAAGACAAAGATTTAAAGGAAACCTCACTAGTAAGAGACGACCCTTCGGATAAGCATCTTAATATGAAGTGGGAGATCCAGTTTGAACAGTGGGGGCCCCCAACCGAAGATAAAGTGATCCAAATCAATATCGGAGATGAAAAGAGTCCTAAACCCATATTTATAAGTGAGAACCTATCCTCGGAAGAAATGAAGGAATTGATATCTCTCGTCTGCGAATACATCGATATTTTCGCTTGGAGTTATGAGGAGATGCCAGGGTTGGATCCAAGCGTGGCGGTTCACAAATTGAAGATCCGACCAGAAGCTAAGCCAGTAAAGCAGCAACAACGAAGATTCTGCCCAGAGATCATGGAAGCTATAGAAGCTGAAATCAAAAAGTTGATCGCGTCAGACTTTATTCGCGAGGAACAGCACCCTGATTGGGTCGCAAATATAGTTCTCATGACCAAGAAAAATGGAAAAATCCGAGTCTGTATAGACTTTAGGGATTTGAATGAGGCATGCCCCAAAGACGAATTCCCATTACCCATCACTGATATCATGATAGATAATACTTGTGGGTATGAGCGCATGACGTTCATGGATGGATTTTCGGGATATAATCACATAAAGATGTATCCCGATGATGAGAAGCATACGTCCTTCAGGACACCACTCGGAGTATACTGCTATACAGTCATGCCCTTTGGCCTAAAGAACGCAGGTGCTACGTATCAACGCGCCATGCATGCAATTTTCCAGGAGCACCTCCAGAAAACAGTGGAGTGCTACGTAGATGACCTAGCAATAAAAAGCAGAAATAAAGAAGATCACTTAAAAGATTTGAAGATAGTGTTTGACCTCATGAGGAAGCACCAGCTCAAGATGAATCTAGCTAAGTCTTTCCTGGGGGTCTCTAGTGGCAAATTCCTCAGCTTTGTCGTAACTTTGAAAGGAATACATCTTGATCCAGACAAAGTCAAAACTATCCAAGACATGCCACCTCCCCGTAACCTCACAGAGTTAAGAGGGTTTACAAGGCAGGCTGGCGTACATTTGCAGATTTATATCAAATTTATCTGGTAAATGTTAACCTTTCACCAGATTGATGAGGAAAGGAGTGTCGTTCATCTGGGATGACGTATGCCAAAAGGCTTTTGAAGAGATCAAACAATATCTCACGAAGCCACCAGTGCTCGTCTCCACAGTTTCGGAAAGGCCTTTCCAGTTATATGTAAGGGCTATGGACCATTCATTGGGCGCTTTGCTAGCACGGAAGAATGAGTCAGGCCACGAGCAAGCCATTTACTACCTCAGCAGAATGATGATCGGGGCGGAACACCGGTATAATCCCGTGGAAAAAAAATGTCTAGTGCTGGTGTTCGCAATACAGAAAATGCCACACTACTTAGTTGGACAAACTATCCACGTTGTATCGAGAGTTAACCCTTTGAGAATATTAATGACTAAACCCGGGTCATTAAATTCAAGACTATCCAATTGGGCTATTTTGCTATCACAATATGATATGCACTTTGTCCCACAGAAGTCTATCAAAGGACAAGCCGTGGCCGACTTCTTAGCCGAACATCCAGTTCTGGCATCCTCGAGATTATATGAACAAATCCTAGGAGAGTTGGAGGAACGGGATTTAATTCCAGAAAAGGATGGTTCGAGAAGGTCTTCCGGATCAAATACGGTTTCGAAAGGTGTATGACAACTTTTCTTTGATGGTGCCTCCCGAATGGGATCCAAAGGAAAGACAACAGCGAGGGTGGGAGTTGTTCTCGTCTCTCCTCGCAACCACATCATTCCTCAAGCTTACTCATTGACAAGCTCGTGCTCCAACAACGTCACGGAATACAACGCCCTCCTAATCGGCTTAAGAATAGCCAAATAACTGGGGATCAAATATTTGGAGGCGTATGAGGACTCTCAACTCGTGGTAAACCAAATAAAAGGGGAGTACGAAGTCAAACATGAAGACCTCCTACCGTATTATCATGCGGTGATCAAGGTCGCTAACGGTTTCACTGATTTCTATATCAGCCACATAAAGCGCCACATCAATAGTTATGCGGATTCGCTAGCTTCCTTGGCTGCTACATAAGCCTTACCCAAGCATGCTAAAAGGCAAATTATGGTAAGCAGCAAGGAATTGTTCTGTTCAAAGGATGAGCTCAAAGAAAAAGCGAAAAAGCCACAAGAAAACGAAGCTGACGCTTGCACGTCTAGCCTAGAGCCAAGGGATTGGCATTTTCCTTATATAGACTATTTCCTTTACGGGATATTACCCGAAAGTTCAAAAGAAGCCAAAGCCATTCAGAGAAGGGCCATCCTGTTTTACTACAACGCAGAACTCCAGACGTTGTACAGAAAATCCTACGACGGAGTTTTACTTCGCTATCTTTCCAACAGCGAAGCTCAAAAAGTACACGAAGAAGCTCACGCTGGCATCTGCGGAGCACATCAGCTAGGACCGAAACTCTAGAATAGAATCCAAAGAATGGGTTATTATTGGCCTAAGATGATGATAGAAGCAGTCAACTACGCCAAGAAGTGTAGGGCCTGCCAAATACATGCAGACTTTATACATCAAGCTCCAGAATATCTCCACCCGACGGCTACATCATGGCCGTTTGAGCAATGGGGTATGGATATCATAGGGCCAATTTCTCCGCCATCAACGAGAGGACACCGGTTCATTTTGGCCATAACTGATTACTTTTCAAAGTGGATTGAGGCCATCTCCCTGACCGAAGTAAAATCGTCAAATGTTATCAAGTTCATCAAGCACCATGTGCTTTATCGCTTCGGGGTGTCTAGAAGAATAATTCACGACAACGGACCTCAGTTCGTAAGCCAAGTGTACTCTAGATTCTGCAACAAATACATGATCGAAGATGTGGCTTCATAGCCATACTACCCTGCAGCCAATGGTCTAGCAGAAGCCTTCAATAAGACTATTATAAAACTTCTTAAGAAGTTTGTGTCATCCAATCAATGAGATTGGGACGAAAAGCTCGGAGAGTGTCTATGGGCATACCGAACCACAATCCAAACTCCCACCAATGTCACTCCGTTCTCCTTGGTATATGGATCAGAAGCGGTCTTGCCTTTGGAGATCAAAATCCCTTCATTACGAGTTGCGTTAACAACAAGGATGACAGAAGAAGAAAAGCATCACCAAAGACTCCAAGAGTTAGAAGCCTTGGATGATAAACGCTTAGAAGCTCAACAAAGTATCAAGCTATACCAGGCGCGGATCTCCAGAACCTTTAACAAAAAGGCTAAACAAAGGACTTTTAAGAAAGGTGATCTGGTCCTGTCAGTTAGAAGACCAATCATAATAAGCCAGAAGCCTATGGGAAAGTTCCAGCCAAAGTGGGAGGAACCCTTCGTCATTGATACGGTTTACTCCAACGGGGCGTATCGGTTGACAAAGCCTAATGGTGACAAAGTCCTAATGCCAATCAACGGTAAGTTTTTGAAGAAGTATTATCCTTAGCAAAATTGCAGAACACCAGTTATAATACGGCCTAGGCAGTTCTAGGCTAGTCATGAGCAAATGGTTTCTCTGTAATCAGAACTTCGTCAATGAAAGCTCTTGGTTCCGGACTAAAAAGCCTTTAGTTCGCGAATCAGATTTCCTTTTTCTAAAATTTGCCAAGTTAAAAATTACCTCTGGCGAGCCAGATTTTTCTTCATTCCAAATTTGCCAAGTTAAAAATTACCTATGGCAAATCAGATTTTCCTTTTATCAAAATTTTCCAAGTTAAAAATTACCTCTGGCGAACCAGATTTTTCTTCATTCCAAAATTGCCAAGTTAAAAATTACCTCTGGCAAACCAAATTTCCTTTTTCCAAATTTGTCAAGTTAAAAATTACCTCTGGTGAACCAGATTTTTCTTCATTCCAAAATTGCCAAGTTAAAAATTACCTCTGGCAAACCAGATTTTCTTTTTCCAAATTTGCCAAGTTAAAAATTACCTCTGGCGAATCAGATTTTTCTTTTATCAAAATTGTCAAGTTAAAAATTACCTCTAGCAAACCAGATTTCCTTTTTCCAAATTTGCCAAGTTAAAAATAACCTCTGGCGAACCAGATTTTTCTTTTATCAAAATTGCCAAGTTAAAAATTACCTCTGGCAAACTAGATTTCCTTTTTCTAAATTTGCCAAGTTAAAAATTACCTCTGGCGAATCAGATTTTTCTTCTATCAAATTTGCCAAGTTAAATATTACCTCTGGCGAACCAGATTTTTCTGTCCATCAAATTTGTCAAGTCAATAACACATTTGGCGAATCAAGTTTGTCAACAAGAAAGTTCTTTCATTCATGGTAGTTTTGGGTACTTAGAAAATTCTGATCCATCGAAATTATCAAGTTAACAGTTAGCTCTGGTAATCAACATCAGAATCATCTTTCATATACTCTCAGTTACGTAGAAAGAAAAGAACTTCTTTATTTATCATCAGAACAAAATTACAGAGAATTCTCTAAGTGCTATACAGCCAATAAGAGTAAATACAAATCAAGAAAAAAAAAAAAGAGAAAACTTGCTTCTGTAACCGTCTCTTTCGGCATGGTTCAGATAAAAAAGTTTGCTTCTGCAGGCCCTTCTTCTGGAATGACAGACTTGCTTCTGTAACCGCCTCTTTCGGCATGGTTCAGATCAAAGAGTTTGCTCCCTGGACTCCACTTCCAATTTGTTCTTGTAGCCTCCTTTTTTTTAGGATAGCTTAAAAAGCATAATCTTGTTTCTTCTTTCCGACCACAGTCAGGGACCTCCTGGTTGGTTCTCCCAAAGATGATGCCAGTGAATTGATTAGTTCAAAACTGGGCATACCGAATGCGAACCCCAGCTATATAGCTGACGGGTTGCGCAAATTCAAGGTCCTGGTCATTAGTACCCCAACCTTGTGGGATACTAGGAAAGAAGAAAAACAATGCTCCAGACCCGAAATCTTTTCTCTCATGAAAAATACATGAGACCTTCCAAGCCCCTTGAGGCATTGGAAGCAATTACGAGCTCATTGGGTCCGGGCCATTGTTAAGGAGTGACTACGGTTATCTCCTGCAGTCGAAACAAATCCTCGTTAAAAAAAAAAAAGAAAAAGAAAGAGGAGGGTATGAATCAGAAGAAGAGATATACCTTAATTAAGGAAAATGACTACGGTCAGAAGGATCTTGTCAGTGAGACACCCCGCTGGATTGATGCAGTCTGGAGGTCTTGTGACATGCCAACTCTTATCCATCACTTCGGTTGAAGAAGAAGAAAACATAGCTGCGCTGGTGGATCGACTACAAAAGAGAGAAGGAGAAAAGAGTCAAGATGAAATTTTCTCACGGCTGAATGATCCTTCATTGAAGAGAGCATGTGCCTTATATAGGCGAGCTGCTAACTGTGACCTCCAGTTTAGAAGAGATAAGACCGAGATCTTTGGCCAAGATTTTCAGTTCAGATCTCAACAGAATTTATTGTTGTTGCATGGGACGCTTAGATATCGCAACCCGGAGATCTCGTCATTAATAGAGGCATGCAACACTTGGAATTCCACGACCAAACTGCTGCATCTCACGACTCGTAGAAGTCTCTATAAATTCTGAAAGATCTACGGTCTATTCCGCAAACCCGGGTCGCGGGTTAGATATGGATTGTGTAAATTTGCGAACCCCTAAAATTCACGTGACTTAAGAAAGTCGCGTAACAGACATACAGATACCAGAGTTTTACGATAGTTCGCAAACTTCAAGCAAAAGATGGTGAGTTCGTTGCAAATCTTTGAAGAATAACTGCATAATTATACGTCGGAAGGCCAAAATGAGGTTCTCCATAAACAACAAATGAGCAATTACGAAAAAAAGGGGGAACCTAAAACAGTGTACACAAGAGTTTTACAAATTCAATGGTTCAAGAGGGCCTTTATTTTCTCCTCCGCATCGTCAATGTCTTGTTGAAGGGTTTCATAAGCTTGAACAGCGGCCTGACGACATAATTCCTCGTCACTGGCGATAACATTCTGCGCTGCAGCAGCCTCCAGTGTAGCCAATTCAGCCTGTACCGCCTGAAGATCTCTGGTTGTATTGTCCTGTTGGCGTGACAAGTCGACGAGGTTCCGCATTGATTCATCGCGCTCCTTGGTTATTTTGGCTAAGAAAGCTTGAGCCTTGGCGATGGTCTCTTGAGCCTTAATAATAGCTTGGTCATGGCTCTTGACAATCGAAGCAGCGGCCTCCACTTGAAGAACCAGAGATTCGCAATTTGATTGACATTGCTCTAAAGAGGCCTTGCAAATAGTTGCCTTCTCTTGAATCTCCTTCTGAGACTTAAGTTGCTCCTCTTTCAGCTTTTGGAAAATGATTTCCACTGTCTCAGATTTATCAGCACTTCTGACTTTCGACAGAGATTCAGCATGCCTTTGAAGCTGAGTTATCATGAGCCTAAAAGGAGCAGCTCTATCCTTTCCACCAATGCTAACAATACCAGTTAGATAAATGTTGAGAACATTGGCGATTGAAGCAAAAGGAACTCCCTTTATTATTTTATCGATACAGCGGTCCAGAAAGTGAAGGAAAGTCTCAACTGTGTCCTTCAGCAAATCACTCTCAAGCATGTCAATCTCTGCATGAGAATGAGTAATACTGGATGAGGCAGAAGCGGGTTGGTCCGCAACAGGAGGAATGACACCTCTGGAGATCTCCATGGAGCTACTAATCATAGCCTCCTGAACTATAACATCAGTTGGAGCGGTCGTGACCAAGGTCGTAGGCATAGCAGCCTCGAGAATCACTGCTTCTGAAGCATCAACCATGGCAGTAGTAACTTCGGACGCTCCACCAGTGTCAGCTCCCGCGATGGTATTGTCTGGTGAAGTCACCTTCGCGCCCATGCACTCTAAGTCCAAAGTCAAAACTGGAGCTAGCAAAAAAAAAAGAAGAAAATCGATAGTTAAGTATTACAGTATCATTTGATAAAATAGTATAATTGCTGAAGAAAGAAGATGAAGACCTGAAGGTTGGACACTGGATTCGCCAAGTCTATACACTTCAGGAACAAACACTTCAGGCCCGTAGATTTCGGTTCGAACCTCCTCGCTCAAAAAGACATATTTTCCATGATCTGAAGGAGGAGAAGAAGAATAGAAACTGTCACTACTAGCGTCATCATCATCACCCCATTCATCTTGGTCTTCAGAAGGGGGTACTGCTTTTGGGGGATCTGATGCGCGAGTCTCCCCAATGATTTGCATTTCATCATCTGTAGTGCCCTGAGCAACAGGAGCCACAGAGTCCTCTTGTAAAGCCGAAGGAGCACCAACTTCAACGTCGGCCTGGCCAATAGGAGTAGGATCACTGCAGAGAACAGGTCCTTGACTCCGACGCCTCTTAAGGGAACGGAGAATTAAAGATGAGTCATCTTCCTCCTCCTCGGGTTCCTCAACGAGGGATTCAGAAATCAGATTGGGTGTTGCAGTTCCTGTCCAAGATAGGGTGCTCTGTGAATCAGTTCTCCACAGAATGGTAGGCAAGTCGCTAAGACGCCTTAGCCTCTTTCGCTTATGTAAAGACTTCTTAGGAGAAGACTGCGGTGGGGGAGAAGTCTTCCTCGACGTCGGATCAGGAGAAGCATCAAAGGAGGCAGCCTGAACCGGTGCATCAGTGTCCTCTTCCTTTTGTTCCGATTCATTGGATGTGCTGTCCCCCCTGAAATCCTCCATCCCTGCCACCTTTGTGCTGCTAGCCTTCTTTTTCTGGGCATACCAGGATCTGATCTCCCGCAGACTGGTATGGTGTACGTTGAAATTCTGAGGAGCGGAGTTAGCATCCGCAAACCATTTACAAAAGCAGAAGCTCATACTCGAATTCGGAGTTTTGAGCGGAAGATCAAATTTGGCTTGAGTTCCACCTGCGATGAAGTGAAACCAAGCTCGAGCCCCCTCAAGAACATTCCCAACAAAGCTTAATTCTCTATTGGGATTGCCAACGTAAAGCTGATCATATCCAAACTGTCGGGCAAAGCGACTTGGGTAGTAAGGTTCTATATAGCAAAGGTTCCCCAAACGAAGAATCAAATGTCCTGAACGGATGTTTATCAACCACCAGAAACATCCCGAGGATAAGGTGGTAAATTATCAGCGCCAGCAGTGTCCGTGAATTCTTCCCCGTATCCAGCATTCGAAAAGTATGGGAAACATCTGAACAACTCAAAAGTTGAGAAATGACGAAGGGTTTTGGGATCGAGGCCATGTAGCCTCCCTTCCACTACGACCTCTCATAGTGTTGCACTTTGGGAGCACTTAAGTCAATTTGCGAGTCTGCAGGACTCATCAAAGTAGGGCAGTGTAGAACCAGCCAAGCCATCAAATAAGTATAAGGGAGTTTTACAAGCAGATTGGGAGTCTTAATGACCGGATCTCCTTTCTTCCTTTGCTCCTTCTTCACCTGGCAGAATTTGTCAGATAATCTTCTCAGTCCGCTCTGGATGTTGCAAACCATCGTAGGCAACAAACTAAGCCGCCTACCAAATGCTAATAAGACGGCTGGGTATACGGCTCTAATGTGTATGTTTTCCTGGGAAGGAATAACACACTTCTTCAGCCATACCATCAAAAAGCCCGCCAAGAAGGCAGGATCGGACAAAGGCTGGAGGGCCTGATAGTGAAAACTTTCAAAGGACGTTCCAGCCTTGAAGACGTCCTCGTCAGATTCAGCGACATAAGCGTCTGTCCCGAAACTGGCGATTCTTCTCTCAACTTCCTTTTCAGAAACTGGAGGAAGGCGAGTAAAGTTAAGACTACCCTTAGAAAAATTGGGCAGAAAATACTGCAGCCACTTCTTTGGCTTCAAACTGTGGGTGCCAGATGTGTGGGTGCAACTATGGTAGTGGCAGAGCAATTCCCAGTAAGTATTATAAATCAAAGGGTCATGAGTCTTCAACAGATGGAGTTCTTCCCCGATAGGGACATACTCTTCATACGGAATGTCTCCCATGGGTAAGCCCGAAATTTCATACATTTCATGAAGGGCAAAACCCAACTCGCCACGAGGGCTAAAAACTGTACAAGTATCAGGATTGTATAATTCCAGTAAAACAAAAAAATAAAATCTACTAGCAGGAATGTCATGCTGAACAACCCTGATAGCACGATATAGCCCCGCATAATGAAGCTGATCCCTGAAGGTTTTCAAGAAGAAGTCAGTCAAGACTGCCCACTCTCCTTTTGAAGAGCAATGAACCCATCCAGGGGGACGAAAATCCTGAACAGGAAACTCTCCTTGTGCATTGGTAAAACGATGCAGGAAAGTCTGCGCGATTATAGGAATCTCGCCTCTGGGGAGATCGTGTTTAAGCAATCCCGACAGTAATCCGCGAAAGCTCTTCCCAGTACCACGAGGAAAAGCACCTTGAGCATTGAAGCTCCCCAGCAGGATACCGTCTTGTGGCCTGTTTATGTGACAAACCATTCGCCTGGGCACAGAAAGGGACTGAAAGAATAAGAATGGATAAGATCTCTCCATATTGGAGAGAAACAAGTGGCGACTTTCAACTTGGCTAAACCACTTGTAATCGCCATTTTCCAAACCACTGTCGGGCATTGAAATATGGTTCCCAAACAAAAAGATAGGTTTGGGCAACGGAAACCGATTATCTCCTTCAAAAGATACATTGGTCATCAGCTCTCGCAATGTTGAGCGAGAAGGGTGGAGAATCTTATCTTCTCTCTCTTGGCTGTCTGATGTTGTACAATGTGGAAAGACATGACCAAATTTGAACTCTTTCTCCCCATCATAGCCATCAGAGTATCTGAAATAATGGTTTTTAGGCCAAGGATTCAAGGCATAGTTGACTGCAAAAGACATTCAGATTCAAGGTAAAGAAAAAATGATAAGAATGGGACTGTCTTTCGAAAGTTTTCTTTATTACCTCCAATCAAGGGTTCCTGCCGAGCCACTATTGAACTGGAGGTTGCTCGAGGATCTTGACGACCACTGGCGGCAGCATCAGAGGAAGAAGAGTTCTTTGGCATCTTTTGCAGTTTAAGAAAACCCTTCGAATCAAAAGCTATGGGAGATTGAAGACGAGAGTCTGAGGAGCTCTAACGAAGAACTCAGATTTTAAATTTCTTGAGATAAGGGTAGCCTCTCTCGTAAAGTGGAGGTTATATAGCCAGTGATTTGACGGTCAGGATCTCTGAACAGACGTGATATCCGGCTGGAATCGCGTGGTTACCTTTTCATTTAATGCGGCTCAGAAAAATGCCTCGAATCTGACACCATGGAAAAGCAACCGCCTGTCAGCCTTCCCGCAAAAGTTTGCGACCCTAATACAGAGTCGGTTTCTCCTCAAAAAGCGAAATTTACGACCCTAATATAGTGCCGCTTTCTTCTCAAAAATTGAAGGCTCGCGCCCCTAATACAGAGACGTGTTCCTTCCGAAGACAATTTGCGACCCTAATACAGAGCCGCTTTCTTCTCAAAAAGATGAAGGCTCGCGCCCCTAATACAGAGACGTGTTCCTTCCGAAAACAATTTGCGACCCTAATACAGAGTCATTTTCTATTCAAAAAGATGAAGGCTCGCGCCCCTAATACAGAGACGTGTTCCTTCCGAAGACAATTTGCGACCCTAATACAGAGTCGTCTTCTACTCAAAGATGAAGGCTCACGCCCCTAATACAGAGACGTGTTCCTTCCGAAAATAGACCGCGACCCTAATACAGAGTCGTCTTCTATTCAAAGATGGAAAGCTCGCGCCCCTAATACAGAGACGTGTTCCTTCCAAAACAAGAATTCGCGACCCTAATACAGAGTCGTCTCCTACTCAAAGATGAAGAGTCGCGCCCCTAATACAGAGACGCGTCCCTTCAAAAGCAAGAAGCAGTAGTGGCGCTAATACAGAGTCGCAGACTTCAAACAAACGCAACAGAAGTTCTAATACAGAAGATTATATCCAAAATATTCCGAAACTCCTCAAAGAATCACGAGAGTTTTGGAAACTTTGGAGGGAGTTTTGTCGGCGAAAAATTCTGAAAAAGCAAAGCAGATCCACGAATTCAGAGACAGAAGCCCGCAACTCATCGGATCCGCGAATCTAAGAAACTGAGGTCCGCGAATCTAAGAAAATGAGGTCCGCGATCCAGGTGACGGAACAGGTTCGCGAATCTAAAACTGAGATTCACGACACTACCCATAACTTTCGGGTGGGGGTTTAATACAAAATCACCCGATCCGAACAGGAGAATTGCCACCTCGGATCGTGGGAATAACTGCCAAACGAATGCAGCGGCGTTACTTCGATCGTGGGAATAACTACCCAATGAATATGGCGGTACTTCTCGAGTAGTGGGAGCTAACGGTCGAGCAAAATATGGCGGGACGTTACTCCAAGCCCCTTATAAAAGGCGGGGAGCGAAAAACACACGGGAAACACAGACAGAGACGGACGTCTTCTCCTAAAAGTTACCCTTTGTAATCAAGAGTAAAGAGCCCCTTTTTCGTTTTCTTTTAGCCAACTGAGAGAAATTGTGTGGAGTGTCAACGGAGAGTAGGATCGTTCTCCATAGCTACCTAGAAATCCAGCCTTAAACAAAGAGAAAAAGCTATCTTCCTCATCTTCTGTAAACGGAAAACCGTTCGATTGTAACCCTTTTATTGAAAATACTTCGATATAAAGAGCGTGCAACTTTCATGGCGAACAGTATTATCTATCCAATAGTGGATAGTAAGTGGGTAAGTCCAGTCTAAGTTGTTCTCAAGAAAAGTATGGTAACTGTTGTAAAATATGGTACCCACTCATACTACTACAAGTTGGCGTATGTGTATAGATTACCACAAATTGAACCAGGTAATAAGGAAAGACCATTTTCCCATTTTCCGTTATCTTTTCTAGACCAAGTACTCAAAAGAGTCCGGGACACGAGTATTATTGCTTTTTATATGGATATTCTGGCTATTATCAAATTGAAATTACTCTAGTGGATCAGGAGAAAATAACCTTCACCTATCCCTTTAGCACATTTGCTTTTCAAAGAATGCTATTTGGACAATGCAATGCACCAACAAATTTTCAGCAATGTATGCTAAGTATTTTTGGTGATATGGTAGAAGATTATCTATAGGTATTCATGGATGACTTCTCTATTTTCGGTAATAATTTTGAAATGTTTAACTTATTTGGTAGTTGTACTTGAACGTTGTCAACAAAAGAATTTGCTCATGAATAGGGAAAAATGACAATTTATAGTTAAGAGGTCGGTATTGTCCTTAGCGGAAGTAGACAAAGCAAAAGTTAAGTCTATTTCTAGTTTACCGATACCCAAAACCGTGAAGAATATACGTTCGTTCTTAGGACATGCATGCTTCTATAGATAGTTTATTAAAGATTTTAATACTATTGCTAGACCCTTTCTCAACTTCTATCGCAATATGTACAGTTCGAATGAATGCAAGCTTATCAAACAACATTCAATACACTCAAGGTGATGCTCATTACAACATCAATAATATAACCTTCGCATTGATAACTACTATTCGAAATTATGTGTGATGCAAATGATTATACCATTAGAATAGTTTTGGGATAAAGAGGACATAAGAATCTCGCTAGGAATGGGCCTCTGCATGGATTGATGTCTGACATTTGGGAGAGGGGTTCCTTGGCTCCAAGCCCAGGCGAACAAAAGACAGTCGTTCACTATATTCTAGCAGTTAATTTTTGGCGTATTTGGCTAGAGGAAAAAAAATTGGATTTTCAATAATTTTGGATGTCTTTTATCTACTTGTTGTTGGTGGGATGGTAGAGGATACGTCCATGGGTCAATTTTTGACCTATTCTATATAGAATTTTGAATTAAAAATAAAAATTTTATTTTTCTAATTCAAAATTTTGTATAGGAAGGACCAAAAATTATCCCATGGACACGTCCATTATCTTCCCTAGTTGTTGGAGAATTGAGGATGATATTTATGCTGATTTTAGATACAGTACAACAAGAGGAGAATCATCAAAAATTATTTTATTACTTTATATGTAAGTAGATAGGGATCTATTTTTGTTTTTTTCCCCTTGGCAAACAGAACATCTCTCCTAATAAGGAATTGATGCCTGGGATGGGATCTAGGCCTCTAACCACATTGGACATGGACAATGGATATCTCGAATTATCAGTTATCCCGCATGACAAAATATTTCCACTTTTTTTTTTTTTTTTTTTTTTTTTTTTTTTTTTTTTTTTTATTCGTGTAACATCTAATCTCACCAAATAGATGATCGTGAGTATCCTGATTACCTTCTCTCCCTCTAATTTCCCCCCAGCCATCACTGTAACTTTGGACTTTGGTGCAATGAGAGAGACATCGTCTTTCACGGAAGAAAACGTTTTGTTTTCTACAGCCATGACGTCCTTCTTGGGGGGAAAAAAAAAAACTATTAGCCTGATTCAACTATAACACTTGATGGCGAAAGAACAATCAACCGCAATATCGCACACTCACTCGGTAGCTAGCTAGTTTCATGTGAACAAAAGTGGTAGAAATCAACATCTGATGCCAAATCTTTGGCATCGTAAGTCAAAAGTTCAGAGGACTCCGTCGTCGTCGTCAAAGTCGAGAGCACTCACGATCTCCATGGAAGGTTCCTCTACCCAATCCATCGATATTTGTTATTCGAGTCTGCACCGAGTCTATCCAACTTTTTTATTGTCTAGATTATCCTTGGAACTATCAGGCAATAAATACTTGCAGTCGCAGCACCTAAATATTGACCATCTTACTTCGCTTCCAATTAAGCAATCACTTGAAAAGAAAGCCCCAAAAAAAAAAAAAAATTCGAAGAAAAAACAATCCATCCCTGATAGAAATTAGCTCTCACGCTGGTAGCAGCATGAGCAAGACTTGGGCATGTTTTTTGATACCTCTCTTTACACAATTAGCTTTTGCAAGGGACACCATAACTCCAACGCAGCCTCTCGCTGCAGCAGGTGATGAAGTCCTAGTTTCCAGCGGCGAAACCTTCGCCTTAGGCTTCTTCACCCCTGGCAACTCCACCAACAGGTATGTCGGCATATGGTACAACAAGATTACTGTGAGAACGATAGTCTGGGTCGCCAACCGTGACACGCCAATCACAAGCTCCAAGGCAAACCTGTCGATCACGAGTAGTGGAACTCTCACCATTGTGGATTCCAATTCGAGGGTTATCTGGTCATCGAACCACCCCTCATCAGCTGCCTTAGCTAATCCAGTTGCGCGACTACTAGATGGGGGCAATTTTGTTGTTACGGATGCCAACTCCAGCACGTCTTCAGAGTCGCTTGTTGCATGGCAGAGCTTCGACTATCCGACTGATACAATGCTACCTGGCATGAAACTTGGTTACGACTTGCGGAAGGGGCTCAACCGCAACCTGACTGCCTGGAATTCTGATACTGATCCATCCCTCAGCGGCAACTGCGTTGCTATGGATATCCGTGGCGACCCCCAGCTCACTGTGTTCTTCGGGGATGTAAAGAGATGGCGGTCCGGCCCGTGGACTGGATTCGACTTCAACGGTATACCTGAGATGAGTACCTATGCAAGCAGTGGCTTCTCCTTCAATTTTGTCGATACAAAGAATGAAATCTATTACACTTACGACATAGCCAACAAGTCTATTCTCACGAGGCTAGTGGCTAACGACACTGGGAAGGTCCAGCGGTGGGTCTGGGTCGGCCAGGCCTGGAGCCTGTTCTGGTTCATGCCAAACAACGCTTGCGAGTATGGCAAGTGTGGTCCGTTCAGTACTTGTGACCCGAATGCAAGCCCAATCTGCGCGTGTTTGGATGGGTTTGAGCCTAGATTTAGCTCAAATTGGGGATTGGGGGACTGGTCTGGTGGGTGCAGGAGGAAGCACAGGTTGGATTGCGTGAATGGGACCGACGGATTCTTGCAGGTGAAGAAGGCAATGTTGCCTGATACATCTAATGTGACGGTGGACAGGAGCATGAGCCTTGATGCGTGTCGTGCCAAGTGTTTGATGAATTGTTCGTGTACTGGTTATGCGAATGCTGATCAGCGGGGGGCTGGAAGTGGGTGCATAATTTGGAGCAGTGAGATTATGGATCTCAGGTTGTTCAGGTTGTATGAAGTTGGTGGTCAAGACTTCTTTGTTCGTATGGCGGCCCAAGATATCATCAGTACAGGTAATTTATAATGTTTTGTTTCTCTCTGGCCACTTCAAGTGTTGGCTTAATTTACAGACTCTCTGAGCATTCACGAAATACACTATTGATCTAGCTAGAAACCAAGATTTGAGTATGAATGCTTACTAGAGCTTCGCTTCTGGCAGAAAGCATGTCCAAAGGAAATGGATCAAAAATCATTATTGTAACACTGTGCGTCGCAGTAGGATCGCCACTTCTGGTTCTGATTTGCTACTGCATGTTCAGGAGGAAGAGGAAACCATCAGAAGGTGCAAAGATAGCTTCTCTTCTCGATTCCACAGTCATATCTCTGGATGCATGCGGCAGCATGGTCACAGACAAAACTATAGTTTACCATGCATGGCTAAATTTCTTATAACCCTTTGGGATTGGATTATTCCAGATTACTATGGAGGAACTGACCAGCAGACCGGAGAAAGTAATGTAAGAATGGACGACATTGAGCTGCCACTGATCGAGTTTGGTACGCTGGCAGCTGCAACCAACCACTTCTCCTTGGGAAACTTGCTAGGAGAGGGTGGATTTGGTCCTGTCTACAAGGTAATATTTCTGAACTCGTTCGTTCATCCGTTGGTCCCTGAACTCTGTACTGTTTACTAACTAATTCTTACAATAATGGTCATTATTCTGTTTCAAGTCAATTTTGTTTTGTTGATGCTTTCGTTGAAACAAACTAGTTGATTACTTTTCCTAAGTCAGCGCGGCTTCCTCCATTTTCTGTTTATATAAACAAAATCTATCATGTATATATATGTTAAGATCTCGAAAGTAAGATTGTTACTTTCTAGCTCCTTACAAACTTCTACTGACTGTATGGTTATGGTTAACTGCTAGGGTAAACTTGGAGAGGGACAAGAAATTGCAGTGAAAAGGCTTTCCAAAGATTCTCTTCAGGGTGTCGGAGAGTTTAAGAATGAGGTGATGCTGATTGCCAAGCTCCAACACAGGAACCTTGTTCGGCTCCTTGGCTATTGCATCCATGGACAAGAAATACTGCTGATTTACGAGTATATGGTTAATAAAAGTCTGGACATGTTATTATTTGGTATTCTTTTAATCTACTAGTTAGTTTTTATCGTTCTTTTATTTATTTATTTTCATGAACAGTGACAAAGCAATTCCTTGCTACACGCATTTCAGTACGCAAGTCCTTCCTGCCTTACTTTCTCTTACACTATGTCTATTTATGATGTGTCAACAACTCAAAGGAAAGAATATGTCCTGTTGTTGTAAGTTGATCAGGTTCTGTCTAGCTAGCTAGAGTTTTAAGGAACTTCTACAATCATTCAAAGTTTTTATGTCACAGTGGGCATTTCGTTAATTTCACACGAATTTGGCGATTTTAAACTGCTAATTAATGCGTGGGAATTGTATCAGATAAAGAGAAAGGAGCCTCGCTGGATTGGAGAACACGCTTCCATATTATTACACACATTGCTCGTGGGCTTCTTTATCTGCATCAAGACTCCAGATTTAGAGTTATTCACAGGGATCTCAAAGCAAGCAACATTCTTCTAGACAAAGAAATGAATCCTAAAATCTCCGACTTTGGGATGGCAAGGATTTTTGGAGCTGATGAGACAATGAACAAGACTAGAAGAGTTGTTGGTACATAGTAAGTATCCATGTACAAAATGCAATAATATTTCAGTCCCTTTGGTAATAATATTTAACCCATCCAAAAATTGGTATGCAGTGGATACATGTCTCCTGAATATGCTATGGATGGAATCTTCTCGGTAAAGTCCGATGTATATAGCTACGGCGTTTTGGTGCTTGAAATTATAAGTGGCCAGAAGAATAGGGGTGTTTTCTGCTCCCAGCCCCATCTTTACCTTCTAGGAAATGTAGGTTCAAAAAATCATTTCCACGATACATGTCATGCATATATGCATGAAATAATGTTATTTACTTAATAATATATTCTTGATTTTCAGGCATGGAAACTATGGAACGAAGGAAGATATCTAGAATTGGTCGATCCGTCTATTGGTTCTGCCTTCTCCCCGGATGAAGTTATGAAGTGTATAAATATAGGACTTTTATGTGTTCAAGAGTGTCCAGAAGATAGGCCGGGAATGCAATCTGTTGTGTTTATGATTGAGAGTCCTGATGCATTACTTCCTAAACCGAAGCAACCGGGATTTGTGGCCAGAGGAGGCTCATCAGAGCCGAGTTCATCCTCCATCAAGAAAGACTTGTATAGTGTTGATGATGCGACAATTAGCATTGTAACAGGACGTTAACAGCTCATTCTGGACATCAGGAGGCTGTATAGTTATCCGCATTGGGAGAAATGTAGGGAAATTAAAGTGCACGCTTTTGATAAGAAAAGTGAAGATAGAATAGCAGTTATAATTTCAATAAGAAGTCATACTATTGGGAAAAATGTGCAGTTACTTTACCTTGAGAATGTGAGATAGAACTACAGAAAGCAAGCAAATGACAAATATAACATTAAACTATACATCAAGTCATAGATAAAAACTTTTAAACGATACATCTTTGCATCTAAATTCACAGAAATAAATTATTTTAATTCTTAGAGAGCATGCGCTAATAACATAATTCATTGTGCTGTCGTACTTTCCTAGTTTATGCATTAAAATATGAAGATGGCGGCTCATTTAAGCTTCTGTGCGTACAAACTCTACTACTCTTCCATCAAAAATCTTCCGATTACTTAATGGAGGTTACAGTCAGCGCAACTTTAGTTTTCCCATTTGGCTACTCATCACAATATGATTCTCTAGAGTCTAGTATCAGAGAAGTGACAACCAACTATAAGGGGAGTTTCCAAAAGAGCACACTATTTTTCCTAGTGAGCCCATTTTTTAAGCTCTGCGCATTGCATTCAATGTGACAGTTGCAACACAGCCTACACATCAGCTTTCTGATGTGCGATATGTCATCACCAGGCCATCTTTCCTTTCCCAGTTTAATTGGCATGCAGGTGATGGCAAACAAGTTAACGCTGTCGGTTTGAGAAGGAAGAGAACAATATAGCTATCAATATCGTGCGACTGTCTTGGCCTTTGGTAAATAATATATCAACATATTTATGCATGCATACAGATTACTAGCTAGATAGTCTCCAATCAATAGAAATGTAGGATTAATATCTCAAAACGCATCAGCCAATGGCTGCTATAGATTCAATAGAATTTTTGCTGTGAGATTCTACATTTTATTTGTTTAAATAGTATTTCTTAGCTACGAATCATCACTACTGCGTTAACTGTTTGTCTGTTGTATTGTTTGCGGGCAGGCGAGCGTATAATTTGTCCAACTACCTAACATCCTATATCCTATGAAAGCTTTGCAACCAAAACTTGGAAAGGCTCCATGAAAGCCCACAAAGTAAGGAGTTATCGGACAATGTGAGATTAATTAATTAACAGCGACAGTGGAGTGGTCATCGTCATTGGAGACCTAACCACAGGCAGGCAGGCAGGGATACAGGAAATTCTACATGCACCCTAAACGTTTTTCTTAGCGAGCCCATCACTTAATATATAAATAATTACAAATTTGTCATTTTTTTTTTTCACCTTATATACGAATAAATACAAGTTTGTCATAATTTTTTTTCATAAAAAACCTTAACCCTTTTCTTAGTGAACCTGCCCATTTTCCTCCATTTACTATCTCCTTTTTTCTTAGTGAGCCCCAAACATTTCAACTTTCTCTCTCAAACTCTCGTGCACTCAAGTCCAAAAAAAAAAGATATTCAAAACCCTAAATCTCATAGAAAATTTGAATCCCATTACTTGCATCAGCTTGTTAGGATTTGTTTGAGGTACTTTTTTTTTTTTTTGCAAATCCGAAAAAGAAAATCCACTACCGTGCATCCTGCTTGGGTGTGGAAGTGAAAACACTGGTGAGAGAGCAAACTCTGACCTATATAATAACCGGCTGAGTTGACGAACTCGAGCGGTTTTTGTATTTGATCAGAGTCGAATTCCCAACTAAGTTTTTAGTTCGATTTTTGATACAGATTTATTGATAGGGTTAGGATTTGTTATAAACTTCGTCTGGGAGTGTGTGGTTGGTATAAGAGGAGCGGATCTCTGAGCAGAGAAGAGGGAAAGTGAAGGGAGAAAGAGGTGGAGCGAGATGGGTTTTGCTGGGTGTGGGTCGGTTAAGTGGAAAGGAAAAAAGGGTACTTATATGAAAGGGATAATGTTTACTAAGAAAAATTGGTCATGTTTTAAAAATATGTGGGCTCACTAAAAAATTAGGGTTCACTGAAAAAAAAAAAAAAAAAAAAAAAAACATGGGACACATTTAGAATTTCCCCAAGGATACGCAGAAGTATTCACAGAAGACCTCAGGGCGTCCATCTATTCTTCCTTAGGTTGCAAATGTTGCAAAAGAAATAATATTGTCCCAAGTGGTGCTATTTTTTCCATCAAAATTCAGATTTACCCTCCCTCAGCTTTTGGCTGGGTTTGGCTGCGGTCAAGATAGCTTGGTTGCTCATGTAATTGCTCGGCTGCTGCCTCCCTTCGGTAAGGGTACGTTGGGTATATTAGGGCAAAAATTCGACGGGAAATTCTATTTACACACGACTTTTCTCAATATGTCCAACTTTGAAACTTTCAAAAAATTACAAATTTGTTATTATTTTTTAAACTAAGCTGTCCTTTTATTGTCCACTAGTCGGCTATTAATATCCGAGTTAATTGAATACTAATAGAATATTAGTATTCGACCAAGTTTTATTTGGATCAGATAGTAATATTCAACCAGCAAAAAATTGGATGGAAAAGAGAGAGAGAGAGAGGCAGAGTTAGGATTGGAAAAAGAAAAAAAAAAGATATATTTAGTAAATATGAGATAATTCAAATTAAAAGTGGATGTAGAGAAAGTTGGGAGAGTTTCCAAAGAAGCACACCACTTTTCCTAATGAACCCACTGTCTAGTATATTTTTCATCTAGACTGACCCTGTTTAAATGTGCTCACTAGGAAAATTGGTGTGCTCCTTTGGAAACTTTCAAAGTTGAGCATCTTGAGCAAAGTGGCGTGTGTGAATAGATTTTCCCAAATTCGAGCCGGTGTGAAATTTGGGGAGTCCACTTTTGCCTTGTGTTTCTCTTGGGTGGGCCGCAACAAGGGCCGTGTGGGCTCCACATGAATAGGTGTGCCGGCACGAGCGTTATGGGCATCTTGGGAGCCAAAATTGTGCTTTTAGGAGCTTGTAGGAGATGCGAGTACTCATGTTCTTCGCCATAGGGGTTTTGGGGCTCAGGTCTTGTGCACTCCGTTGCAGAGGCGGAATAAGGGGCGATTGAGTGGGCGATTAAAGTATTCGCTGCTTTGTTTGGGAAATTCTAAATGAGCACCACACTTGACTTAGTGAGCACCATTTTCCCATATGTTGTAAATTTCTTTACCATAGGATGTGGTGCTCACTAAGTAATATGCGGTGCGCATTTAGAATTTCCCGCATTGTTTCCATTGGGTCTGTTTCAGGTAGTTGGACCGGTGTTGTGCTCGTGCTCCTGCTCGATTTGTTTTTCGACCGTCCACGCACTGTTGTGGTGGTGTCGATTTTGATTTCGACATTTGTGTTCTTCTTCTGTAACGTCCACCTCATCTCTAGATTTTTATTTTAATTTGATTTTAATTAAGTTTCTCTAAGTATGATCTATTAAATTATTAATTCGGATTGTATCAAATTGATAATTATATAGACAAGATTAAAGGGAACAAATTTCAGACTTAATCTAAGCATAAATCATCAAAATCACCTTAAGCATAACCGATCAGCGACAATGATTTATGAATTTATATTTTTATAATATCTTAACAAAATCATAACATTAGTTCTTTTAGAAAGTAGTGAAGCAATAATGCTGGAATTATTAATTTTACTTTATCTATATCATAGGACTAATGCAAATTAGTTATGCATGAGCCTAGCCAAAAAGATTATATTTTTATTCATGAAACAAAAGAAGAACTAATTATCTTAAACTCTAATCTAAGAAAGTAAATAAATCTACGAAATCATAGTAAATATTATCTACAACGAAATTAATGAAGAACAGGGACTCGAGGACTATTGAGTTCAATTATCGCAGTTGTCCCTCTCCAGATCACAACCTCAATTTTATTAAAAAAAAATAAAAAGTGCAAAAAACTATATGAATTTACAAGGATTCATGGGGAATTTATAACCCAAATACAATCCAAATTAATCTCGAACTCTACTACGAAGATTAATCATAATCCAACACAAACTAATTTCAAAATATATAATCCTAATCTAATACAAGCTAATATAAAAATATATAATCTTAATTCAGCCTATAGTTATTAGAAACCAATGGTTTGGATTAGATGACTTAAAATATTATTTTTCAAATCCAAAATCCGAAATTAATTTCAACATACCTGTAACAGCTGGACTGGATCTTCCATTTTGCATCACTTCAGTAAAATAACCATAACTTTTGCATAAAAACTTAGATTGAGTTATTCTTGGTGCCTTTTCTAAAATAATTTAGAGCTCTACAAATTTCTCTACACAAAATTTTCCAATTCAAGTTTTATCTTTGTCAAAACTGCTCTTGAAATTGATGTTGTTGCACTTGGATATTTGTCTTCACCGTGATTGATTTCCTTTGCTCATATACTTCGTAAATTTGCTCATTTTTCTTCTCTTCCTTACAAATCCTTCACTACCTATAAAAACACACTACACATGCCTGAATCACAATTATTTATATATAAAAATAGATAAAATATGGTATATAAATATGTCACTCATCACACCCCTCACACCTATGTTTTGTTAGTTTTTGAGCAAAATCTAAACCTAAAATGAAAAATAACTCACTTTCGTAGGAATCGTGATTGCACTTAGCATATATAATAAGCCATTAAATCCCTAGGTTATTATAGTGAACAAGTTGTGTCTCTTGAGGGTCTCACCACAAAATTTACAAAGAAAAGATATTAAGAAATAAACAAAAAGATAATAATGATAACCAAAAATGAATGAAAATAAAAAATTTATGTACAAAAAAAAAAGAAAAATCTTTTTGGTATTTTCTATAATTAATCTTATTAATCTACAAAATCAAGAATATATTTAGATTAATGATGTGTCAAATCAAGCTTCAATCAAATATACTCATCATTTTAATCAAAAATTTAAATCATATTTTCAATACTTGCTAATAAGTAATTTTTTGGTTCCAATACATTTACGTGCATGTGTGGTGGTTTATTTCAGTTTTGAACTCTAACTCTAACTCTTGATTCATCTTTCTCTCTAAATATATTTGTTTTCTTTTGTACTTTTACTTTTCTCTCTTGATTTGAATATTTCACCTTTTATGCGAATATTCATGCTTATTTAGGTGTAAATACTCGATTACTTGGATAATATTAAATTTCATAAAAATACCGTTCGTATGAATATATATGCTTTGCGAGGCATATATACCCAATTACATAATAATTAAAAGAAATTTATTTAATTATAATGGATCATTGCCTTAATACTAGGCTCACCTATTTATTCTTTTATTCTTTTTTTTAGAGAAAAAAACTACTCAATCATTATCTTTTTTATCCTTAATCTAATAAACCATTGTGAAGTGCATGAAATAAGTATATAATTATCTCAAAATCACCATTATGGGTATCTATTTTAGGATCTTAATTTTCTTCTTAAAATTCAAAGTGTATTATCTAGTCTACTTTCCTTATCAAATCTCAAATCTAAATTTATTTTTTTATTTGTGATTAGCTTGATTTCTTACAGAAAACATTTTTAAAATTTTGACATTTTTTTAAATATTCTCTTTTTAAAAGAAAACAATTTTTTAAATGAATCTAAAAACTACCCCAAGTGAAAAATAAAGTAACCCAAAAATTCTAAAAACTAAAAAAAACCTAAAACAAAAGGAAATTCCTAGAAAGAAAATATAGAACTCCTAACTCCTCCCCTACACCTAAACTTATATATATTCTCATACATGAACCAAGGCCGGCAAAATAAAGATGAAAAGAATTTTACAAATAATATACAATTAGTGAGAATAATAAAAAGTCACGATCTTAGCGAGGTCACCCTATTAATATATGAAAACGGTTATGATCTCTTGATCACTTTTCACTTTCATAATGTGTGCATTTTAAATATGAAGTTGGTGCATTAAAAGGTCTCTTCAACCTCATACTAATCATGAAATTACGTTTGTGTTTCTTATGTCATCCTCGCTTCCTCTTTTTTCACATGTAAGTGTTAATGATTGGTTTAAATAAATTTTCAATATTAATATTTCAACCATCATTAGCATCCAGCATTTATGAAGAAATATCGTGAGATATGAAAAGTGCACCATGATTTAATGAGTCATGAACTGTGAAATGTGGTGCCTTTCTAACTCACAAAAACCGCAAACAAATCCTCAAAGTTGTGTTCATTAGTGAGTGATACATTCACAAAAGTGTCATCATACATAAAGTCAGTATGTGCCAACTCGTCTAATAACATGAGCTCGTCATTGAAAATTTGTTCAAATGTGAGTTCAACATAGCACAAGAGACAGAGTCAGTGTGCATGTTGTGAGCCATATGTAGCTCAATGAGGGAGCTTGTCATATACTCATCCATGTTGAATATATTCAACGCTATAGTCATATTCGCAAATGATAGCTTCATTAGGTTACTCCTGTAGTCGATTAATACATTTGAAATTGTGAGGAATGGTTTGTCTAAAATAATAGAAATTTGATCTTTGAATTGGGGGTCGGCTCAGTTTCTAAAATAATAAAGTCAACAGGAAAGATGAACTCACCAACATTGATGAGCATGTATTCAACCACGCCAAGTGGTCTCTTAATCGAATAATCAGTTATTTGTAATATAACCTTAGTAGATTGAAGCATTTATAACCACAGTTTCTAATAGACATTGGAAAGGAGCAAATTGTCACTTGCTCCTAAATCAAGCAGCGACCTATCAAATATAGTGTTCCTAATTGTACATGAAATTATGGAGAAATTGGATCTTTATACTTGACAGGTAAGGAGTTAGAGAGGATTTAAGATATGTTAGTAGCAAGAAAAACTTTCTCACGAGCGTTTCTAGCTCATTTCTTGCAGTAAATTTTTGAGAAACTTAGCATAAGAGAGAACCTGTTGTATAATATGAAGGAGTGAAATATTATCAATTTCACTTGCTGAAATATTGGAGAGTCTTCGCTACTTCTGGTGAAGACTTCCTAAGCCGATTATGATAGGTAGTTTCGCTTATGGAGCAGGTTCATCAGAGTGAGTATGTGATGACAACGAAGATGATAGAGATGGATATGGAGAAATAGAGGCAATAGATGGTGTAACCTATAGAATAGTAGGAGTGGGATCAGAGGCATGGCTAAATTGTTATCTACTTGCTTGCTAGATCTGAGTATGTGAATGACATTACATTGGTAAACATAAAATGGAACAGACTGAGATGAGTTGGAGTTGAGATTCATTATTGTTAGGCTTGGAAAGGTACTTGGCCCTCACTCATTCAACTATATGGCTAACTGTATAACTTATTGCTCTAGACTCTCGATCAACTGAGAATTTGTAAGCAATTGTTGGTTGGTTCATTGTATAAAAATCAATAAATATTTTCATTAGATTTTGCATGTATATATCTAAGTTGGAAGTTGTCATGAGAAGATTCTCAACATTCCTCTTAAGTGATATTACCTATCTATCATAATCATTGTTAGACCCAACGGTGGGTTGAAAGAATTAGCTATAGGGTATCTAACATGATCTGTCCTAGGGTCCATAGAGTTACAGAACTTACAAAGTAATACCATCATTGGTGAGCAGCCAATCAATTAGGGTGAGCTCATCAACAAGTTTCTTAACATGGAAGAAGTCAATAATGAAATTAGAGCCACATTGGATTACGATCAGTTCTTTTTTCAACTACAGAACTCTTGTACGTAACTTACTTGCATATAGATAGGTTAGTTTACTCCAAGTTTTTATGGAATGTATGAGATTGAACAATAAGTATTTTGATTTCGAATGAAATAGAGGAAACAATTACAAATAAAATAAGCTTATTTTGCAGGATCCAATAAGCGCAGGAGATGGTAATATTGGTAGAAGTGGAGATGTTGGTGATGATGGAGGATGCATATGAGCATTTGAGAGTTCCATGAATGCACCCTTGTAAGTCATATCTAATTTAGGAGCGCATCAAATTTAGCACGCAATTGGAGATAATTTGATGACGTGAGTCTATCGGAGAATCGAGAAGCAACAATGATAATATATAGTAGAAACGTGAAAGTAGAGTGGTTTATGCTGGTGACAATGGATATGGTGGTAGTGGAACTTAGGCTATAGTGATGATCATTGGAAATAATCTAGGCTTGTGAGAGAGTAGACTCTGATACCACATAGAAGATCTTAAGTGATGTAAACTCAGCACATAATATTTTATGAATTGTTTACATAATATATACATGTGGGAGTATCTCAAAATAATTAATTACAAAATAAATAAAAATTCTAATTTAAACTCTAAAATCATGTTCACTTTATTACTTAAATTCCTCAATATCATGCTTGATTATATTGTATTTTGTCTGCTTATCTTACTATATTTATAGTTTAAATTAATGACGTGGTTTTCTTTTCTGATAGAAAGTTCGTAGTAAAAATGTAAGAATTATTATGCATTTTTCATTTCGTGACGAAAATTATTTACTGTCATCATGAACCTTTTTTTGAAAATCTCTCATGTAATTAGAACCATTCGTTCGTTTCCTAGATATTCTAGATAAAAAGAAATTATTAAATTGTAGCTTATAGGAGAAAGAGAGAGAAAAAAAAAACAGCCCAAGAGGCGGGGAAGCCTGCCATCTGGAGAGTTTCCAAAGGAGCATACCAATTTTCTTAATAAGCCCATTTTTCTGTATTTTTTTTTTTTTTTTTGTCAGGACTCAAAGTCCGGATAGATATAAAATGGGCTCGCTAAAAAAACATGGTGTGCTACTTTGGAAACTCCCGCCCTCCGAGCCTGACCTTTCCTGCCTACTGAAATCTGACCCAATTACCAATATAAGAATAATAATCAATAATAATAGTATAATAATAGTCACCCGAATAATTCAAAACCCACGTGCCAATAATAATAAATACCAACCTAAAACCCTTCAATAATTTTAAACCGTTCGATTTGGCATCTACCGGTCGGTCCCACCCCTAAGCATCGAATTATTACCCAATTCTGCAAAATGAAATCCTAAAACTCAAATAAAAAAAAAAAAATCAACACCCACCTCAAAAATTCTTCCGAGTTTAGATTTCTCCTCTCACTCCGATCCCATCTCTCTCTCACCAAACCCTCGTCCGGTCCTCCGCCATGGCCGCCGCCCTCCGTATGATCCGCTCACCGCCGACCACCACCATCGCCTCCTCCTTCCTCCGGCCCCTCTCCATTTCCCGCCCCTTCTCCTCCTCCAGTGAGGAAACCCTAACCATCGAGACGAGCGTCCCCTTCACCGCCCACAACATCGACCCCCCGTCCCGATCCGTGGCCACCTCCGCCTCGGAGCTCCTCTCCTTCTTCCGCGACATGGCTCTGTTGCGCCGTATGGAGATCGCATCCGACTCCCTCTACAAATCAAAGCTCATCCGCGGGTTCTGCCACCTCTACGACGGCCAGGAGGCCGTCTCCGTCGGCATGGAGGCCGCCATCACTAAGAAGGACGCCATCATCACCGCCTACCGTGACCACTGCATCTTCCTCGGCCGCGGTGGGTCGCTGCTCGAGGCCTTCGCCGAGCTCATGGGGAGGAGAGACGGGTGCTCCCGAGGGAAGGGAGGGTCGATGCATTTTTACAAGAAAGATGCCAACTTTTATGGCGGGCATGGGATCGTCGGGGCTCAGGTCCCGCTGGGATGCGGTGTGGCGTTTGGGCAGAAGTATATGAAGGATGAGAGCGTGACTTTCGCCATGTATGGTGATGGGGCAGCCAATCAGGGGCAGTTGTTTGAGGCCCTGAATATCTCGGCGCTGTGGGATTTGCCCGTCATCTTGGTCTGCGAGAACAATCACTGTACGGGAGATGAATTCTCTCTCTTTGTCCTTGTAAGTGTTTTTATGAGGACTGTATTTGATTTTTGTTGTTGCTGCTGCTGTTGTTGTGCTGCAGATGGAATGGGAACGGCGGAGTGGAGGGCAGCGAAGAGCCCGTCTTATTACAAGCGTGGAGATTATGTTCCTGGTCTCAAGGTGACAATTTCTCCCCTTTCTTTAGGTACTTATGACTATATATAGATCATGATGATGCTTGGTTATAAAAAAAATTTGAGTTGTTTGTTTATTTCTAATTTGATCAAGTTTGTTTTGGACATTAGTTTGTAGGGAAAATGGGGATGCTTTCTGTTTCCCTTATCAAGCGAGCTGCCTTTGGTGCCATAGTCTCAGTTTCCAGTCAATGATGGTTGCAGGCATATACTATATAAATAAAGCAATGCATCACATCGAATAAAAGTTTATTTGATAATACTAAGTTATCCCTGGCCTTATATATGTCATTTGAAATTTTCAAATGTATATTGTAAGCTTGTGAACATATGCTTTTTCCATTGTATTTGCTCATTTAATTTCACACAGAGAGGGAATATAGAATAACTCCTTGCATTGACTATAACATAATTGCAGACAAATCAAAGATATGTGGCATTCTGCATAAGAATGGAAGGAGTAACCTTTTAATTGAGGAGATTGAAACCTTAGTATATGTTAACTTGAGTATTTTTAATCCATAACTTCACTTTTTTAAATAACTACACTTTATCGGTATTATTATCTGCTGATGGGCATTCTATGATGAAGATTTTCTCCACATAGTTTATTGTTGTGTTGAAGGAGCATGGTTATAAGTTGTGGGTGTAACATGGAATTATATGTACGGTTTCTTCATATTCTTGGCTGATTGCATAGTTCTTTTTCTGGTCAATGACAAGCTCCTACTTGATTGCATTGGATTGAAGAACATGTTTAATAATGTTGATTTGTACAATGCCCTCTTGGTCTTTTAAAATCACGCAAATCGTCTATTGCGTTCATCTTTCATATTTCATTTCAGGCACTTTCGAGCAGGTCACTTTGCAAGCATCACTGAAACTGCTATACTTTGTAATGTCGCTATGTGCCATAGCACTGATCTTGTTAGGTATTTATATCATAATCCCTACTCTATGACCTGATTATGGTTTTAATTTCCTGTAATAGGTGGATGGAATGGATGCTCTTGCTGTGAAGCAAGCATGTAAATTCGTTAAAGAGCATGCTTTAAAGAATGGACCTATTGTGAGAACCTATATTCTGCTTTATCTTTCTTATTTATTTTTTTTCCTTATGAGTCTTGATTTTTCACTTTTTTATTTATATTTACCTATCTATTATTATTTTTGGTGTAGCCGTTAGCTGATTGTTTGCTGTTATTATTTTAATATCTTCATGATAAATTCATTCAGTAATATGCATAGTTATTATTTTAATATCTTCATGATAAATTCATTCATGTAATTCTTCTTTGGTATATATCTGATATGCAGGTATATGCGTCAGTCACATGGTTTATGAAATACTTAACCTGAAGACTTGTTATCTTTTCTTTCTCGGCTTGAATGCACACATTCCCATCTCTACTTTATGTATTTAGCACGGCTACTAGGTTGGGTCGGGTCTGGGTACCACTACACATAGCACTCAAATGCTGTTACTTGGTACACTCAATGTTATTGTAGGTAATAGAAATATTAAAATGGTCTATTAGATTTTAATATTAGCGAACCATCTTTTATCTTCTAAGTAATAAAATTATAATACATGAGCATTCAAGGGATCTCCTGTTATAAACCGCCACTTTATAAGTTAAATGAATGTGTATTTTGATATCACGTACATTGTTGTGCCAAATTCTAGTCTGTATATTTTCGCAATATCTTCTTTAGTTTAGATATATTTTGAAAAAATATATATAAACAAGGAATTTGCATAGGGCAAATTTAACATCCCAGCATATGCAAGTATGGATAAGGTGTCTCTCATATTATTTGCTGTTAGAACGTACAATGGAAAAAAATTCTGGCCTGAATTGCTGAAAATGGGTACATAAGATACTGTATCCTATAACTTAAATCATTGGATATGCTTAACTGTAACAAGGCCTAGTGCCCTCAACTTATAATCTTTAAATCATTCGATATACTTTGTTTTTGATGACAGGTCCTTCATATCATTATGTTGGCTTTGAGAAATAGCATACTTATGATGTCTAATACCTAGCTGTTCAACATGTACAGTAACATTGTAAGAGCAAGTATAGGTGTCTGGTGGAATAAGGCCCTCCATAGTGAATTTTATTACATAGCATCATTCTTAAATTTCAAGTGCTGAATAACATGATGATACCTTTGGTTCTGCCATTCTACCTCATAATTTACCCCCCTTAGAAAATAAATGATCAATATACAAATATTCAAGAGTAGCCCTATGGTTTTCTTCACATATAATGATCCTTAATTTTAGTGTGGTTAGCGTCTTTCCTTTGAGCTCTTGAACTTATTAGTGAGTGTTCTTTAAGTGTAAAGGATACGAATTTTTAAAAATTACTGTAGAATTAGAAAGAATCTAAAGATGTTTTTCAAGGAAAGCTATTTGGGAATCTTTGTGTTTCCTTATGCTTTATTACCTCTACTAGTTATGGTATTGGAAGTTTGCATAGGGAGCATTAGGCGAGGCTATTATCAACTAGGTTTGTATTCTATTACAAAAGCCTATATCGCTATTTATACTTTCTTGCTTGTATCTAGGTATGTGATGTTTTTATACTTTTGGTTGCGCAGAAGTTCTGCTGGATGATCATAAAGCAGACGAGATGTTTAGTTTTTTAACCTATTGATGTACTATATCCGATGCTAGCCTTCTAATTTAATTGAACAATTTAAAGCTCATGGACTCGTGTAATGATCAAAACATTACATGTTAGCAATTATGCAGATTTAATTGGACTGTTGATTAATAGAATGAGAAAATGTGCATATGGTTGCTGAGCTATGTGCCAATGCTAGAACATGCAAGGAGTTGTTTGGTTTACCGTTACAAAAATGTTTTGCTACTGTCATGCAACTAAAACTTGTTGCCAAGTGCAGGATTTAGTCCATGTCACCAGTGCTATATCTGTTTAAGTTGTGTGATATAGTCATCTATTGTACCTAGCCAAAAAACTAAATAGTCGAGTATTATGATTGCTTTATCTGTCCCTCTTCGCAAATCCTCTTCGCAAATCCTTGTACTAAATAGCCAAAAAACTAAATTGCTATATCTGTCCCTCTTCGCAAATCCTTGTAGTACATTGATTTTAATTCTTTGAAGATTTTTTATTTTGCCATTCAACTTGTTAATGTGGATTAATTTCCTTATCTTCGATTAATTACCTGATTTCTGTGTGTGTGTGTGTAGTTCTGTCAGGAAAGTTGCACACTTACTCTCTTTCTTGTAGCCTTTTTAAAAATTATAATTATGTTTTGATTTTTGTCTGTTAATTACAACTTTGACTTCTTTTCTCATAGCTATTTACTTCATCTTTCTTATTTAAATTATGATGCAGTCAGGTCTAATATGATCCTTTTTATATTTAACAGATAGTCGAAATGGATACATATAGATACCATGGTCATTCTATGTCAGACCCTGGCAGCACTTATCGCACCCGTGATGAGATTAGTGGTGTGAGACAGGTTGGTTGTTTGTTACTAACTTAAGTTTTTAATGTCACAGTTTCATAGTATATTTATTTAGCTTGAAGATGTGTTTTGTGTTTGCAGGAGAGAGATCCAATTGAAAGAATTAGGAAACTAATTCTAGCTCATGACATAGCAACCACTGCGGAGCTCAAGGTAATAATTCTAAGTGGAGCCACTTTATGCTTAATATGGGCTTGTAATTTGATAAGGTTGCATATAGAAGTCCAAAGGAATTTATCAGATTTATTTGTATTTGACTTTATTGTCCCTTTACATCAAATCTTGTTTGCTTCATTTTTTCTTATTTGCGCAAATACTTCAATAGGATATTGAGAAGGAAGCCAGAAAGCAAGTAGATGATGCCATTGCTCAGGCCAAGGTATGCTCTTTAGCTACACTAAATTGACCATTATATTTGACAACCAAATGTTGTATATTTTTGTAATGAATTTTGTTGTGCCTCACATGCATCGCTCACCATTTTTCAGGAATGTCCTATGCCTGATCCTTCAGAACTATTTACCAATGTATATGTCAAAGGATTTGGAGTAGAGGTAATGTAAAAACTAGATTCTTCATGCATATTATGTAAAGATTGATAGCATGTCATGCACATGGATGAGCTAAAAAGATTTCTTATCCTTTCTCCTATAATTAATGTCCTATAAAAATGATTATAATAATTTCTTTGACAATTATATGTATTCCAGATTTTTTTTTTTTATGCCTAGTAAACTCTCAATTACAGTCACATACTTGAGAATCTAGGCTTCTAGCACACTGTTGAATTAAATTATGTGGGGCCCGTGCTGAGGCAAAACACTGAAATTTATGATGAAATTGCATTATGAATTAAAAATATATTCTTGTTTAGAATAACTACCAGTGATTCGTTCTCTCTTTCCTTATTTTTTGAAGTCTTTTCAAGTTTTAGTTGTTTCCTTGTCATTCGTTTGCTGGAGATCTACAGTCCAGTAGCCTACTATGTGTTGGCTGAGACAAGTATTTGATAATATCTGATTTATCTATCTTCTTGAGTAATCCTGCTGTGGATTTGTAACATGTGTTCTTTATTCAATTTTATCAACTAATGAAGTGGTTACTGTCCTTTATGAATTGCAAGGAGAGCATGCCTTTGTGAAGTACTTACAAATTTTTATTATTATAACATATAATGTAAGAATACTATATTTTATGCTTATTGTAGTTGTAGAATTGTTAAGTCATTCAATTTTATCAACTATGGCACAGATTGCGTATGGTTTTCCGAAGGGAGCATGTCGTTTTGAAGTACTTCGTTATTACAGAAAGTACTTAAGAATTTTTATTATTATAACATAAAATGTGAGGATACTCTATTTTGTGCTTATTATGCTTGGAGTTGTTAAGTCATTCAACAAACTATAAGAGAAAACATGGCTGGATTCTGGTATTCAACTTAGGACCTTTCATGACCCAATCCCACTCCTTACCACTGTGTCAGTAGTATTCATTCAAACAAGCTTGATGCCTTGAACTTGGGACCTTCCATAACCTAATCCCCCCAACCCACCGTCTTATTAGCATTATTTAAACAATCTTGATAAAAATTCAAGCGACATTTTCATTATTAGATTTCATATCGATTAGGTAAATCAAATAATATGTTTCTTCAATCGATTTTTACTTTTGTTGCCTCAGTTCCATTTGTATTATTATAAAGGAAACTGAAGTATCAAACATAAGTTCATTGCTCCAGAAAAACAACAAAGAGTATATTAATATCAAACTTTTCATCTTTTGGAGCTCTTGCTTTTACTTCTTCCTCCTCCTATCTCCAAATTATACAAACTCTTCTTTTTGAACAAATGTCAGGTTTTAGTGTACATATAAATAATCTTATTGATAGTTGAAATGAGAAGTAGCAATTAAATAATTAATGTAGATCATAAATTAATTGATATATCAAATACCTCTTTTGTTGGTTGATTTGATTTCTTATGAACTAAATATATATTTTGTACTTTGATGTCATATTTTGTTAAAAGGTTTTATTTGTTCTAAATTTGTAATTCCTAATTACACCAAAAAGTTTATTTGAATGAGTTTGAAAACTATTTATAGGTTGAGAAACTATTTATAAGTCGAGTCAATGTATGATGTATCATAAAATATTGCATATTGTACGATATGTATTATAAGTTGTAGGATACGATTACCGTATCATAAGATATATAGCCCAATAGATAAATACATAAGATGATTATCGATCTACTTGTGTGTCGTATTGTAGGATATGTATCAGATAATTTAAAATATCGACAACAATGCTTAAGAGATTAATTCTGACTTTGATTATGATCTCATGCTTTCATAGTTAGGGGTCAGTATTGTTGTTTTTTGTATTTGAATAGACAAATATATTTCGTGTTATATATTATGCACTCTTATAGCATGTGCATATTATGCACTCTTATAGTATGTGCATAAAGATGCTCATGTACTGTAAAGAAAGAAAATTTCTTGGTTAAATACAGAGCATTTATATTTGTATATTATTTTGCATTTGTAGAAATTTGAGTCCAAATCTCAACAAATTTACAATTCTGTTTGATGATGCTGTCTTGTCTTTCCCTGCATTGTTAACTAGTATTTGGCATATGCAACACGTGCATAATTTTGCATTGCTTTAGGCATATTAAAATGGGGCCTACTTTCTTTGTGAGACGGACAGCCAACGGTGCTCTCATGTGTGCAAAGTTATGGGTCTATGGTCCAGAACAGTATTACCTAATTTACTCCACCCTTTTTCGAATTGCAATCTAGTTTGTGCAGTACTGATTTTTGGTGCAGCAGCATTCTTGACCACCAACAGTGGAGACCTAAGAAATAAAAGAGAACCAATGCCTAATTATTCATTAAACTTTTTGATGTATTTATCATTAGTATTTACTATTTAGCAATTTATTGTTTGATTCTTGAGTCTTACATAGAGGTGACTAACGGGCCGGGCGTGCCCAACGCCCGGCACGTGCCGGGCACGGGCCCGGCACGTGCCGGGCACGGGCCCGACACCTCGGCCCGAGGCCAGCCGTGCCGCAGGCACGGCCGTGCCGTGCCCGGGCCGTGCCTGGCACGGCCTGGCACGGGATTTATTTATTTTTATTTTATTTTTTTTAAAATAGCTGTTGGGTGTTTAGAGGAGGTTTTTTGCAATTTTTTTTGCAAATAGCGTAGGTGGTAGAGTGCTTACGGACTTGAGAATCTCAATGGCGTCGGACACATTGGAGATGTGTGTCTGCTTGAAGGATTGGTACGACGCAGAAGACAGGGAACAAAACTTGACTAATGAAGATGTAGTAGAGGTCTTCGGCTTACCAGAAGAAAATGTACTTTGATTAAAAGTATTTAAATTTGTAAGGATATTCATGTATTTTCAATTTTTTTTTAATTTTTAACTTATAAATCTCTTAGAAAATCCCCTCTCTTCGGGCTTTGTATAATTTTTAAAGAGATTTATAGAGTAATTACATAAATGTAATGAGATTATATATAATATAACATTTGTTTTTATCATATAACTCCCCCTTTTTTTATTTTTTTTGTTTTTTGTTTTTTTTTAAAAAAACCGGCCGGCCCGGGCACGGCACGGGCCTGCCGTGCCGGCGGGCCGGCCCATGGCCTCCGTGCCGGGCAGGGGCCCGGGCCAGGCCCGGCCCATTAGTCACCTCTAGTCTTACACTATGGATTTTTGTAGGTCAATCTTTGATTATTATAACATTAATTAAAATAGTGATCATGCTTTTTTTTTTTAAATAAAAAAGTAGTTTACAGTACGTTTGTGGTACATTTCCATTTTTTATCACCAAAACTAGATACCTAAGAAATAAAAGAAGATAATTTCAGTGAGATTTTTTGATGTATTTATTGTTAGTATTTACTATTTAGCCTTCTTCTTGTTTGCAGTTTTTGAGTCTTGCACTATGGCTTTTTGGAGTTTAATCTTTCACTATGACATTATATTAGAATATAAATTATATTTTTTTAATTATGTAGTTCGCTTCCTTTTTATTAACCAAAGATGGAATTTTATTATCGTCATCCTAGATATTACTTGTCTTCAAATGTATATTGTGTTCATATGCACACAATTGATTGATGCGTATTTGTTGAAATGACCCTAGCAATTCTCCAAATTGCATTTTGGCTCCAACTATCAATCAGATTAAGCCTGCACCCTCTATACCGTCACAGCACTGTAATGCATACCTGTACCCATACTATTAACCAAAGAATATGAGTATGATAACACTCTTCTATACTCAATCAAAAGTTTTTTTTTTCCCCCTTTAAAGAAGAAGAAAGGAAAATGGACAGCATGCACGGGCATGCCTGTAGCATTTTGCACAAGAGAATGGGTTATTTTATAGTTTTTTTTTTTTTTTTTTTTTGTGAAGACAAATGAACTTTATGGTTTTTGGTTAGGAACTAGTCCTTTTTTCTCCTTCTTGAATTAGGTTTACTTGTTTCTATCATTTATAGACCTGCACTAGCAGGATCATTTTACCTTTAAGTTAGAATCGTTTTTCCCCATAATATGCTAAAAGGATCAAATAATGGTTCATTTGGTGTTTGTTGATTACATTAATGGAACTAAATATAAAGTGGATGCAGTTTCTCAATCAATGTTCGCTCATTAAAGGCCAGCAGTATTTCCTGTTTGATTGCATTAAAAAAATAATATGCAATTTATATTTACCCTTTTATGGCTTGATATCGCTTGTATGTTGTAGCATGCCTAATTGGAGTGTATCACAGAAGGTTGGGAGTGTGAAATCAAGCAGTTAACGAAAACAGGGTTCATGAGGCTTCATTTTATACTGTCATGTGTACTGTAGATAAGATAGATATGGAAAGTTAATAGATATATTTGTTACAATTTATGATCAGTATTTTTACCATGCCAGTCTTCAATAAAGCTAGGTATAGTTTTTGGTTCAGAAATTGACACCTGCTATTTATTTTTTATGTCCAATTCTTTATAGTAAAATGTTGGCTCTTTAACCATAATCTTTCTGCTGGTATTCTGATGGTCAGACATCAGAATAATGGATTTGAACTTTCCATTTTTTTTTTTTTCAGGTATTTGGTGCAGATAGGAAGGAGGTTAGAAGTGTCCTTCCTTGAAGAAAGCCCGGGAGGGGAAAAAAAAATCTTTGGGATTGCAGAGGCTTGAAAATAATTGTGTGCAGATCAGTCGAGAGTAGAGAATTGTTTTGGCTGTATAAATCTCAGCTTTTCATGTTTCTACCAATGCTACAGAATCTTGCTTGAAACCAAGTGCTATATTTTTTCTTTCTAGTTGCCACGAGTTTTTTTTTTTTTTTTTGCTATAATAATCACACAGGAGATTCGATTTTAATACCTTGTTTATTTTCGACATTTGGGATGCGTCATATTTTTTGACCATTTGAGAGTTGCTTGATTATAATCTGCTGCCATTTTGGATGACAGCTATGTTTTGTAATATTCAACGCAATATGGTGGCTACTGATCACTTATTTCATTTTGTTAGCAGTCTTATCTCTTTCCGTGGTTGATATTTTCCATTTTTTTATCAGAAAAGGCGTGGGCTGTATTGAAGCTGCTCTAAAGCAGGACGCTGGTTCTCCAATGATTTCGATAGTTATTTTCTTTGCATTGTTTAGAGAAATTACTCGTTCTAGATTTTTATCCTTGCTTGCTATTCGTTGTAATTTTGCAAGAGGTAAATCGGCACCATGGACGTGTGTTATCCGTGCTGTAGTTCTGTCCTTCGGTTCTTGGGGCTAGCTTGTCATTGTATCGAGGGGAAATTCTATTTGAGCACACCATCTGGCTTAGTGAGCCCATCTTTCTCATTGAGGGGGATCAGTAGCATCTGAAGGTTTTTTACACTGTTTGGAGATTAGTTTTTGAATGGATTTAACATACGAAATTATCGATCGGAAAAAAAAAAAACATGGTCAAAAAAAAATAATTGATAGAAGAAGGGGTTAATTACAGTCAAACTCTTTATAGTATAGAGGATGTGTAATTTAACACCTTTGAAATTTGAAACTCTCAAAAATTCTTCTGAATCGTTATATCTGTAAGTAATTAGTTAGTTATATTCATCTTTTTTTAGATCAATATTCACACATTTTCATTTTACCCTCACTCTCTCTACTTCAAACAACACTCTTTATCCTTTCATTTCTCATTCCTTATTACTCTTCTTCCCGTCCCCCTCTCTCTATCTCTCTCTCTCTCCCCCTCTTTCTCCCTCAATCCCTCTCTCTTCATCTCTCTCTCTCTCTCTATATATATGAGAATTCTATAGATGTTGGTTCAAAAAAATTTGCGTGGACTAGCGATAAAAATATAGTAATTTAATGATTTTTGTTCAAATTTTTTCTAGAATTAGGATTTATATTTCTTTAACTTTAATAAAATCAAGTTTCATTAATTTTTAAGTTTATTTACACTTTCATCAAGTGGACACGAATTGTTTACTCATTAGAAACTGTTAAAATTTGTGTCAATTTGATAGATAATCAAATCAAAACTAAAACCTAAGAAATTGGGTATGAGTGAACCCTAAAAGGTCGAGATTAAAATCCAAAAGAAAGTTTCCTAAAAAATTTATTGGAGATAGCAGAAATAAATTACAGCTCATAATTTGCGTGAGCTGCCAGCTCATTTCCATTTCTCTCTCTCTGTATATGTATATGTATGTATGTGTGTGTGTGTGTATATGTATATATGTATATGTATATATATATATATATATATATATATATATATATATATATATATATATATACATATATATATATGTATATGTATATATGTATATATATACATACATATATGTATATACATACATATATGTATGTATATGTATATATACATATATGTATATATATACATACATACATATACATATATATCTATACATATATATACATACATATATATGTATATATACATACATATATATGTATATATATACATACATATATATATATATATATATATATATATATATATATATATATATATATATATATATATATATATATATATATATATATATATATATATATATATATATATATATATGAGAAAACGGGAAATACACCGGCGGTGAAGGAAGTTTCCTTCACCGCCACTTAGGTGGCCCAATAAAATTATTACACGTTGTGTCATTTAAAAGAATTCATTTATTTGTTACCTAGAATGACGCCCCGTGTTATAATTTTATTGGGCCACCTAAGCGGCAGTGAAGAAACTCCCTTCACCGCCGGTGTATTTCCCGTTTCCTCTCTCTCTCTCTCTCTCTCTATATATATATGTATATATATATATATGTATGTATATATATATATATGTATATATATATATATGTATATATATATATATATATATATATATATATATATATATATATATATATATATATATATATATATATATATATATATATATATATATATATATATATATATATATATATATGTATGTATGAGAAAATTCGAAATGAGCTGACAGCTTGCGCAAGTTATCTAAACTGCGGTTTATTTCCACTATCTCTAATAATTTTTTTTAAATTTTTTTCTTTTGGATTATGATATCGATCTCCTAGGGTTCACTCATATTAAATTTCTTAGGTTTTAGTTTTGATTTGGTTCTCCATCAAGTTAACACAAAATTAACGGTTTTTAATGAATAAAACATTTTGCATATACATGATAAAAGGGTAAATGAACTCCAAAATTTATGAAATTTAACCCGAAAGAAGTTAAATAGGTAGAGATAATAATTATTAAAAAAATTAAAGAAAATCTATTGGATCATTATAATTTTGCCGCTAGCTCATATAACTTTTCTTGAGATGGCGGCTCACCTACAGTAATATATATATATATATATATATATATATATATATATATATATATATATATATATATATATATATATATATATTCCTTCACCGCCGCTTAGGTGGCCCAATAAAATTATTACACGTGGCGCCACTCAAGATAACAAATAAAAGAATTCTCTTAACCGCCCTTTGAGTGGCGCCATGTATAATAATTTTATTGGGCCATTTAAGCCACGGTGAATGAACTCCCTTCACCGCCGGTGAATTTCCCGTTTATTCATATATATATATATATATATATATATATATATATATATATATATATATATATATATATATATATATATATATATATATTACTGTAGGTGAGCCGCTAGCTCAGGAAAAGTTACGTGAGCTAATGGCAAAACTAAAATCATCTGATGATTTTTCTACAATTTTTTTAATAATTAATATCTCTACCTTTTTAACTTCTTTAAAATTAAATTTCATAAATTTTGGAGTTCTTTTACCCTTTCATCAGGTGCATACAAAATGTTTTATTCATTGAAAACCGTTAATTTTGTATTAACTTGATAGATGACCAAATCAAAACTAAAATCCAAGAAATTGGGTATGAGCGGGACGAGATCATAATCCAAAAGAAAATTTTTAAAAAAAATTATTGGAGACATTGAAAATGAACTACAACTCAGGTAACTTGCGTGAGTTGTCAGTTCATTTCCTATATATATATATATATATATATATATATATATATATATATATATATAGACACACACATATGAATAGGCTTCGTGAGGTCAAACCCATTGCAATAAAATATAACTTACGTGTTCAACGTCTCATTGAAAAATCTATCAACATTCAATTTTTATTAAACACAACATATGCAAATATCACAATACTGTTCTTGCAAATTCATATATTAAATATGTATAATATATGATTTACCTACATGCTAATACAATATGTCTATTGAGCTGTCAAGTCCGCAAAAGAATAGGTCGACCGACACCTAAGCAAGCGCTCTCAAGATCATGTAGATGTGCAAAATAAGATAAATAATATTAACACATTGAATATTAAAAAGTAAATTTATAAAGTTGTTTATAATGTATCTGCAACTTATTTTTGTTGGAAATAAACCATAATTATGCTAGATTATCAAGGATATATAGACAAATACCTGGATCCATCTTTTGGTTGATCACCTTTTATGATGCGGAATTTGTTGGTAATATACTGAAAACAGATAAGAAATAACCAGGTGGTTTGTGGTTTTCCTCAACTAAATCTCCTTAATTCCCCAATGGGACAGCCGCCTCTCTTCCTGATGGGGAGAAGAGAAACTTTACGTGATTTAGTATATTGGAGACCATAACCTATAGGGTCTATATATACTGCTAAAGTAGAGTTTCCATAATCCCCTTACTTGGTCAATATGTAATATCTACTCATTCATCCCATATCAATTACAGCTCATTAAGCCTCATGAATTGTATTGACCCATTACATTCCATAACGGTTTATTTAAATAGCTAATATAATTGTATAATAAATATGTTGATCCACTATTATAGGAAATAAATATTTCCTAACAGTCTCCCACTTGCGTTATATATTGTTCTTGAAACAATTATATCACAAATTCCTTAAGCGCACATCCATATGCTATTTATCCTTAGTCTTTTCTTTAAACAATCTGGTCCATCTCATGTATAAATAATGGAACCAACGTGGCTTTTATCACAGTAGAATCGTGACTAAACCACAATAATCACCATATTAATACACTTAATGACATAGATCAAATATGGATGAGTAGCATGGAAATTACATGTAAAGTAATCTTAAGCATGTCTATTTCCAACTGGTCCTTTAGTCTTTAGTGAGATCAAAGTTCTTTATGCAACGTAAACATTGCACATATAAAACACACTTAAGTTCAGAAATAGAATCAAAATACCATCAATTTATTCTGCAGAAAATCAAATAGTTCAATATCTGTAACAAAACATAAAACATATAAAAAAGACTCCCACTAAATCAAGGTATCCTCAGAAATAACACCCATACGAGTAGTGTGCTCGTGAAAGACTTTAGGTGTTAAGCTCTTGGTTAATGGGTCTGCTAGCATAGATTCTGTCCTTATATGTTCTATAGAAATTTGTTTATCCTGAACTCTCTCCTTGACAACTAAGAACTTGATATCGATAAACTTTGATTTTGTTGAACTCCTGTTATTGTTGGAGTAAAGCACTGCCGAGGTATTGTCACAGTAAATCTTTAATGGCCTATCAATGCCATCTACCACACGCAGCCCAATGACAAAATTTCAAAGCCATATTCCGTGATTGGACGCCTCATAACAAGCTATGAACTCTGCAGCCATGGTCGAAAGAGCTATTAAAGTCTGTTTAACAGACTTCCATGAGATAGCTCCTCCAGCCAATATAAAAATGTATCCTGATGTAGAGCGTCTGCTATCATGACATCCCGCAAAATCAGAGTCAGAGTACCTGATGACCTCTAAATTGTCTGATCTCCGATAAGTGAGCATGTAGTTTTTTGTTCTCTTTAAATAACGCATCACACGTTTGGCTGCCTTCAAATGTTGCAAACCTGGATCACTCAAATATCTGCTCAGAACTCCCACTATAAATGCTATATCGGGAGGAGTACAAACTTGAGCATACATTAGACTCCCTATTGCAGACGCATAAGAAATCATCTGCATCTCTTTTCTTTCAAAGTCATTATTGGGGCATTGTTTGAGACTAAACTTGTCTCCTTTAGTTACGAGTGTATCTCCTAATTTACTATCTTTCATAACGAATCTACTTAAAACCTTATCGATATAGCTCTTTTGCGATAATTTAAGAATACCTTGAGAGCGATCTCTTAGTATCTCAATACCTAATACAAAAGAGGCTTCTCCAAGATCCTTCATCTCGAAATTTTTCATCAGAAATATCTTGGTTTCATGTAGAAGGCCTATATCGTTATTAGCAAGTAGAATGTCATCAATATATAACACCAGGAAAATATATTTACTCCCACTGAATTTATGATATACACAATCATCAACAACATTTGTTTCAAAACCATACGAGCAAATTACTTGATGAAACTTGTGATACCATTGACGAGAAGCCTGTTTGAGACCATAGATGGATTTCTTCAACTTACAAACCATAGACTTTGGATCTCCCGAAATAAAGTTTTCTGGTTGAACCATATAAATTGTCTCATCAATGTCTCCATTGAGAAACGCAGTCTTGACATCTATCTGAACTCTAAATCAAAATGAGCCACTAGTGCCATTATTGTTCTAAAAGAGTCTTTCGAAGACACGAGAGAGAAAGTCTCTTTAAAATCTATACCTTCTTTCTGAGTGAAACCTTTTGCAACTAGATGAGCCTTATATCTCTCAACATTGCCATTTGAATCTCATTTTGGTTTTAAATATCCATTTATAACCAATGGGCTTCGCACCTTCAGGCAATTTAACGAGATCCCAAACGTCATTGTCTTTCATAGACTTCATCTCATCATTCATAGCATCAATCCAATTTTGAGAGTTAGACTACGCATGACTTGACAAAAGTTGTTTGGTTCATCCTCTGTCAAGCCAATGCCATCCTCATGTTCTTGAAGAAAGACGATATAATCATCTCGAATCGCACTTCTTCTTTCTCTAGTGGATCTCCTCAATGGCACTTCTTAAGTTTGTTGAGTTTGTACAGCAGGTTGTTCTTGAGGAAGAATCTCATTGTTGTCTTGGTCCGGAACAATGTCAGGAATAGGAGCCTGTACATTATTATCTTGTATTGGAACCATGTCATGAACAGCGATAGGTAAAGTGACATGATCACCTTCAGTGACAGATTCTTCTTCAAAGACAACATTCCTTTTGTTTCCTTCCTCCAAAAACTCAACATCCTCAAGGAATCTCGCATTTCCAGTTTCAAATAAGGATCTTGATGTGGGATTGTAGAATTTGTAGCCTCGAGAGCATTCAGAGTAACCAACGAAATAACAGCTAACTGTCCTTGAGCCCAGTTTTCTTTCTTGTGGCTTATAAGGTTTAGCCTCAGCTGGACACCCCCAAATGTGTAAGTGCCTTATGCTAGGCCTTTTGCCTGTCCACAACTCATAAAGGGTTTTGGTAACTGCTTTGCTTGGTACTCTATTAAGGATGTATACAGCAGTCTTTAAAACTTCTCCTCAAAGTGATTCTGGTAAGGAGGAATGACTAATCATACTCCTCACCATATCCTTAAGAGTCCTGTTTCGTCGCTCTGCAACACCATTCATGCTAGGTGTTCCTGGCATGGTGTATTGCGGAACAATTCCACACTCTTTGAGGAAAATTGCGAAGGGTCCTGGACGTTGTTCTCCTGATCCGTCATATCGTCCGTAGTATTCACCACCACGGTCAGATCTGACAGTCTTTATTTTCTTTTCAAGTTGAAGTTCAACTTCAGCTTTAAAAGACTTGAACACGTCCAAAGATTGTGACTTCTCATGTATTAAATATATGTAACCGTATCTAGAGTAATCGTCTATGAACGTAATGAAAAACTGTTGTCCGTTCCAAGAAGCTGTAGGGAATGGACCACATATATCAGTATGTATTAGTTCTAAAACATTTGTAGCTCTTTCAGCACCTAATTTCTTAACGTTTGTTCTTTTCCCCTTGATGCACTCAATACAAACTTCAAAGTCTGTTAAATTTAGGGGTTCAAGAATTTCATCGAATACGAGTCTATGAATTCTCTGTTTAGATATATGACCTAAACGCTTGTGCCATAAGGCAGCAGAATTCTCATTTAATTTTCACTTTGTACCACGTAAACTTGTTTGCAGTATTTCGTTACAGGAACTAACCACATCAAGCATGTATAGATTATCAATTATAGGACCGGAACCAATAAAACTTGAATTTTGATAGAGACTAACTTTATTATTCCCAAATGAACAAGAAAAACCTGATTTGTCCAAAGTAGAAATATAAATTAAATTCCGTCTAAAAGACGGTACAATAAAAGTCTCAAATAAATCCAAATAAATTCCAGTCTTTAATCGTAATCTGAAAGTCCCTATGGCTTCCACTGCAACTTTATTGCCATTGCCCACAAAGATGTATTTTTCACCATCAGTTAGCGGTCGGCTCCACAGGCAACCCTGCATAGACATACTTATGTGAGTAGTAGCACCAGAATCTACCCACCAAGTATCTTTAGGTACAATAGCTAAATTAACTTCAGAACAAACTAAAATTAGAAGTTTACCCTTCTTTACACGCCATGCAACATACTTGGAACACTCCTTCTTCATGTGTCCCTTCTTCTTGCAGAAGTAGCAAGTAAATTTCTCATCTTGCTTCTTTTGTTTTTTCTGCTGAGAATATTTTTCTGCAACATCCTTAACTATTTTCTTTATCCTTTTCTGAGAAATTAAAACTAAGTGAGCACTTTCAGTCTTATCCCGCATTTGAGCACTTTCAGTCTTATCCCGCATTTGCCTTTCTTCTTCTTGCACACAATGAGATATAAGCTCATTGAGAGGCCATTTGTCCCTCTGAGTATTATAACTCACTTTAAATTGCCCAAAGTGTGCAGGAAGAGAGATCAAAACCAAATGCACGAGTAAGTCCTCAGACAACTTTAACTTAAGTGACTTGAGTTTTGATGCGAGATGAGACATCTCCATGATGTACTACCTTATGTTCCCTTTGCCTTTATACTTCATAGAAACGAGTTTAGCCAAAAGGTTACTTGCTTCCGACTTTTCATTCTTGGCAAAATATTGCTCAATTTCCTCAAGGAACCTCGTAGCATTCTCATTCTCAGAAATAGAGTCCCGAAACGCTTCTGGAATGGAGCGTTTCATGATCATTAAACACATTCGATTGGAGCGATCCCACTTCTCAATTTTAACCTCATTGAGGTTTTCCGTAGTAGAAGTGGGTCGATCCGTTCGAAGTGCCAGATCTAAATCCATACAACCGAGGACAATCTCCACGGTTTCTTTCCAGACTTTGAAATTCGTCCCGCTCAACATTGGGATATTGCTGACTTGGATAGAAATATTTGAAGCAGTAACAGCATAGACTGATAAAGAGGAAAAGAAAAAAATACTCACATTTCAAATAAAACAAGATATGGAAAATTAATCCAAATTTGGAGACCTATCACAAGATACCTAGCACAACATTAATTCCTAGTCTTTGGACAAGAAAATTAATTGTAAGTGGTACTCTCAATGCAATAATCAAATATTAACGATCAATTCTGTCAAACAATAGCTTTTCTTTGGATCGACTATTGTTCGCATGAAAATATTTACAATCATCACATATTTATTATCGTAGTGTGTCGTTATTTGGCCAAACTGTGACTTCTTTTGGGTCGAGCACAGTTCGCATAAATAGCAACACAAATAACATCTATGTTTTTTATTATTTTTTTATTAGATAAATTAATTTTCCACAATAGAGATTACTTTGGTAACATATTGATTGAATTAATTAAAAAAAAAATACTAAACAAGAAAATAACAATAATTCCCCTTCAAATTTATTGTTTAGGTGAAAAGAGTATGAACTATACCCGACAATAGCTATTAAATAGACAATTAAAAGAGACACCGAAATTCCATAAACTTGAAATATTTCTTTATTTGTCTCTCTTTCTCCTTATTTGTCTATTTTTCCTTATTTCTTCATTATATTTCTTTAAATGAGTCATCCATGAATATTTATTTTCTATAAATAGATCTTTATGAATATATATATTTTTATATATTCCATAAATATACACAGAATTATTATTATGTAACCACAACTTTAAATTACATATTTACTACGTAATAAATGTTTATACAAATATAAACTAAATGTGATACATATCACCCAAATATATTTTTATATCTCAAATATTAAATATTCCAAACAATCAAATCTTTAATTATATATAAATATTATATATATATATATATATATATATATATATATATATATATATATATATATATATATATATATATATATATATATATATATATATATATATATATATATATATATGAACCGATTGTAGAAATATTTATTATTATTACATTATAATATATATTCTAAAACGTAGTCATATGCATATAATTTAACAAAACTGGATCAAATCCAACCAAAATTCAAAACTGTATACGAACGCATACCGAATAATTTAAAAAAAAAACAAGCCATATGCGTTCATGTCATATAAACAGAAATTTACAAATCATCCTAATAATCTAACAACAATGACTGCTCTGATACCACTTGTTGGAAATAAACCATAATCATGCTAGATTATCAAGGATATATAGCAAATACCTGGATCTATCTGTTGGTTGATTACCTTTTGTGATGCGGAATTGATTGGCAATATACTGAAAACAGATAAGAAAGAACCAGGTGGTTTATGGTCTTCCTCAACTAAATCTCCTTAATTACTCAATGGGACAACAGCCTCTCTTCCTGATGAGGAGAAGAGAAACTTTACGTGATTTAGTATATTGGGGACCATAACCTGTATGGTCTATATAAACTGCTCAAGTAGGGTTCTCATAATCCCCTTACTTGGTCAATATGTGGTATCTACTCATTCATCTCATATCAATTATAGCTCATTAAGCCTCATGAATTGTATTGACCCATTACATTCCATAACAGTTCATTTAAATAGCTAGTATAATCGTATAATAAATATGTTGACCCACTATTATAGGAAATAAATATTTCCTAACAATTTTAACATGTCCCGAAATAAGAAAAATGATTAATAACATGACTAGCTTTTCCTCTAGCATGCCATGCCCCACTATATATATATATATATATATATATATATATATATATATATATATATATATATATATATATATATATATATATATATATATATATATATATATTAATGAACAACAAATCTTAATTTTAACTAGATCTTGTATATAGGGATAGTAATAGACGTGTCCATGAACCAAAATTTATTTTGTCATATACAAAATTTGAATTAAAAATAAAAATTTTATTTTTCTAATTCAAAATTTTGTATAGGAAGGGCCAAAATTTGACCTGTAGATGCATCCATTACCATCTCTACCTGTATCTGTGCCGGAGTTGAATTAAGCTTGCTTGGTTTTAATTGTTGGCATAATTAAATTGCATATGAATGATGAGGCGACATTCCACATTTAATATAGTCATGCAATCAATGTTTAAAATAGCGAAAACGTTTTTGGCTCTAGGTTATGTCGTATATAGCGTAACGCATAACGTAAGTTATGTAATTTTCTATTTATTTAATAAAAATAAATATAAAACTATATAAAATAATTTTATAAATTATAAAAAAAATAAAAATTTCTAAAAATAATATATAACCATTTTTGTAGTACATAATCTATTCAGATTTTATATTAAGTTTTACAATAATATTCATATTTTTCATAAATTGTATTAAGTTTGTGGTCGTAATTCCAGTATCATCTAGATAAGAAAACAAGATTCTAAATTTTTATTTCAATTTAGTTATTATCATTATTATAATTTATATTTTATAATATTCAATTTATTTGTAATTGTTGATGCCAGTTCAGTTAAAAATTTAATAGATCAATAAGTAAGATGTTTCAGCAATCGAAAAGATATTAAAACAAACGAATAAGGAAACAATCGTAAATTAATAAGTTAGCAATTGCACAAGTAGTCAAAAAAGCCAACAACTAATCAAGTATGAAAATTTAAGCAATTCACTAATAATTAAAATAATAATCAACAACGAGATTGAGTTATTAGGAAAATAATTGTAAATAACGTAACATGACGTAAATTATTAAAAATTAGTAAAATTACACAACTTTGCAATCAAGCCCTCCCTTAAATTCTTGCACATTATTTGCTCCACATATGTGTTTTCTATTAAAATAACAAGTGAGAAAAATCATCCTATTTGACAATATTCTCTTAAGAGAAAAGCCTACTTACATCAAAATAAATAATGCACGATTAATTTACATTTTAATATGACCATGAAATCAATTCAATCATAATTTTATCAAAACTAATATTATTCAAACAATTTTTTTCATTATATATTTCTTAAGTACTATTTTATCAGACAAATTACGAGCAATGTAGGCTTAATTCTTACTCATACCAAATTATAATATCCTTAGAAATTTTCATTGAATATGTCTAATTTTAGAAAACCAATTAGGAATAATATAGATTTGTTCTTCACTCATACCATATACAATTTTGTTTATTCATAGTGAACCAATTACAACATCCCTTGTAAATTTCACATCCAAGGAGAAAATTAACTTAAAAAATTAATTTAGACCATAATTAGGGCCATCATAATTATTATCTCCTCACTATTAAACCCTATGAGTGTGTATATTTACTCAATCCAAAATCAAGAAAATATGTAGGTGACCTACCAAAAAGAGAACTCTTGAGTGGGTGTGCTCACGAAGAACCCAGGTTGGTAATGTCGAGCTTCAAAAATCTTGAAATTTTGAACCATTCCCGCCTGGATTCTTAATTTAATATTTTCGAAATAACTCTAGATTCTCGCCTAACATACTTTTTTTCTTTCTCAATGATGATCAAGTTTTGCTCTTTTTTTTTTAACATAAAAATGGTTGATCTTTTTAAAGTAAAAATAAAATTGGATTTTTTTACGAACATGTCTGGAAAAAATAAGAATGACTATTCCTCCTCTCTCTTCCCTGCTTTCTGTTGGCCCCGCGATTCTATCGTCGCCCTACCTCCATTGCCTCATGTCGTTTTCCCCTCGCCTTAAACACAATCATTTTCCCCACACACTCGTCGTCCGACTATCAGTTCACGCCAATAATTTTTTTGATAATAATAAATTGCAAATAAAATCGAATGAAAAATTAAGAATAATTTTTATTTGTATCTCTATATGAGGAGATTTGTTCTCTGATACCAATTGCATACTAGATTTTTCCATTTTCTTCATAAAACCTCTAATACTAAATTCTAATTTCACTTATCACGAAAATTTTAGAATTCTTCCAACTTTTTGAGGAATGCATGTAAAAGTCTTGGAGAGTCAAAAAATCGATTAGTTTGTGAGAGATGGGTTTATTTTGAAGATTTAAAAACACAAAAAAAGGTTTTTTTTTTTTTTTTTTTTGTTTTTAGAGTGATAGTGTGTTTTAACTTTTTAGAAGTTTTAAATTTTTGGGATTTGAAAGTGTAACTAAGTCAAATGGCGAACTCAAAAGTAAAGAGAATTTCTAGATGCGCTCCATACTTTTCTTAGTGAGCCCAGGCTGAAGAGTCCTTTTATTTACAATTTTGCCTTTTATAATTTTGGACCCAACTGCCCTTATAATTTTCTTAGTGAGGTCCATTCTCTCATTTCTCTTAATCCGTTTTTCTTAGTGAGCCCCAAACCCTTTAACTGCCTTCTCATTTTTGTGCGGGAGTTCTCTAGAAGGAAAAAAAAAGGAAAAAAAGAGCAACTCCCAAACACTTAATCCCGCTCTAAATTTGATTCTCATTGGTTGCATGCGATTGCTAATGTTTTCTTGAGTTTTCTGTGTTTATTTTCTTGCAAATCTAGTGTGGATATCTCCCTCCTTGAGAATTGAGAGGAGGTTGAAAAAGATGGAAAATAATATTACAACATTGGTAAAAATTAATGAATCTCCTTATTTAGAGGTATTGTTAATGTTATTTTAGACTCAATATACAGCCTAATTTGAATGATGAATAAAGATCATGATTTTTATAGATTTTAGTGATATGTAGAGTAGCTGCGACTATCTCTTGGCTGTCGGGATGGAAATCCTGGTCTGGTTTCCCCCGACCTAATCAAATACTGGCTAGGATTACGATCCCGGCTAGTAACTGTCTTATGTCAGGGTTGATTTCCCGACCAAGCTATTTTTAATGGTTTTAGATATATCTTTCAACCACATGGTTAGTGTTTGGTGTTGAATAAGTTACATTAAAGTATTGCATATTAACTGAATCTAAATTATTTTTGTTAATTTAGGTTCAAGCAACTACTGAAAGCAGTCGAGTTAAGACCACAGACGCTGACGGTGATTATAGTTTGTATTTCAATATTTGTCAGGTATATATAAAAGATTAAGTTTAGTGACTGAAACTTGATTTACTATTTTAGAGGTTTTAATTGATAAATTAAATGTTCAGATTTTTGAAAGTCGAGATGAACTATGTTAGTGGGTTGAAGATATAAGTAAGAAGTTTGGATTTGTGATTATGATTGCAAAATCAGACAATGGTGGATGCAGTAGACGGGGTCGGTTTTTTTTTTTTGGCTGTGAACATGGTGGGAAGCCAATATTCAAAAAAATAGCTAAAAATGATAGTTTCGGAGGGAGTAAGAAGTGTGCACACTGCTCGGGAGTGTAACTAATGTAATAAAAATGCTTTTGTAACTTTCAAGACATTTTATCATATGTCGTTTCTTATATAACGATTACTTGATAAATTTTGTAAGATCAAACCATTTTAACTAGCTTTTATTCTCTGGCCAGGAGTGCAAACCTGACTACGAAGAAGCCAGGTCTGGGTGTGCATACTATCCAGTTAAACCCCCAAACCGAGGTGTATATCCTGACCAGCAGGGCTGCACTAAAGTATAACATGAGGTCGGCCGAGGAGTATAGCCCGGCCTAATCGCACTATGGACGGGATTGCCAGCCTGTCCAGAACATCTGTGGGCCGGGTTTACACCCCCAGCCAATCTATTTTAAACCAAAATCATTAATTTACTTAATTTAGATCCTAATTCGACTAGATGCAAGACACACGCTATGCACATAAACCATAAAAAATATTCATAGGACCAAATAGAATACTGACTTGTCGATTCTCATCAACAAAGTTCAATCGTAGAACATGGATTAATATGTTATGATCTTTTTTTTTTTTTTTCTAAATAAGAAAAATGAGATAGGAGAGAACTTAATATTTCTCTTCTGATTATTAGAAACATAATAAAAAATTCTTATAATGAACTTTAGAATACTTTACTTTTTAATATGTTCTTTTTATCACTGATTAATAGAATACAAATGACTTTTATTCACCATCTTGACTTCAAAGAAAAATATATTAAAGGAATCTGTACAATTCAAATTTATTTCATATAATATGTTTTAAATAGATTAGTAATCATAATAACTATTTTTTCCCTATCAAACAAATTAATCAAAAACTCACCTAGCTATAAAAGAATCTAAAAAAAAGACATCCATCGATAGTCAATACGAAATGCACGCCCAAGTTGCATGCACGATCACTAAATCCATGGTCACTCCATCATCTCCAACTCGAACGACACCATCACCATTGCCATCTCTCATCCTCAGCCACACCGATACCTAAATCTCGACCCATTACGATCCCGCACCACCAAGATAAAGCCTTATCGTGCGCCCGAACGTCCACCGTCACCTCCGCCTCCCCGTCGAGCCTCGCCTCCTTCATCATTGTTTCACTCACTTGGGAGGATGCCATAATCGTCCCGGAGGCGGTCACCTCACTATGTCGCTGCTTGATGGGGCCTCGGCGTTCCCCTCAGCTATAGGCGAGCTCGTGTACAACACGATGTATACATTTCGGGAGTGAATACGGATATGGTCATGTTGAACTTGGAATTGAGGGTTGCGTTGTGATGGATGATGACGGGAAGATCATAGATGGCGAGGCGGAGGACGGGGTTGCGGCTGACGGAGATACCGAACACGAGGGATCCGATGATGAATACGAGGAGGAAGACAGAGGATAGGCATCACAAGTAACGGCCGCGGCATCTTCTTGGCGGGCTGCTCTTTGAGACAGTGAACCGATCTGGGCGGAGGAAGTTGAAGAAAGAGGAGGAAGCTGGAGCGGAAGAAGAAGAGAGAGAGCGGACAATTTCACTAAAACCTAATCTCCTAGTGAGCCCCAACTTATTTCCTAGCGAGCCCCAATTTTTCTTAGTTAGCCCCACTTTCCCCTTCGCAGATTGCATTAGTGGTTATAGAGGTAACATTGAAAAAAAAAATATGGAACTCACTGTGAAAAAGGATCAAGTTTTAAACTTCGCTGGGCTCATTGTGAAATTGAGGCTGACTGGGAAGAAATATGGGGGCGCATCTAGCAACTCTCAAAAGTAAATTGGTGCGCGTGAATAGAACTTCCCACCCAATTTTAGTAAAAAATGAGATTTTTTGGGAATTTCTAGATGGGCACAATTTTTTTCCTAGTGAGCCCACTTTTCCTAGTGCGCACATCACTGTTTTTAAAAATTTCTATTTTTTCCTAGTGAGCACACCTATATACCCTAAATACCCTCACCGTCTCCTTCTTTCTCCCTCCCATCGTTCCCCAAACCCAAACCGTCGCCTTCTCTCTCTCTCTCTCTCGAGCGCAAGCCGATCTCTCTCTCTCTCGAGCGGCGAGTGGTCGGGTTCTCTCTCTCTCTCGGGCGTGAGCCCGGTGGTCTCTCTCTCTCGGGCGTGAGCCCGGTGGTCTCTCTCTCTCGAGCCTCTCTCTCTAGGGTTCTCTCTCTCTCGAGCTCGCGCGACCTTGCCACTGTCTCTCTCTCTCTCGGGTGGCTCGAGTGGAGTCCGTCGGCGACTTCCCGGCTTCCCCCTGTCTCTCGCCGACAACCTTGGACGCCGATCAGTCGTCTGCGCCGCGAGTCACCGATTCCGGACGTGGTCTCCCCTGACGCAGTCTTGCCGACTCTAGTTCTCGATTTAGGAGTGCAGGAGGTAAGAAATTTGCTATTTAAATGAAATAAATTTTTTAAATGGATTATGATTTTAGATAGATAGAGTTGTTGCTTTATTTTTAGTGGGCAGTATATGTCCTATACTTTGATTGGGAAATTTTGAACATATGTCCTATACTTTGATGGATACTAAGGAAGCATGATAATGTCATGTCTTCTATATCAAAATCATAGTTTGCAGGTTTTTTTTTTCCTGAGAATAATCAATAGGTTTACATAATAGCCTAATAAAGGGGAAAAAAAAAATTCACCAATGTAAGCAACAAAAAAACCCTTAGCTAGAAGAAAGAAATTATTTTTTCCTATGATAATCTGTACAATGAATTACCATAAAATTGTATCCAGTCATCTTACGTAATTTTTGTTTATTAGTAGTTTATCTTTATAAACTACTAATAAGGCCTTTTCACTTTGGTAAAATTTTTATAAACTACTAATGAGCAAGATTCTAACTAATTTTTATAATTGCATGTTTTATAGCGAATGAGAGATGAAATTTTGTTCACAATTATATGCATAAAATTGCTTATCTTAGGTAGATTTATGATATCATATCCACAATACTGGATGAATAAATAAATATCAGCAATGTTGGCACTATTATGATGAGGTAATACTGGATGAATCCATCCATGCCTCGAATCGAGAGGGAGCAGCGCAAGATGTCCCGCAGACAAGTAGAGAAGATGTCCCGGAGACTAATAATGATGAGGTAATATTTGGTTTTTTTATTCTTTGTAAATTAATCAGGTTTAATCAAACTTATTTATGTTTTTATCCTGATATATGCAGAGAATTCAAGAAGTTTTAGCAATTATTGATCCCTTCTTAGAGGTAGGTGAGACCAGAAGCAAGAAGAGTTCGCTCTATAATGCCCTCGTAAAGATCAAATCAGTTCTAACTGGGTGCAAACAAACTGATATTCACACAGTATCACAGCCCATTGTGCAATCCCCCTCCGATCCAGCGAGCTCTTCAAGACGTCGTCACCCCGCAAGGAAGCAAGCCGCTCGGAAGTCTAGAAGAATATAGAATATGTTTTTATTTTGTAATATCAGTCGCTAATACAAAAACAAAGATGTTAGCTTAGAAGTAATCTTCCTTTTAGTTTGTTATTCTTCTTAATTGAAGTTGTACTCAACGATTCACGTTATATATATTACTACCCTACCATATGATCTTGAAAGTTTTATGATTTTAGCTGAGTTTCTTGGTTGTTAATATTGTGATTTATTTGGGATTTATATCCCAAGAGGTTATAATTGAAGGAAAAAATGTTATTGATGCAGAGTGAAGTGATCTTTAGAAACAAAAGTTATGCACAGTTACGTTTCATGTTACTAACCTATTTAAGTATTTGTAACATCTGATGTTCATTTATCTTTTTGTGCATTTAGTTTTAATATATGGTACTTGGTCAAAATATGTAGTGTTTTCTGAAATTTTGGTTAAATTTTGCTGTTGGAGGATCCGGCGCAATCATTTCAAGCATGCACAGTGAAGTGATCACAATAGAGTTTTTGACTTATTTTTTTTTATTTTACCGTCATTGCAACCATTGTAACTGAGTTGTTAAACTGATAATACAATAACCTATTCAGGGGTTTGTGACTGTGTAACTTACAGTTTATCATATTAATTTACTAAGCAAATGCAACCATCAAATTTGTAGGTACAATGAAAGATTCAAGATCAAATTTGGAATTTTTGGTCATCCATCCGGGGTTGACACACCGGACAGATATTACCAGTCCGGGTTTACAGTCCCGGACATTAGCGCTCTGTCCGGGCTGTATACCCCGGACAGTCAGATCCTGTCCGGCACTGTAACCCCGGACGATGGTTTTTTAAATTGGAAGCATGTCCACCAACTACGGTCTATTATATCATTATCTTCATATCAAAACATATCAACAAAATAGGCAATACAGATTAGATATAAACATTAGCCATTGATAGCTTCAACTTATAGGTTAAAATTAAACTTAATTATTAAAAATTATTAACCTCAGGCTAGCCACCAAGACATTTAAGATTAATTCATAAATTTACACCTCAAACGACATATCCTCTATTGTGAAATTTATTTGTTCATAATAATTATAGAGCTAATACTGAACTCAAATAACGCATCCATCCGGGGTAGACACACCGGATGGATATTATTTGTCCGGGTTTACAGTCCCGGACAAGTTTAATGTTTCCGGATTTACAGTTCCGGACAGAAGTGCTCTGTCCGGGCTGTATAACCCGGACGGTTAGGTTATGTCCGGCACTGTAAGCTTGGGCGATGGTATTTTAAATTGGTTTCGACCAACTACAATCTATTATATCATTATTGATTTTGAGAAATAATTTTTTTTTTTTTTTCTCCCTCGTTTTCTCCTCACCGCGTCTCTCCCTCTCTGGAGAACGCGGGAAAAACAGGGTGGGGATGAAGAAGAGTGGGAAGGGCAGTTTTGACCTAAAAAATTAATGGCAAAACTGTAAATAAACAAATCTTTTAAAGTGGGCTCACTAGGAGATTTGCCGTGCCCATCTAGAAACTCCCGATTTTTTGGGCCGGGGCCGGGAACGGCAGGGCAGGGGTTTATACCGGCCAGCATTCCAATCTCTCTCCCCTCCGCCTCTCCGTCGACCACTTCTCATTTCCATCCCTTTCCACCAAAAACAAGACCAAAAAATGCTCCTAACAACAGCAGCAGCTTCAAGAGTGGCCGCTCTCTCTTTGCTCGTCAAACCCCCCTCTCCCTTCCTCCGCCGCCTCTCCTCCGCCTCCCCGTACCCTCTCTACTACGAGCTCATCAACCACCGTCCCGTCCGCACCCGTCCCCCCCGCCACCGCCGCGCATCCCGACCTGAAAACCCCCAACCCGAATCCGATGCCGATCCCCAACCCCAACCTGAAATGGACCGCTCCAAGCGCAAGTACTACCGCAAGCGCGCCCAGCGCATGTTCGGCGGCGCCGACGGTGACTCCGACTCCGACTCCGGCCGCGGAGGCGCCCGCGACTCTGAGTTCGTCGAGCTGAAGCCTGAGGTGGTGGACTTCCCGAGGCTGCACCCGCGGGAGCAGGAGCTCTACTTCTACGACGCCTTCGCCTTCCCCTGGGAGAAGGACAAACACTACCGCATGGTCTACCAGCTCGAGAAGAAGTACTTCCCTGACCAGTGCCTCGACAAGGCGTTCGTCGACCCGGACGCCGCCAACACCACCACCGAACCCCTCGGTGTCAAGTCGAAGCAGAAGAAGAAGACAGCTGAGAAGGAGAGCGAGAGGGATGAGAGGGCCCTGGTGTTCTTTGATGATGGGGAGAGGGATGAGAAAAGGGATGTTACGGAGACCAAGGTGCAGGAGTTCTTCAAGTGTTTGAAGAAAGCCCCCAGTGGGGGTTCAGGCGGTGGGAGAGAGCGGAGGAGGAGGGATGTTGCGGTTGCAGAGATGGAGGATGATGGGGAGCCGTTTCTTGTGTCTAGGAGGACAGAGCTCCCGCCCAGATGGGAAGGGCCATTTGGCACGGTTGTGCTTGTAGATAAACCGAAAGGTCAGTTACTATTGATATGTATACTTTGGTAACATTGTTTGCCGATAATATTAGAAAAGACATTTAGAATTAGAAATTTGACATATTACGAGGAATTCGACTGTTGGGTCCTAGGCAACTGATACAATGACATGGAGGGAGAACATATTACTTTGGATGCAAGTTAAAGAAGTATATGGGAGTCACTGGGTACATGTATCAAGAGTAATGACTAGTTGTTACAGGTAAAGTTCTTGCAAAAGCGGTGGCCTTTTGTAGTGACCTAATGCCAAGCATTGCTCTATGGGCAGCCATTAGTTATAGATGTCATACTTTCTTAGTAGTAAAGATAATGATTTTATGCTGGGAAAATAAATGAAAAATCAAGCCTAAATCAGTTTAGATGTGAGTTCAAGTAAATGTCTGTGATGAGTAGGATGAGTAGGAAAGGTGAGGGTGGCTTTGTCCTAGATTGTTGAGAATTTTGGTCTATTAGGCTCTTTGAAGGTCAGATAGATAACAATGAATATGGGGAGGTAGGACGAAGAATCCATATGTTAAGCATAGAAAATCAAAATTATATGTTACAAAAAATTGTACGTGTTTGAAGCAAAAAAGACTTGTGTCTTTATGGATAAGGAAAACCATCCTTTAAAAAATCTAAGGAGATGAAAACATGACGTGAAGAAAATGAGACCCTCGGAAAGGGAATTGTTTCCCAATCAACTGGGTTCTCTCCATCTGTTGTTGTGTTTAAACTTCATCAGCAAAAAAATTCAACTGCCACCATAGAAATCATATGTTATTCATATTTGGCACAATTATAGAGTCCAAGAAAGCAACATGAAGCTGGTAAGAATGGAAAATTATCAAATATTGAATTGTGAGTAGATGTTGACATATGTTGAATGTTTGGGAATTAAATGAGGGAAATAACGGAGGAGTTCACAGGGACAATGATGGAGGGTTTTCTCCTGTAGGATGAATAAAGAGGAGGAAAAAGATTATAATACTATGATTTAGTCCACTATACTTGCATTAAAATGCAAAGATAATGGTGCTATGAATAATTATAATTGTATAATATTAAATATTGCATGATGAAAAAGCAATGTAACAGTTTTGACAACTAAATTCTTGATTATAGTATCGGTTATGGAGCAAAACTCCACAAAATGGTATTGGCTATGGAGCAAGACTCCACGAAAATTTGACAAAGTTTTACGATCAGCTGTTGATCTGACATCAAACCCTTAGTGCTAATCACTAAGCCAAAAAACTATTGTCAAAAGAGAGGCATCCTATAGTCCAAAACAGAGTTAGCATCTACCATATTCTCTTAGACTTGAGAAAAAGTCTAGACAAAGAGAAAAAGATGATAAGTTGGCTAGCAATATACTCTATTGCCAGGTTTGTGCTTTTTTTAGAGGACTCTGACATCTATCTGCATGAATTGATATTAGTGCATGAATTGATGTCAGCATTATGGCTTCTTAGCCAATTATGAGTTTGCAATTCTTTTTTTGATGTCTTCTCCCCATAATGCATTACTTTATAATTGTCTCTATTTGAATGAGAAGCAATTGTTGAGGAAGATACCTCTCTTGCACCATATTTTGTCTCTCTTATGTTTGCTTAGTACGACATACATTCATGCATATAGAGTTTGAAAATAAGTAATTCCTGACAAATATTTTCCAAGGACGTTTTCTTTTTCATAATGACAAATATTTTCTAAGGACGTTTTCTTTTCCTTTTTCTATTTTAAGATCCTCACCATTTTTTCTCTTGAATCCATAATAGGGGATACTGATTTCATATTCTGTATGTATGAAATAGATATAGGTGTTGTTGGGTTCTTAGTGCATTAGTTTGATAAGTTTTTAATTGAAACTTGCTCTTGGGCCTTGCATCAGAAGTTGACACTTGAGGGAAAGAAAATTAGGGTTTGTGGTGTAGAATTGGAGATGAAATTAAGGATTTGGAGGTAAAATTGGGTTTTAATAAGGTTTGAGCCTCACATCCAAGGAGCCACACACTAATTTTCACACAAGTCATGCGAAAAAAGATTTGGAGAAAAAGTAAGAGTATGCGAAAAAAGATTTGGAGAAAAAGTATGTCACGTACTCTCAATCCAAAATTTTTCGCTTTTCCTTATTTTAAAACATAATTAAAATATATAAAAAGACATACATGAACTACATGCAAACAAAATCCAAATCAAAACAAAATAAAATCAGATCCGATCAAATCTAAAATTGAAATCTTAATAAAATCTTAATAAATACATAATCAAATCGAGCCTTAATTGTCCCCGTCAATTCTTCTCCACTTGGAAACATTCACCTTCGGAGAATAAAGGAGGTATAAGTGGAACAATTTCTGAAAGTCACTTATTGACAACTTGATCTAGTCAAATGAAATAATCTTAACTGCGAAAACAAGACCTAAAAATGTTACATAGAGTATCTGATTGTAAAGTTAGTACTAACGAATGAGATTCAATGTTTTTATCACCAAATAAGGCTAATTTCCTGTAAACATGTCTATTGTGATAGAAAGATCTAGAATAGATCATAGTTATTTGACAATCTCATATACAAGGAATCTTATAATTAAGAAAAATGGTAATATTAGCAGTTTAGCACAGCCTTTCGTGTTGAAATATATCTAGAAGTGGCAATAAGCTATGAGAAAGTTTCTTTGAGCACTGGTGGCAGACTTAATAAAAACTTTTAGTAATAGTGGCTCATATTAGGAACTCTTGATAGTCAAACCAGTGATTTGTGATAAGCTATGTGCTGGATTTAATCTCATCTATATCATCATTTATACTTTCAGGAGCGGGCATGTTGGTATATTGACTCTACAAGGTGCACTGATAATCATTGTACCAAATTCTCTCTAGGTAGAACACTTGATTGAGGGATACTGGTGAGCAAGTGCCCGTATCTTTCTCACTTAGAGTACTGTTATTTGTACTTAAAAATTTCGATGAACACTTAAAAAAATGATGCAAAGCATACCGAACACGAAAATAAACTTGTAAAGATCCTTAGTCAGACAAAATTTATAGATGTCTTGCACTAATTAAAAATCTTCTCTAACCAATTTCAATTGAGTATAATGGTATTTCTGCTCGAAGTGAGAGGAAAGTTACGGAAGAATAATACTAGGTGGCTATTCCAATTTTCATAACCATTATGGTCATAAAAAACGTGAAAATATATGACGACGTCATATATATCATGCTTCACTTGCATCAATATTAATGTTTTTACCACATAATAGGAACCCTATAAAGAATTAAACTTCAAAAAACATCACAAAAAATTTAAAACTATCCAAATCTTTAATGGTGTAAATCTGGCTCGAATCAGATGCGAATCAGGCTTCAGACGGCTCCAAATCATCAAAATACTCTTGACGGTTCTATTGGCTCTTAACGGGTTGGGTCCATAATTGTTGGATTTGTCTCACTTAATGTTGATGATGCTGTTGTGATTGTTGATGAAGATAGGGAATTTTTGATGATGTTGTTTTGTAAGATATTGTTGAGATCTTGTTAAGATGAAGTTGCTATTGTGGAGATTGTTGATATTGTTTAGATTGTTGTTGTTGTTACGTAGATTGTTGAAGATGTTGAAATTGTTGTTGAAGATGATGATGCTGCTGTTGTGGAGAGATGACGGTGATGATTGCTAGAATTTTTTGAATTGTTTCCACTCTTCTTTATTTTTTGAATTTTTCTTAGTTTTTTATGAGTTTTCTCTCTGAAATTTTTTGATATGATTTTATTTCAAAAACTAAAATAATAAACAAGAAGATGGAAGAAGAAGATGGTTGATTTGAGCTTTAATGCCAAATTTGATGGAGGACAGAAGGGAAATTAGGGTTTGTGGCGTAGATATGGGAATGAAATTAGGAATTTGGGACAAAAATTAGGATTTGATAAGGTTTCATATGCAGGCAAGTCACACACACCCATTCTCACACGAAGCACTCGAGGAAAGATTTAGAGAAAAAGTAAGTGACATGCTCTTGATAATTCCAAAACATCCACTCTTTATTATTTTAAAACATGATTAAAATATATAGAAAGCTCTACGGGCACAACGTGCAAATAAAATCAAATCAAATCTAAACCAAATAAAATTAGATCTAGTCAATTCTAAAATTGAAACCCTAACTAAATCCATGATCAAATCTTGCCTTAATTGTCCCCATCAGAAGTTCTATAGAATCATGGTTGCAGAAGGTGTATGGTTCAAATTTTGAAGTCAACCATACTTTTAATTTTGCTATCCCGTTTATGAGCACTCTTTTATCCTTTTGGCAGTAAGATACTGGTACATATCAGATTATGTTTATGCCGCATGTATGCATGACATGTTATTTGCATTATCAAGATCTTTTTTAAGATATGGAACATGTTTTAGTTCTAAGTTTGTTTCTCTTTTCGTGTATTTTGCTAATTTGGTTTCACGAGATCTTAGTACTAACCCTTTCCATAAGATTATATTGTGGGAAAGTTCGTCACTTTCTTTTTTGGGCAATAATAAATTGTATTCGTGAGTAACAAAGATAATACAGTGCACGCTCTAATACTAGTCTATGAACAAGGAATAAAATCATAGTTTACATTGCGTGACATTCCATCAATATTACTGACTTGAATTTAGGCATACCTGATCAGTGCTTAAACAGATTTAACTTGCTAACACATTCTCATTATCATGGACTTTTTGCTAACTCCTAGTCGAGAGTGTCACTAGGCTCCTCTTGGACCCTCAGTAACTGCCTATTGCCTTGTACATAAACTTCCAAATCCCAATTACAAGGGATTGATTTCTCATTATTATCTTCTATCTTCCTCACTACTATCAAGTCGATCACTATGTTCCTTTTCTTCTTTTGTTACTTAGCCATTGAGTGTGTAATTTTTCTTAAATAATTAATTAACATGTTTGATGCTTATTGCTTACCTTTTTTATAATGACTTTACATATGGTATTCTTATATTTGCTGGAAGTTAACAAAATGGTACTTCAAGGCAGGGTGGACATCATTTACTGTTTGTGGGAAGTTACGACGCTTAGTCAAAGTGCAAAAGGTATACATACCGCGCAAGCACAACTTTGAAGATTACTTATGTGAATGTTCATGCTATTTTAATTTGTTTACAGGTTGGGCATGCTGGTACTCTTGATCCTATGGCAACTGGTTTATTGATCGTCTGTGTTGGTAAAGCTACTAAGCTAGTGGAAAGGTATGTCTATGTTTCCTGCAGTAACTTTGTAATTTACAGTTTCAGTAAGTGATGGGGGCAACGAAGATCCAAATTTAATTAGGGTTTTTATGAGATTTGATTAGATCTCATTAGATTTGAGAATATATGAGATTTGTTTAGATTTGATTTGGACTTTATTGTTATTATTAGACTTTAGTTTATTTGCATGTGTGGTGCATATAGTTTCTTTTATAAATAATCATGTATAATTCTTGAAGAAATGGAATGAAGTATTGACAATTAAAATCCATGTTCTTTCAGTATGGTGATTTGCTAAACAATATGAAATATTTTATCTGAAAGTGGTGCCTGGGTGTTGAGAACCAAATTAATCCTAAATCTCTTTTTGTGGATTCATTGAGAGTGGGTGAGAGATCATCTGAGTGTCGAGGCCTAAATTAATCTTTGTCATTTTATTTTTATTCCATATTTCCTCCAAATTTCAAAAAAAAAAAAAAATCTTAATTTCTTCTGTTCTTCCGTTTTGTGTCAAATTATTATTGGAGCTGAAATTTCGTTTTTTCCTTTTCCATCCATCTTCCATTTTATACCTTCTTTCTTTGCCACCTCCACCCTCAACAACAGCGAATCCTCGATCATCACCATCTTCTGCCATCGTTCGAGCATCACAACCCCAATCATCACCATCTTTCGCTACCCTCGTTGACGTCATCTACGACTAAGACCTGAACATCTCCGAAGTCTTTGTAGCTTTGCCGTGGACTCACCTATCATTCCTCTATGATCAATCCCAACCCTAGCTGTGTACCCATTTGCAGTCTCCCCCTTGACCGCCTCTTTGTTCAATAGAACGATGCTCCAATGCCGGCCAACCACTAACCCACCCATTGTCTCTAGGAACCCCTTCACTCGTCTTTCGAATCGACGCTACTTTGACTAGATTTGCCGCCCACTCATCTCTGGTGAATTGTGCTGAAATCAAATCGAAACACAGCCTCTTTGATTTTGGGTTGAGACCATTTGCAGAACTCGACCCGCTAGCACAGTATCCAACCTGCTAAGGCTGTTTTATGTGATTCAAAGCTCATTTCAAGTTTGATTTGAGCCAGTTTCAAGCTGTTAAAATCCATGAGTATATCCCAAACTTTTTGAGCTGAATATTTCAAATTTTTAGTTGATTGTATATGGAATTCATATTTCATGGTAATCACATTGATGCTAATGCTAATCTATTAAAAGTTGAGTGTGTTATGGATGCTAATATACTTGTTTTTTACGGTTTTGGTGATTGAAATGATTATGAAGATTGGAACAGTCATCTCGAATATTTCTTCTAATATTTCAATTTGACATCAGTGCAAAAATATTTATACGCTTGATATAAGTTGGGTGGAGAATTTATAGTTGGGGCAAACATTATAGATTTTGTTTAAAATGGGTTGCAATGCCTTCTCCATAATCGGTATGTTTAACACTTTTTTCCAGATTTTTTGTTACCATCTTATCTGTTTCCATCAATTAATTTAAATTTTGTGTTGCGTCAAATTGGTACTAGAACTCAAAATCGATCTTCTCCATCTTCTATTTTTTAAATTTTATTTTATTTTTTATTTTTGGAAAAAATAGAACAAAGTGAGAAAAATCAAAGAAGAAAAATAGCAAAAGAAAGCAAAAAAGCAAAAGCAAAAGAGAGTAATAGAAAAGAGAAAAAAAATCAAAATTTCTCAAGCTCGCCAGATCCAAAGCCTTCATATTCGAGCAATATCACCAAGCATCAACATCATTAAATCTTTTTCTTCCGACGAAGAATCACCGATCACCTTTATTGCAACTCAACACCCAAGTTCCCAACCTGAAGACATCATCATCGACTTTACTAAGCATCGCTGATCATATGCAATCTCGAATCCAACAAGTGCTAGTTCCTTTATCACCATCATGACTTGATTATAAGTTTCGTGCGAGATATTGGTCAATTCAATCCAGATATTTTGATGTTTCATATCGCCGCATTCCTCGGAGATGAATGCTTTGAAGCGGATGAGAATTGATGGGGACAAGAAAGATCTAGATTTGATTAGGGATTCTATGAGATTTGATTAGATCTTATTAGATTTGAGAATTTATGAGATTTGCTTAGATCTAATTAAATTTGATTAGGATTTGATTGTTATTATTAGATTTTGGTTTATTTACATGTGTGGTGCACATAATTTTTTTTATATAAATAATCATGTATAACTCTTGAAAAAATATAATGAAATGTTGAGAGTTAAAATTCATTTTGTTTTAGCATGGTGATTTGCTAAACAATATGAAAATTTTCATCATGGATTCATTGAGAGTGGGTGAGCGATTATCTGGGTAACGAGATCCAAATCATTACTTAAATCTTTTCTCGTGAATTCGTTGAGAGAGGGTGAGAGATCACTTAGGTGTCGAGGCCCAAATTAATTTTTCGTTCTATCCGAATTTCCTCCAAATTTTCAAAAAAGAATCTTAATTGCTTTTGTTTTTCTCAAAATCCCCAATTTCCCCACCATCAAACTGTAGTTTAGTTTCCGTCCTGCATCAGTAAGAAAGGGGAATCTATTTTGAATGGTTAAGTAATTTTTTTTTTTGCATAATATCTGGAAACATAGTCAGGTCATTCTAATGCAGGGAGATTGTATATCTCCTTTCTCTTTTTGTTATTTGTATTCATTTCGTTTTTGTGCATATATATATTTCAGCTCAAAAAATGATTTTGCTATAGTACATTGTTTATGAAGGAAAAAAAAACCTGACATGAATAATGAATAGATAGAGTTTGAATCCAAGTCAAATTCGGAGTCCTCTGTATTTTTAAGAGAATTATCATTTTTCTAGATAGAATTTGACTAGAATTTTAAGTTTTGGTTTACTTGAGACTTCTATGTATCTGGTTTGCGATCTTATTTTTAATTAGATATGATATTGAAGCTCTTAGAGACCCTAACATGTTGCTAATTTCTTTTAAAATCTTTTTCCGTGGATTCGTTGAGAGTGGGTGTGAATTCGATTGGGTGCAAAGCCTCGAACTCCTTTGTTATTCCCAAATCTATCAAATGTCCACCATCAAACCGCAATTCATTTCTGAGCTGCATCAAATCGGTATGGGAGCTCAAGATCCGTTTTTTCATCTCTTTCAAAACCCTAATTCTAGATCCATCTTTCTTTATTCTCCATCTTTTTTTCTTTTGATTTTAGTTTAAAATAAAAGGAAAGAAAACAAAAATTAAATAGAAATCCAAAGAAATATTCAAAAATTTAGCCAACTCAGATTATCAACAAATCAGCCCAAAGACCCATCACCTTCTTCCAAACTCGTGGGCTATCTTCAAACTTCACCCCTTCCTCGCCGGCGAGCTCCACTTAGCTTAGGGACGACATATTAGAGCTCTTCTATTGAATAAGAGCGCTTGTTGATCACACTAAACCTTCCTTCGTCTTTGGAGTACTCCAAAGTTGCTGCTTACTTCATCTTTGACAGAGCCCAACAACCCCATCCCAGCTATCATAGCAACATCCATCACGAAGTTCGAGATCAATTTACTATCGCCTTTTGGTTTCTTTGTCCCTATCGCCCCTCATTGCCTTTGGAATTCAAGATCATCGCTTGCTTTTGCTTCCGCTACTTCCTCAGTCGTCGTCCCGTTCGAACGATTTGACTCTGAGTCTTATTTGAGCCATTCTCAAAACAATCTTCTATATTTAGATCTAGCTACTTTTCCAGGACATACATGAGTTTTAGCTCAAATGTGAGCATTCTTCAGAGGAATTTTACATGATCTTACATTGAGAGTGAACTACTCATCCCCTCAGATAAAATCTGACTTTGAATTTTCAATTATAAAATAGTAAATATTATTGGATTGCAATAATTTGTTTGCTACTTGGTTACTTATTTCTCTCTGGTAATTTGCATCATTGTCTATTTTTCGTCAATTTAGGTTTTCGTATCATTGACATTCAGTGATTGAGTTATTTAGAGATTTTAATTGATTATTTAGTGCATGTATTTAGTTTGATTAGATCTAGGATGTTTGCACCATCATCTGCTTGTTTGATTGCTTTGCATTGCCTGAACAGTTCTAGGTTGTCGCAGACCTGTCAAAGTTTAGCACATGATGTAGCTGTCACCTAAAGTTAGATAAGCATAGTTATACCTATAATTTCGTGCTGCTAATGAGAAATTATTACATAAGCTTAGGTTTGAAGATCCCGCATTTGATGGTTGCCCTTATCTCCGTATCTTTATTGATTGGCTAGTCGAGAGTGTTACTTTGACTGTAATGAGATGACTGTCAAGTGTAGTTTTGATCCGTTAGGAGTCCAGTGGGACAATTGTAATTTATTTGACTTCATAGAGACATATCATGAGGAACATTGTCACGCCCCGCTCCCGATATACGGTATACAAGTACGTGTAACAGGTACCGACAACATATTCAGTTTGAATATGCTAAAGTCTCAATAAATTTGCCACAATAATACTCAGCAATTGCGATAGAAAAATTCAACAAAAGTTTGACTTTTCATTTATTGGAATGAAGTTTAGATACAATTGAAACAAAATATAATAAAATCAAACAAAAAGAAGAAGGGAATCTCTAATCCGTTATGGAGTTTCAATATGATGTTTAAAGTACACCAGATCCTGCGTCAGTTTTGGCGTGTCCATTGGTAAATCTGGGCATGCACACCCAGGTCGTCAGATTGCGACCAAAATAAAAACGCAGAAAGAATATGAAATATAGCAGTTATATCCAAACATAATAATAACACAAGTTTTAGAAAATATGGAATGAGATGTCTGTAATAATGATGTCAATTAATTTAGGTTATCTTAATGTTATTTTAACGAAGTCAATTTTATAACAGAGGTATTTTTGTCTAGAATGTCATGTAATTGGAAAAACTAATTGATGGGATACCACTGTTTTGATTGTTTCCTGTACAGACCCAGGAAATGGTCACAGGATTGTCCGGTGCTGAGTCGGACCTGCCGTCAGGCAAACATGAATTATAGTCAGGTATGATCCAGCAAATCATCACGCACCCATGGTGTGCGAAATATTCAGTTGTACAACTTAATAAGTTTACAACCGAAACAGAGTATATTTCCATCATTCAGTTTCTCCCCCAACCCAGTATCATTTAGGATAGTACAGTATATTGATTATATCAGATACAATATTTCAATTGGATGTAACAACATGATTTATAGAGTCCATTTAGTTTATGCTTTATTCAATAAATCACAATTAGCTATATTTAAGAGTCACTGATTCGAGACATCATAGAGATATCGACCAGGCAATTATATGGATGTTGGGAGATTTTCCGTGCATTGCACGTTTCTTAATTAGAGAACCAGCATACAAAATAACTTTTGTAGACATCGACACAAAATGATATCACGAACAGTATTTTTCCGTGAATATAACTTTTATGTGATTTATCAAATTTGTATATATGATTATTCTAAAATCTAACTATACTATGTAATTTAAATTTAATGGCAATTGATAATAGATTTTTGATGACAAGAAATATAATAAGTAATTGATAAATTCCTACAGAATAACAAATCAATTTACACAAAATAAATAACATGATTGAAACAACAGGTATATAAAATAGCATGATTAGTGAGTCCAAAAATAAACTCATCTGGATTTTGTTTCCCGATGTCGCTCAATGGAGTAATATACACATTAAAAATATTCTAAGAATATTAAAAACAGATTAATATGAATTTAGGTGATTTTAGGATTTTTTCTAATATTTATAACATACTCAAAATTGATTTTAGTATTAAGCGGGTCTGAAATTAGAAAATAGGTTTAGCTCCATTTTATTGGGCTTATAAGATGATGGATGTTCTTTTTAGGTTATTAGGATTATTGAGTAGTAAAGGAGCTAATCTAAAATTTATTAAAATAATTTAATCCAAGAAGAAAAAGAAAGATAATCTCTTACCTCTTCGTTAAAAGGTGAGAAGTCAAAATAATGAAGAAAAGGAAGAAGATACTCTTCATTGGCGAAGTAGTGGCGGCTCCGATGGTGTCTCTTATAGTGGTTCCGGCGACTCCGAAGGTGGCTTCGGCGTGATGAGAGGAAGAGAGAAATTTTAAAGAATGAGAGTGGATTGAGTTTAGAAAAGAGATTAGGTTTATATAGTGTTGGATTTAGGAGTTATATAATGTGAAGGGTTTTGGGAGTTACGGAATTTAAAGAATTTGAGGTCTTATATGGAATTTCAAGAGTTTGAGCGGTTATGGAATTTGAAAGGTCTTGACTAATTTGGAGGGTTTAGAATATGAAAAGTTTTAGTTTAATTAGAGAGTTTAATTTTGAGAATTAAAGATGGGAGTTTTATTATTGAAATAATGGAGAAGATGAAGAGTTTGGAGGTTGGAGAAGATGAAAGGTTTAGGAGGTTAAAAAAAATGAAAGGTGTAAGAGTTAAAGAAAAAAAAAGAAATGTTATATTTATTATTATTATTTTTTATTTATTTATAACAAAAAAAAGATGAATGGTTATTACAAACATTATAAAGATTCTATGAAGTTGGGAAGATATGAAAGACAAGCTAGTAGAGGAGTACATTATTGCCTGTTATATGAATTGTCTCGTAGATAATTTGCATATGAGATTCACTCTCATGGTTAGAAAACAATGCTCTAATTGAGAGATAATGGTACTATGCTTGTTAGTGCATCTCAATCAAAGATTCTACGTGTGGATGGTTATAGCATTATAATTATGACTGCCCTTTGAAGAGGCGACACATGGATGTTATGCCTATCGATCATGTTGATTATTCAAAAATTATTGAGTGTTTATGTTTCTGAGAATAGTACTAGTATCGATGATGATGCATTGTTAGAATCTACTACCCCCATTCTTGTTAAGGATGTTTATATTCCTTCTGTGGGTACAAGATTGTTGTGAGTTAGTAGAGTCTAACGTACATGCCCTTGTTGAGATCTCATTCACGAGGAGAGTACTATTGTCTTTCATAATGCATTCATGGAATCTAGTGCACCACCAGATGATGCTGGGTGTTTACTTTCTAAACCTAGAATAGAGGAAGAGACTGAGCCTAAGATGATTGTTTCTAGATATAAGATAATGGAAGAGACCGAGCATAAAATAGTTGATCCTAGTGTTTCTACTAGTTAGTCTTTAAGGCTCAGTCATATGGTTTGATAGGTTAATCCTAGTGTTTCACCTTTCAATGAACTTTGGAGTTTTCTTTTGAGGCTCATCAGATTGTCAATGAGTTTAATGATGTCATTTAATTAACAGTTTGTGTTATGCGTCTTCCTAGGAAATCCATAGATCTATTTTTAGGGGTTCTATTTAGTAAGTTTATTGCATTGTATTTGTATTTGCCAGTGTTTGTTATATATGTTGAGGTTCCATATAGTATTTTGCAGGAATTTACCATTAGTAATGAGGAGGTTCCTATTCCCTTTGAGAGATTCCCTCAAGGAACTGTGAGAAAATTGTGCGTTTGACATCATGTTTCTATAGAGTTCCGAGGAGGATTGCTTCCACTACCTCTGGTTTGGATATTTTGTTGGATTCTAGTATCAGTTTTGACTTTAAGTGAGAATGATTTGATTATTTCTCTTGCAGGAGCCTTTCAAAATCTATGATCGGCTGCAACTAGTCTCTCATAGAGGCCAGTTCCACCTCTATCACCTTAGTTCAGACTTGATATACAAGTGTTGGTTCCTCGACCACCATCATAGCCCGATCAAGATGACATGTTGATTCAAACTTCATTGGAATGGAAAGCCCAATGCAGGGGCGATTGTTTAGTTCAGCTGGACATGCTTGATTGTTGTTATCGCTGCATTTTTTGGAGATAAATGTTTTGAAGCTAGGGAATTGCTAGTTTGAATCGAAGTCAAAATCCAAATCCTCTTTATTTTTTAGTTAGATTTATTTTTTATTTCTAGATACTATTTTATTATAATTTTACTAGGTTTGGTTTACTTACGATGTATATATGTGGCTTGTAATCTTGTTTTTAATTATGATATGATATTGAAACTTTGAGAAAGCCTTGCATGCTGATTTGCTAATGTCTCATCATGAATTTGTTGAGACAGGGCATGCATTTACCTAGCTGCTAAGGAAGAAACTCTTTGTTCTTCCTCAAATCCATTAAATTTCCACCATCAATCCTAAACTTCCATACTGCATCATAGCTGCCTTGTATAAAGGAAATAGCATAATGGAAACTAACTATAATGGAATAATAACGTGGATATAGATATTGAACATGATAAGGGACAGAATAACAATATGGAACCTGGCTAACATAATAACAATATTATGCTTGTAGGTATGTGCAATATGTATGGTGCATTTTTAATCTAAAACATGAATAATTAACACCTAAACTCTATTTTGTGCAGATACATATGCCATCATGGATGTGATACGATATTACCCGTAGGCAAACAACAAATTTTGAAAAAAAAAAAAAAAAAGCAGAGTATGGCAATGACCCTCTAAGAAGTGTCATGTTTGACAGGGAGTCCAATGCGACACATATTCACAGTAGAAGTGCCTGCACTTCCTATTTGAAAATCTTTTGTTTAGGTCCAAGGATTCCTCATGAAAGTACTCATCTACGAGATTTTTTATAGTTTTTTGAAGGGAAATTTTTTAAGGATGACATGAAGCAAACTTCACTTATTAATTTAAAAGAATCTCTTGAAATACAAGGATCGCTCTGAAACATTTCTACATTAATGATGGGTAAATCTAGGTGAAGAGATGGATTTTGAGTGATTGGAGGAACTGCATAACAACTAGAAGAAAGGGAGATCTAGGGTAATAGGTGTTTACTATTGAAGTCCCTGCCGCTGCACTAAAATTCTGAAGTTGTGGTAAGAGTTGAAGGAAATTATTTTGAATTTTAACACGTCCTCACAGATTGAAGGCCCATTTTAGGCAGAAATCTGGGTTTTACGCGGCAAATTATTATGTTTTAAATCCGCAATTAAATGTACGCCGACAGGATTTGAACATGGGATCTCTGATACCATATTAAAGTACTTGCCACTGTACAAAAACTCTGAAGTTGTAGTGAGGGTTGAGGAAATTTATTTTGTATTTTAACAGTTATCTTGATCCATTATGTACTTAGTCAATAGCACCTCGAAATGGTCCTACACAGTCCAACAGTGGTGGTTTGAGCCTTCAGCTCTTGTCTTCTATTTCTCTCAAAAAGAGGTCTTCTCTCATCTTACTATTTTGCCTTTAGTGCCAACCAATCATGTGAGCATGATCCATCACATCAGATAGCTCCTTATTGTCAGGTCCTGGCTTGATAATATCTTTTAAGTTTACTATTCAAAAACCAATATTGACCTAAGCACCTTGCCTTTATATCTGCTTGTTAATGAGAATGATTAGAAAAATGGCCTCCTTTACTTTTATTATTTCATTCTCACTACAATTTAACAACTTCTAAGAGTTAGAACCGGTAACAAAATCATTAACCTCCACCATGCCATAGACTCAGTAGTAACCAGCTCTGGGGGCTGCCTCTCTTCTTAATTCACACTCCCATAAGATCTTAGCAATGTCAGATGCTGTTGAGGTACTTTTATGCATCTACTCAACATTACTCAAAAGAATTAACAACTTAGCATATCTTCATGGGATTGGTCTTATAATATTTGGAAGCTATGTTTATTCTAGTAATATTGAATGATTGTCTATTACTAGTGGACATAGACTGCTCTGACATAGAAGGTGACAGACACGGCGATTGCCTAAAAGATAGGACATCAGTAATATATGCACGGTCATATTATGACTCATATAAAATGTGTATTGGCTGCTATTCACATGTGAAAGAGCCTAATTTTAATGAAATGCTTTATAAAATAATTAGCTTTTGTCAAAAGGGTAGAAAACATTATGTATTATGTATAAAGTTCACTATACATATTTGTAAGTGTTGTATACGCATGGAAAAACATGTCTGGGTGTATTAGGACATGCTCCATCTTTGTTAGGCAAGTAGTCTACATATTATAAATGGTTGTAGCTTACAGAATTTCATCAGCTAGCACTAGGAGATTATGCAAGGAAGGAGAGAGAGAAGGGGGGGGGGGGGGGGGGGGGGGGGGAGGGGGTGGTGAGAGGAAAATTTAGTATTGGAACATGCATATAAATGGGAGTAAGAGGTAGAGAGTAGTCAGTATCCAATGTGATTGTTGAAGGTTCTTCTTTCCTTACTGAGATTCCATGTCAGCAGATTTTGGAAGTTTATCTTTTGTTGCATGAGCTAAAACTGCATGACCGCTGGCTAGTTCCTCTTGCACATACTTCATTTATGAGTTGTCACCATTTAGTTTAGGATTTGCTCCCTATCTGAGGGCAACACATTTGATGGAGTTCATTGTGGTAATTACTTCTGTTGTCCTTTATACCTGGACCCTTTTCGATGGAAGAGGCTTTCTGGCGATAATTGAGTAAATTGGAATACTCTGGAGACCACCTAATCAATGAAGTACTTGTTATTGAAAAGTAGATAAACTATATGCCTGTCCCACAGTTACAGCTCAGTACTCAAAGTAGTACCGTTCTTACTGTATTAACCAGCATCTCTTATGATAGAATAATTTTCACATTCAACCATAAGAGAAAACTAACAAATCATTTTTTTTAATAATAAAGGCTGTAGCCTGACAAGCTAACCCAGTTAAATCTGATGAGCAACATTGCTGGGAACCGTGCCTAGAACAATCCTCTTGGGAGTATGGGGTGTTACCGACTGGACTAATCTGTTCTCACAAAAATTAGTTAAAAAAGTTAGGTATGAGATCACTTATTATTTTCTTTCAAAACTTTATATAAATTTGGAGAAAATTGCCTATTTAAAATTCTCTTTTTAATACAAAATTAGTAGTTACTTCTTCGAGCAACCTATGTGTTTATAAGTGACTGGCCATAACTAACTTTTAATAACTTGAGTTGGGCCCTGTAGTCCTATCGTCCAATATACTCTCCATAGGATAATATGTTAGAAGCAAGGGTTTGGCTCTAATCTCTCTGGACCAAAGTCATGGTGAACATGGATACCTGTGGCTAAAGCACTCCTGTAGAATATTTATCATGAATCAATTGCCCCATTCTAATTCTGTTCTGAAGGGATTTTAAATTACTGAGCACCCAATGACTTTTATGTGCTTCTTTATGTAGTTAGAAACTACTTCCATTTCATGACTAGAGTAGAGTCTCGTGTACTCTGGACACTTTTAACCACTTGCAACTATATCGATGTTATTGCTTGGTCTAAGTCACAGTTTTAATCCCAGATAATAGATGGATTTGTCATACAATTCATGGAGCTTTGCCACCAAATGGATCACTTGTTGATTCTTTTGGAAACGGATCACTTGTTGATTCTTTTGGTTCTGTGCCAATTTGTCACCAAAATATCCATCACTATATGGAAGCCTATGAAATGTTGAATGAATTAAAAAGCTGTTTTTTTAGTATTTCAGACTTGCAATTCATGCTCATGAAAGTTTTTGGAGTCAAGCTTATTCAACCTGATTGTGAATTTTAATGGCATCTATATTTTGGAGTGAGAACTGTAGTATGTCTTCTATTTTCGTTTGAAAGTTTGCTTGAAGTGAATTCAAAGAATGATAGGTGGCAAGCCAATGTACTAGATGAGCATAAAATGCGGGATTCTTTTCAGTCTCATGGATCTCCTGGTTAAACATGAGCTAGACATGAGCTTAAATTACAAAATACAAACTTTTCATTTGACAATGCTATGAACTCTTCATTCTGGTGAATCACTATTCTATGAAGCCTTTTGATTATGTGAATTAATGGATGCAATGCTTATGGTTTAAGTTAGAGTTGTTCAATTGACAGTTAACTGGTCTTATACACTTGTTATGGAGATCAGTAGCCTCATTATGGTCAATCTAGAGACCATCATAAAACCCTCTATATTTTCTTAATACAAACCTAAGAATTGGACTACAATTTGATTCACTTACATGGTAGAAACTTTGACTTCCTAATCCTCGTGTAGTTTCGATGGATCATTTTATTTTCTCTCATTTGTAGATAATAACTCCGCCAGTGCTATGCACTGTCTGTCCCAAGCCAGGATAAAGGAGGAGGGTTGTGGTAGGCCAGTGACAGTCAACATAAAATATTGTCACATATTATGAAATGAGCCAAAATATGAATTTCGTTGGGGCGTTCCCTACTGAGAGACGCGCTACATCGGAGTCTGGGTGTAGTGAAAAATGTGTGAGGGTTGCTGGGTCGTTGCTCAGAAGCGACGCGCCACGTAGGCGCCCGGATTTGGTATCAAATATAAGAGAGTTCCCACATTTTAATGAGCGGGTGGGGGTAAAAAAGTTAGCTCATAAATATAAATTTCGGTTGGCATCATGGAATATAGGTTTCCTTATAGGTAGATTAGTAGAGTTAATTGATGCTATGATTAGAAAGAGGGTTAATGTTTTGTGCGTGCAGGAGACTAAGTGGGTAGGTGAGAAAGTTAAAATCATAGAGCTTTGGGGTTATAAATTTTGGTATACGGGTAGAGATAGAAATCGTAATGGGGTAGGTATGATCATAGATAAGCAATTACTTGGGGATGTAGTGGAGATTAGGAGGAAGGGTGATAGAATTTTATTAGTTAAAGTTATTTTAGATGGAGAGATTTTTAATATCATTAGTGCCTATGTACCACAAGTAGGACTTGATGAATCCAGTAAATATCAATTTTGGGAGGATCTAGATGAGATAATATAAGGAATACTCGCTAGAGAAAAACTATTTATTGGTGGTGATCTCAATAGATATGTAGGAACTAGTCGTAATGGGTTTGATAGTGTACATGGAGGATTTGGTTTTGGAAAAAGAAATGAAGCAGGTAACTCAATTCTAGATTTTGCCTTGTCTTGTGATTTAATTTTAGCGCATATTTGGTTTAAAAAGAGAGTTTCTCACTTAGTTACTTTTAAAAGTGGATTGAATGCAAGCCAAATAGATTTTTTTTTTTAACTAGGAGGGTAAATAGAGCTAGTTGTATTGATTGTAAGGTAGTGCCAGGTGAGAGTGTAGTTACCCAACATAAACTCTTAGTTTTAGATATTCAGATTAGACAGAAACTTAGAAAAATTAAGTGTAAATTAGATCCTAAGATTAAGTGTGGCGATTAGAAGGTAATCAAAAAGTTTTTGTAGATAGAGTAGTGCAAGAAGCAGATTGGAGGGACCATAATGATCTTAATATAACATGGAATAAAATGGCTAGCTGCATTAAAAAGATAGCTAAAGATATATTCGGGGAGTCGAGGGGCGGTGCTCCACCATGTAAGGATACATCATGGTGGAATGAAGAGGTAAAAAATGCTATTAAGATCAATCGAGACCTTTATAGAGATTTGAAGAATAATAATAATAATAATAATAATAATGGAATAAGTTTTGAGAAGTATAAACTAGCAAAGGAGGTTAAGAAATCTGTTCGGGATGCAAAAACTAAATTATATAAACAAGTGTACGAGAAGTAAGATAATAAAGAGGCAGTAAAAGATATATATAGAATTGTTCGAATAAGAGAGAGAGTCTAAAGACTTATGTACTGTAAAGTATATTAAAGATAAGGATCAGACGGTTCTAGTTCGAGACGAAAAGATTAAAGAAAGATGGAAAAATTATTTTGATAGATTATATAATGGTAGTTTTACTCAAGATTTGGGAGATCTTACTATTCAATGTGAGGATATGAATCGTAGTTTTATGTGCAGAATCAAAGAGTCTGAAGTAAAAGAGGTTTTGAAGAGGATGAAATCAAGAAAAGCTGTTGGTCCAGATGAGATTCCTATAGAGGTATGGAGATATTTAGGAGGGATTGGTGTGAGGTGGCTGACAGATCTTTTTAACAAGATTTGGCAAACTAAGAAAATGCCAAATGAATGGAGAAAGAGTACCCTAATACCTCTGTATAAGAATAAGGGCGACATTCAGAGTTGTTCTAACTATCGGAGAATAAAACTCATGTGTCACACTATGAAGTTTTGGGAAAGGGTAATTGAATATAGATTGCGATAAACTGTTAAAATATCGGAGAACCAGTTTGGATTTATGCCGGGGCGATCGACGACAGAAACTATTCATTTAGTTCATCAACTTATAGAGCGATTCCGAGAGAGAAATAGAGATTTGCATATGGTATTTATTGACTTAGAGAGCCTATGATAAAGTTCCACGAGAGATACTTTGGTGGACACTGATGAAGAAAAGAGTTCCCATCAAGTACATCGACATAATTAAGGATATGTATGATGGAGTAGTGGCCAATGTCAGAACATGTGGTGGTTTAACAAGTGATTTTTCTATCACAATTGGATTACATCAAGGATCTGCATTGAGCCTATTCTTATTTGCTATAGTGATGGATGAGCTTACTAAAACCATTCAGGATGAAATACTTTGGTGTATGCTATTTACTGATGATATTGTCTTAGTTGATGAGACAAGAGAAGGGGTAAATGCCAAGTTAGAGTTATGGAGGCATACATTATAATTTAGAGATTTTAGATTGAGTAAGTCTAAAACAGAGTATATGGAGCGTAAATTTAGTAAACGACGGACCATAAACTATAATGCTGTAAAACTGGATAGGCAAGAGATACAAATAAGCAGTTAGTTTAGATATTTGGATTTTATTATTCAGAATGATAGAGAGATCGATAATGATGTTAACCATAGGATACAAGCTGGCTGGTTGAAATGAAGGAGAGCAACGGGAGTTTTATGCGACCGTAACATTCTTTTAAGATTGAAAGAAAAATTTTATAGGATTGCTATTATGCCAACTTTATTATATGGTACGGAATGTTGGGCTATAAAGAAACGTTATTTACAGAAGATAAGTGTAGCAGAGATGCGCATGCTCTGTTGGATGTGCGGCAACACTAGGAGAGAAAGATATTCGTGCTAAGGTAGGTGAATGTTCCATCGATGAGAAGATGCGAGAAAATTGCTTACGATGGTTTGGTCATGTGCAACGTAGGCCTACAAGTACACCAGTTCGAACATGAGAGTTTATCAATATAGGACAAGTTAAAAGAACGAAGGGAAGACCGAAAAAAACATGAATGGAGGTAATACGTAAAAATATGGAGTCTAGAGGTTTAAATAAGGAGATGTTATTTGATAGAAATGAATGGAGAAGGAATATCAAAGTGATTGATCCGGCGTGATTTTTTTTTTTGTTTCATGTAGCCTACCCCAACCCTTAGTTGTTGTTGTTTGTCATTTGTAGATAATAATGCATATTTTTTCGCTATATCATCTCAAGGTTTTAAATTTTGCCTATTGATGATTTATCGGATTGGAAAATTTTATAGTGGTTATCGTTATCGAGGAAATATCGGGGATATTTTTCAAATATCAGGTGTCAATATCGAAATGTAAATATACATGCATCTATCATAGAAAATAAATATGAATAAGTTAATTCATATATACATCATTAAAAGCTATATAAAGCATTATATATATATATATACAAGTTTAAAATATACTTATCTCGACAACTTATATTAAGCCGAATAGTTCATAACCACTAGGCAATTGTATGTAAAATAGTGTATCCACTATTATATGTAAAATAGTTGTAAAAAATAACCTGTCCTCATTTTGTTTGTATCCACTATTTGTATGATGAACTATAATTTTTTTTGACAACTATTTTACATATCTAATAGAAAATATAGTCTTTAATAATCAGTATGTAAACAAATTTTCCTCTAAAGGTATAATTAGGGTTTATATTATATATCTTCGACAATATATAATGAACACTAGACAGAGAATTGTAATAACATGGTTGATAATTTCCTTTCTAATCATTGTTTTAAATATTGGCCGCAATATCGATATCACGGTCGATATTGCTTTTATTACAAAACACAATGATATAAGCAATTTCATAGCATTTAGTATTTTTGGAAAAATAGCGGTGTAATATCGGGTCCAAGCCGATATTGTGGCCGCAATATCGGATGTAAAATAGTGGCCAAAATTATCTAAAACTGGTTTAGTTTAATTTGTAACTTTTAAACTCATGGTTTTGCTTGCATGTTGCTTGAACTATCAGTTTATAATTTTAATGTGGATTTGTGGACATGATATGAATATGTGATATTTAATTATTTATTCTTTTTTATTGCATAAAATTTTATATATTTATTGATCCATTTCATTTTTTTACATTTAAGTTATCATTTATGAATATTCTACAATTGGCTAGTGGTTATGGATTCATTGGTTTATTTTAAGTTGTTGAAATAAGTATATCTTAAACTTGTATATAGATAATGTTTTATATAGCTTTTTGTGGTGTACGCATGAATAACCTTTATATATATTTCTATGATATACCCGATATTTGAAAAATATCCTCGATATTTCCCCGATTATAGTAATTGTTATAAAATTTTCCAATCTGATATCCCCTATAACCGATATTTAAAAGCTTGTTTTCCAATACAAAATTAAAACAATTACCAAGCAAAAATGAAGAAAAAAAATCAAAACTGAAGCGAAACAGTAACAAATCTATTCTTATCTATATGTATCTATATATATGATATGCAGTAAATAGATTACAAAAACAGAAAGAAAAAAAATCAAAACTGAAGCAAAAAACAATGAGAAAAAACAGTGAGAAAGAATATCAAAACTAAAGTAAAAAATAGTGAGATCTAATTTTGGGTAATTTCGGCCGCAATATCGGCTTAGACCTGATATTGCGGCGCAATATTTCTGAAAACTATAAACAATTTGAAATTCCATATATCGTTGCATTTTGTATTAAAAAACGCAATATCGGCGACAATATCAATATTGCGACCGAAATTTAAAACATTGTATCATCTAAACTTCTATTCTTATTTTAAGACAAGTCATGAATGATGTCCACAAATCAATTCATGATCCGAGTAGATTTTACCAATCTCAAGCTGAAATTATTACTATTGTTGAGATAAAACATGGTGACACTTATTCTTGCCAAATCCAGACTTCTTGTTTGGGCATCTCAAATTTGAAGTGATATTCTGACTGAAAGCATATGAACATGAAATAGGACTATGCAGATTTTCGATTTGAGTTCTTATGATCACAATTTGGTACCATGCGTTCTTTGAACATGAAGTATTGATCCCTTGCATTGTTAATGTTTCAAACTAATGAGAAAAACTGTGTCGGGAGATTTTTCTTGTGAATTTCATTAAATATATCTTATAGTTATTTGATAGTGTTTATGCAATCGTACTAGCACTAATGTAACTGATCCCATCACATTTTTTCTTACGCATGCTTGAGAGAGAGTTCTACTTGGGTGGCGATGTCCTTGAAGCTTCTGTGTCACACCCCTCCAATTTGCAAACCCCTACTTTCCATAGGGGATGGCCGTTAGTAGTGCTAAATGGAGAAAAAAGATTCATGTAGCTGGCCCCAAAAATTTAGCATAAATACATTATTTTTGTAAGAGGTCATGAGAACCTTAGAGGGGCCTTCAAGTCCTAAGGAGAAAGCCCTTATCAAGGTTCAATCTCTTTTTTAGAGAATAGACAGTGGGTAATTGACGCAAGATGGAGGCGAAATTAGAGTTAGGGTTTTGAAAATTAGGGTTTTTTTGGATGAATTGGGGAAAATAGAGTTAGATTGGGGAAAAATTTACAAGATTTGGGAATTCATCCACGCCCACTCTCTACGAATCCATGAGGAAAGATTTGTTCATGCGAAATCCACGCCAGAAATTTCTCAAGAAATTTTCAAATATTATTCATCTCCTTTAATTCTCCATACAAAACCCATATATATAGGAAAAATCTAACAAACAAAATCCTAATAAAATCCAAAATCCTAATAAAATTAGAATTCTAATTAAAATCAGAATCCAATCAAATATTCTAAAATCCTAACAAGATCTAAATCTAATCAAATCTAATCATATATAATCTCTATCAAATCAAATCTGATCTCCATCAATTCTCTCCGACTTCAAAACATTTATCCCCGATGAATGCGGAGATAAGGAATGACAAACACGTCTGGGTTGAACTGATCAACATCCACAAAATATCCCAATTGGGCCATGGTGGTGGTCGAGAAACCGTATCTAGTACATCACATCTGAACCAAGGTGGTGGAGGGGGAACTGGTTTTTTTAGTGAATTTGTATTGAATCACGGTAGATCTGAAAGATACTTGTGATGGAAGTAGTCGAATATGGATCCTGTGAAATATGCAGGCCACAGGTAGTAGAAACAATTTTCATCGAAACTCCATATAAATTTGTATATTGAGTCGGTAATTTTTCATAATTTTTGTAATGAATCTCTCAAGAGGAACTGAAGTTTTTATCTCATCATCAACAATAACTTCTTTTCTGTTTGAAGTCTCGCTTTGAATTGGAAGTTACTGTACTGCCTGTACATCTGCAACTGATATGCCAATACTATCAGTAAACACAAATTGTCGATGAAGTTTCTTATGAAATTTTAGCATAAGGTCTTCTAAAGAAACCGTCGGTTTTATGGGCATGTGATATAGGAGAGGAAGATGTACTTCTGTTGGCTTCTGCTCATGAATATGATCATCAGATATATTTTTATATGGCTGAAACTTCGCAGGTTCCACTGAGAGATTGTCAGAAGTTTGAATTTTTGAGTTTTCAACTTCTATGGATGGAAAGGAAGTTCTGACATTAATAGTGGCTCATCATGAACTTCTGTATTCAGTATAGGCTGCATTTCACAATCAACAATTTGAATATTTGCTTCAATCTTGTTGGCGATGCTATCATCGTTAACCATTTGACTTCTTCCAATCCTGTGTTTAAGTGTTTTGTTGAAACTATCAAGTATTCGACTACACTTTTCAAGTTCATCAATCATATATTGAAGTTTTTTATCAGTAGTCATTGTTTTAGGCTCAGACGATTGAAACCGATGAGATAATAAATTTGGAATGTGGTGTTGAGTATACCGATGACGAAGTAGACGTCGCAAGATATTCCAATTCAAGCATAATTTATACTCTGTACTCCAAATATAAATTTCTCCACCCAACTTTTGTCGGGCGTAACGACATTTCTGTGCTGATGTTAGATCAAACTATCGAAATAAATGTTCGAGATGATTCTCCTAATCTTCATAATTTTGCCGATCGTCAAAACAAAAAAAAATGGGTATAGTAGTATACATATCACGCTCAACTCGTGATATTTTAGCATTGGTGTTAATATAGTGACCATGAAATATGAACTCCATATATAATCAACTCAAAATTTTAGTTCAAAAAGTTTAGAAAATACTCAAGAATTATGGAGAAAAAGATAAGACAAAAGAAGTTTTTTTTTTTTTTAATCTGAACATATCTCTCTTTTTCTCTCTTTTCTTTTTTCTCTCTTTTTTTTTTCTCTCTTTTTTCTCTCTTTTTTTTCTCTCTTTTCTCTCTTTTTTTCCTTCAAATCTGAACTGTTCTTTTTTTTTTAAAATCTGAACTCTCTTTTTTTTAGATCAGTTTTTTTTGCTGATCTGTACTTTTTTTTAAAAATAAAAAAGAAAACTGAAATAAAATAAAAAGAGTATGGAGATGTGGAAGAAGATGATGACGGAGAATAAAATTTAGGCTCTGATACCAAATTTGATGCAGGACGGAGGCGAAATTAGGGTTACGATTTTGAAAATTAGGGTTAGGATTTTGAAAATTAGGGTTTTTTGGATGAATTGGGAAAAATAGAGATAGATTGGGAAAAAACTTATAAGATTTGGGAATCCACCCAGACGAATCCACGCCCACTCTCCACGAATCCACAAGAAAAGATTTGTTCAAGCGAAATCCACGCCAGAAATTTCTCAAGAAATTTTTAAATATTATTCATTTTCTTTAATTCTCCATACAAAATCCATATATATAAGAAAACTCTAACAAACAAAATCCTAATAAAATCCAAAATCCTAATAAAATCAGAATTCTAATTAAAATCAGAATACAATCAAATATTCTAAAATCCTAACAAGATCTAAATCTAATCAAATCTAATCAGATATAATCTCTATCAAATCAAATCTGATCTCCATCAATTATTTTGATGCAGAACGGAGACGAAATTAGGGTTAGGGTTTTGAAAATTAGAGTTTTTTGGATGAATTGGGAAAAATAGAGATAGATTGGGGAAGAACTTACAAGATTTGAGAATCTACTCAGGCGAATCCACGCCCATTCTCCACGAATCCACGAGGAAAGATTTGCTCAAGCGAAATCCACGCCAAAAATTTCTCAAAATTTTCAAATATTATTCATCTCCTTTAATTCTCCATACAAACCCATATATATATATATATATATATAAGAAAACTCTAACAAAAATAATCCTAATAGAATCCAAAATCCTAATAAAATCAGAATTCTAATTAAAATCAGAATCCAATCAAATATTCTAAAATCCTAACAAGATTCAAATCTAATCAAATCTAATCAGATATAATCTCTATCAAATCAAATCTGATCTCCATCAATTCTCTCCGGCTTCAAAATATTTATCCCCGATGAATGCGGAGATAAGGAATGACAAACACGTTCGGGTTAAACTGATCAATATCCACAAAGTATCCCAATTGGGCCACGATGGTGGTCGAGAAACCGTATCTAGTATATCACATCTGAATCAAGATGGTGAAGGTGGAACTGGCTTTTCTCGTGAATCAATTTCAGATGATTGTAAATTCCACAAATTATTCTGACCATGAATAGTAGAAGTAAAGCTCTTCGAAACTTTATATGAATCTTTATGTTGAGTCGGTAATTTTTTCATAATTCTTGTAATGAATTTCTCAAAAGGAACTGAAGTTTTTAGCTCATCATCAACAATAACTTCTTTTCTGTTTGAAATCTCGCTTTGGATTGGAAGTTTTTGTACTCCCTGTACATCTGCAACTGATATGCAAATACTATCAGTAAACACGAATTGTCGATAAAGTTTCTTATGAAATTTTAGCAGAAGATCTTCTAAAGAAACTATCGGTTTTATGGGCATTTGATATAGGAGAGGAGATACTTCTGTTGGCTTCTGCTCATGAATATGATCATCAGATGTATTTTTATGTGGCTGAAACTTCTCAGTTGGTTCCACTAAGAGATTGTCATAAATCTGAACTTTTGAGTTTTCAACTTCTATGGATGGAAAGGAAGTTCTATCTGACATTAATAGTGGCTCATCATGAACTTCTATATTCAGTATAGACTGCAATTCGCAATCAACAATATGAATATTTGCTCCAATTTTGTCGGCGATGCTATCATCGTTAACCATTTGACTTCTTCCATCCCTGTGTTTAACTGTTTTGTTGAAACTATCAAATATTCGACTACACTTTTCAAGTTCATCAATCATATATTGAAGTTTTTCATCAGTAGTCATTGTTTTAGGCTCAGACGATTGAAATCAATGAGATGATAATTTTGGAATGTGGTGTTGAGTATACCGATGACGAAATAGACGTCGCAAGATATTCTAATTCAAGTATAATTTATACTCTCTACTCCAAATATAAACTTCTCCACCCAACTTTTGTTGGGCGTAACGATATTTCTGTGCTGATGTTAGATCAAAATATCTAAAGAAATGTTCTAGATGATTCTCCCAATCTTTATAATTTTGTCGATCGTCAAAACCGAAAAATATGGGTATAGTAGTATACATATCACGCTCAACTCGTGATATTTTAGTATTGGTGTTAATGTAGTAACCATGGAATATGCACTCCATATATAATCAACTTAAAATTTTAGTTCAAAAAGTTTAGGAAATACCCAAGGAACACGGCGGCTCAAAACCGGCTCGAATTAGAGTTGAAACGGGTTCCGAATCACCACTTTTCCCTTCACTGTTGTACTGGTATGCTGTTATGCTTCTACTAGCTGCTACCACTGTTGTTTTGCAGCTGTTGCTGCTGTCCTACTGCTGTCCAGCAACAGTAAACTGCTGCTGCTGCAGTTCTGCAACTAATATCGCAGTTCCTGCTGATGCTGCTGCTTGCTGCTGTGCTGCTATTGCTTACTATGCAACTATTATTGCAGTGGATTCGCTGGAGAAGGGAGGGGTGGATCCGGAGAAGGGGATAAGGGAAGAGAAGAAAATGTGGAAGAGGAGATGGAGCCGAAGGAAAAGAAGGGCTGAACTTGGGGAGTTTGGGTTGGATTTGGTCTGACGGACAGGTTGTTCAGGTGGAAGTTTGGATTGAGTTGGGAAAAAAAAACGGGTTGGGGAGGAAAAAGATAGGCCAAAAGAAGTATTTTTTTCAGATATATTTTTTTTTCTCAAAATAAAAATAAAAAAATTGAAATAAAAGATGGAGATGCGGAAGAAGATGATGGAGAATAAAATATAGGCTCTGATACCAAATTTTGACGCAGGACGGAGGCGAAATTAGGGTTAGGGTTTTGAAAATTAGAGTTTTTTTTGGATGAATTGGGGAAATACTTACAAGATTTGGGAATCCACCCAGGCGAATGCACGCCCATTCTCCACGAATCCACGAGGAAAGATTTGCTTAAGCGAAATTCACGCCAGAAATTTCTCAAAATTTTCAAATATTATTCATCTCCTTTAATTCTCCATACAAATCCATATATATAGGAAAACTCTAACAAACAGAATCCTAATGGAATCCAAAATTCTAATAAAATCAGAATTCTAATTAAAATCATAATCCAATCAAATATTCAAAAATCCTAACAAGATCCAAATCTAATCATATCTAATCAAATATAATCTCTATCAAATAAAATCTGATCTCCATCAGTAATAGCCCTCCCCCCTCCCCCATTCCATTAAAAGTTTTAATGAAACATTCAATACATAGTTGAGTCCCTCATTAAGAAGAGGACTTCACTAGTAAACACAAGGAAAAAAGAAAAGGGGAAAAAAAGAAATAAAAAGAAAGAAAAATGTCCCTGCTTTGATCTGAAAAAGGAGCAAAGAAATACATATGAATTACATGCTAAATAAAAGAAGAGTAGCCTGTGGCAAAGTGAGCTTTCTGTCGTTGCTAATGTCAAGGACATGGTCCCCATGGGCTTTTGATTACTTGCAATAAGCAAGTTCAGCTCAAATTTTCAAATTTGAGTATACTGTGAGCAATGTTTAAAATAGCGATAACGATAATGTAACGTTTTGTCTCTGTTAGATTATGTCGTATATAGCGTAATGCATAACGTAGGTTATGCAATTTTATATTTATTTAATTAAATATAAATGTAAAACTATATAAAATAATTTTTCTAAATTTAAAATATCTAAAAAAAGAATATAAAACCATTTTGTAATACATAATCTATTCTAATTTTATATTAAGTTTTACAATAATTTTTATATTTATCTTCATAAATTATATTAAGTCTCCAACTGTAATTCCAGTCATCATTTAAATAAGAAAACAAGATTTTAATTTTTTATTTCAATTCCAGTTATTATTATTATTGTAATTTATATTTTATAATATTCAATTTATTTTATTTGTAATTGTTGATTTCTGTTCAGTTAAAAATTTAATAACATCAACAAGTAAGATATTTCAGTAATCAGAGAGGAATTATAACAAGCAAATAAGAAAATAATTGTAAATTAACAAGTTAGTAATTCCACAAGCAATCAAACAAGCCAACAATTAATCAAGAAAATTATGACAATTCTCTAATGAACAAAATAATAATCAACAACAATATATAAATTACTAAAAAAATAATTGTAAATAACGTAACATAATGTAACTTAACGTAACATAATATAACGTAAAATAACATAAAAAAACGTATTGTTACGGTGCACTGAGTTATTTTCAGTTGTTACGCAGTGATTTAGATTACGTAACGCAATATAACGGGTTTCATAACGTGTTATTTTCAATATTGACTATAAGTTAAAACAATGGGACCATACCTGGCCTTACTCTGAAACTTGCACCACTCCTTAAGATTTGCTCCGACCTGAAGTTTGTTGCTGGCCAGATCAGTGCTTGTTGTGAACTAGATGCAGTTCAGCCACAAAAGTCTCATGCTTGAGGTCTGATTAGGCTGCAAGTCTGTTGCCATCAGCACCCACAACTCTCTTAACACTTGCCCTTCGAGTACGAGAAAAGGTGATTGCATCATCTTTCTCGTTTGAGGGTAAACCCCCTATGTACTGTTGCCGATGTGATGGCCACCTTGCGATCTATCCTCCACGAGGAGAGACTCCTATATCCACCGTTGCTATTCGGCTCTGAACTCGACAGAAACTGGGGCCGCGCTCCTGCGTTCTACTGCCAACCTTGATGCCATTGTTTTCCGGGTGCCATATTTCATAAAATCTCCTTCGGTCCTCCCATCATAGGTCTATGAATGGCTGGGGGGTGGTGGAGTGGTGGGGACAAAGGGTGTAGCCCTATCCTGAACCTGGCAACTCCATAATTAGTACCTACTTCTTACCACTACAGTAGACAAATCAGTCATCAATGCGAGAAAGAAGCAATTTGAATTTTCTAGGGTCTAAGCATAATATTGCTACTACCACATAGTTTTAAACGCTATTAGGGGGGCTTCAAAAATGCTTTTTTAACTACTAAAGTTAGACGATTGAGGCAATTTTAGTTTTCACAAGCCTGGTGGATCTAAAGAGCAACGACTTCTGCATTGGGTTCTCAAAAAGGGAGTTGGACTTGTGAATTGATCTTCTACATATACGTATTAGTGCTTCAGGAATAATCATCTTATTGTGGACAAAAGTCAAAATGATAGCGGAGTACTTACAATTTATACATGCTATAAATGTGTAAAAAGAGTCACCTTATGTGATGCTTCTAAGCCATGAGTCTCAACCCTACATGATGGAGAAAGATAAGATAGAATTTGATTTGATAGAGTTTTGATTTAGATAAGGTTTTTAGATAAGGTTTGTGTTATGATAGAATTTTGATTAGATCTTTATTGTTAGAGATTTAGATTTAGATTTTTAATATAATTTTATCCTTATCGTTGTTGTTAGGGATATTGTATAAATAAGCCATGTACGCAGAAATTGAAAATTAATGAAAAATTATTGAAAGTTACTCCTTGTGTGAGAATTGTTTATTAAAATCTTTTTTCATGGATTCGTTGAGAGTGGGTGTGGATTCATTAGGTGCTGAGGCTCAAACTCATTTGTTCTTCCCCAAATCCATAAAATCTCTAATTTCTAAATCCCTAACTCTAATTTTAGCTGTTGTGTTGCATCAAATTAGTATAAGAGCTAAAATAAATTCCACTTCTTCAGATATCAGAGCTAAAAATTCCGTCTTGTTAGGTATCAGAGCTCAAGTTCGATCTTGTCCATCTCCATCTTCTATTTTCCAACTTCTTTTTTAATTATGTTTTAGTTTTTATTTTTTTGAGAAAAATAAGAAAAGAAAAAGTGAAAAAAACAGAAAAAAGGAGATTAGAGAAGAAAAGAGAGTAAAAGCAAAAAAAGATTAGAAAAATCAAAAATCAAATATCAAATTAGACTGTAGATTTGGACTGCTTCCTCCTTTCCGGCAGTAGTGCTTTCTCCCACTCCGACCATATCCAACCTATTACACGAATAGCATACTCGCTAAGAGTAATTTCAGTTTTGAGATGTCATTTGGAGTCCGAATTCGAAACAGTTTCATAATGCCAAGATCTTTGGATATTTCCTGCGCTTTTTGACCTGAAAATTTCAAATTGAGTTGATTACAAATGGGATTCATATTTCATGTTTATTACATTGACACTAATGCTAATGTATTATGAGTTGAACGTGATATATTTGCTACTATATCCATTTTTTACGGTTTTGACAATCAGTAGAATTGTTAAGATTGGGAGAACCAATATTTCATTTAATATTTCGATCCGACAACAGCACAGAAATGCCTTTACACCCAACACAAGCTGGGTGGAAAAGGTTATACTTGGGGCAAACATTATAAATTATGTCTGGATTGGAATATTTGCAACATCTTTTTCATAATCAGTATGCTCAATACCTCCTTTCAAATTTCTTATCACAATCTTACCATTTCCATTATATGAGCGTAAGATTGCAAAAGAGCCCGAACCTAAGACAATAATTGACGAATTTTCTTCAGGAATAGAACTAAAACTTCAAATTATAATTGATGCAATTCAAATATGCAATCACATGCTTGCCAGGATCGAAGAAAAAAATAAACAGAAGTATTTTCGGAACCACAGTGAGAGAAGGGATGAAAAGATTCAAATGATTGACGATGATAACATTGGCCATAATGTTGAAGTAGATATTCCTATTTTTTATGGTTAATGTGTCATGCAGTCTGAACCGAAAACACAATTTCATGGTGAACCACCAACAGTGTTAGATGGAATTCTTTCCTATCGAAAGAAATTCAGCTGAACCAATTGAAGTGTGAGCGCAGTATGGATGTACTTGATTATTATATTCCTAAGGAGAAACCTGTAGTTTCACTGGAAGATCTCCTGCTAAAGTTTCGAAAAACTTCATTGACAGATCGTGTTTACCAATAATATTGATTTGCAGATGTATAAGGAGTAGAGGATTTTCCAATGCGAGGGAATAAATATGATCCTCCACTTATCGTCTTTTGGAATAGCAGATACAGAGCGCTCTTTAGTTTTTCTATTACCAGCAATAGAGCCACCATGTAGACTTCGGACAAAAATGGTGAATGACATGTTGCAGAGTGATATAATTTTAACAGCTGCAACAAATTATCTGCAATATTTGATTTGTTAGATAGACGAGTCTGATTCAGAGAGTGACTTGTCAAATTCACCTTTCTCTTGGCTGCCGCCATCGCTCGATTGAGATGCTTTGTGCAAGAATACTGATCAGTTCAATCTGGACATGTTAATATTTCTTATCTCTGCATTCATCGGGAATGAATGCTTTGAAGTCGATAAAAGTTGATAGAGATAGATACATGAAATTTTAACTTAGAGTTTCGATTTAGATAGAGTTTTGATCTAGATAGGATTTTTAGATAGGGTTTGTATTGTTATAGAGTTTTTTATTAGAACTTTATTGTTGGGGATTGAGATTTTGTTTTGAAATAGAATTTTATTCTTATTGTTATTATTAAGGATTTTCTATAAATAAGCCTTGTACGAAGAAATTGATAATTAATGAAAAATTGTTGAAAATTACTTCTTGCATGGGAATTGTTTATTAAAATCTTTTTTTCGTAGATTCGTTAAGAGTAGACGTGGATTCGTCTGTAGGTGCTGAGGCCTAAACCTATTTGTTTTTCTCTAAATCTATGACATCCCTAATTTCCAAATACCTAGCTCTAATTTAGCTTCTGTACAACGTCACTACACATAGTAGGTTATACATATTTATTTGAGAGCTTATAAGATGGATAGAGTAAAAACTTCAAAAACATAAGTTCATCTTTGACATTCTTCAAGTTTTCCATCAATGAGTTGTTCAAATCATTTTGGAAAGAAACTGTTGAAACTAAAATGTCAAGAGGACTCTAACATCAGCCTATCTAGATTTAGACCTTATTTCTTTGAGGTTAGATTTGTAAGTTTTGTGAGGAACAAATCAAGTGTGAAGTGTGTATTTGTTTTGTGACTTACAAACATAGGTTGAGTATTGATCATTTCCTTCGTAGAAAGTTAGGTTTTTTTTTTTTTTTTTTTTTTTAAATTATAAAATTCCTTTTGTAGATAACAACCAGCAAAATTTGCTTAATTCGGATGTACAACTTTTATTTTCTTCTGATTAATTTCAACCTGGGTCCAACATATAAATTGGTACTAGAGCAGACTTCTTCTGTTAATTACTGATTTAAGTGTTCATTGTGCATACATTTAATAACTTTTGTATTTGTTTTTGCAGATATCAAGGAATGATAAAGGGTTACAGTGGTGTTTTTCGATTGGGGGAGGCCACATCAACTTGGGATGCTGATTCTCCGGTTTGTCTATTATCTCTAATGAATAAGTATTAATACTTGTCAGCAATTTTCATTTTCAAACTAGAAACTTTTCTGCGAATTATTCATACTAGAAACTTTTCTAGGAGAATGATAATTGCTTGTTTCCTTGTAAAATGTATAAATCATGTATCCATATCGTAATAGCAAATTTGTGTAGATTGATACTTCTGAAAGGAAGTATCTGATAGACTCTGATACTTGACAAGATACATGTTGGAAACTCCTTCCGGAATATCCAAAAACTGCAGTATATCCTAGACATATTGCACACATCATTGATGTACTGAACTAAAGACTTAAAAAATGATGAATGAATGATATTTCATACTTCTACTAGTTTGTAAAGCATCGTATTGGTATGATGTGTCCATTTCCTTAATAAAGAATATGATTCTACATAATTATTAGTTTAGAAAACTTGAAAATATGTCATATACCCCTGCAGTTCAAAGTGTCTATTGGTATACAAAATTTTCTACAACCTCAAATCACGAGACAGGGTTAACCTGATGCGAATAATCTCGGAAACGCGGAATGTCCAGGTATGTTCGGGGGGATAACCTCCTGTGCAGCATTGGAACCACGAACTAGACCATTCGAGCGCCAAAGCAAATCGGGCAAGTGAACCACCCTTATTGCTTCGCGGATCTGCTAAGACAGTATCTGAAAAATTGAACAACAACAACTAAGCCTCTTATCCCATGTACTTGGGGAAAAATTGAACAGACCCACATTTATAATTTTATCATTGATAATGTGTTGATACTTTATACTTCAATTTAGGACATGCCTTATTCGTGTATGATATTATGTCATATCTATGTTGGCGTGCGTGCATTTTTATATAATTGTATTTATGTAAAAGTTTTGCCATATCCATGCCATATTTTTCTCCTTGTCTTAAAAAATTGTATTATCATCATATCCATACAGTATCATATCCATATTTCATATCCATGTTCATGAACTCAAGCTTTCTAGAAGCAAAGTGTGCTATCCTCTGTTCATGTGCTTTCTGGATGCTGCATGTTCTGTTTCTGATGTTCATGGTATTACTTGGCACTGTATGGCTTGCCCATCATTGTAAAAAGCCCGCTAAAGCCCCTGCTTTTGCTTTGTCTCTTTTCGGCCATTTTATCCCTCACTTCAAGATTTAGAAGGTTTTAACATTGTTAAAACCTTCTAAATTGATATATTATATTATATTCTATTTTATTATATTCTATTTCAAGGTTTTAACGTTGTTATTTTATTAGATTCTATTCGTTTTTATCTTAGTTTTATTGTTAACTTCTTGATTTATTAGCTGTCCATGTCCTTAATTTTGATTTTGCTTTTTTTTTTTTGTTTTTTTTATTACTTCTAATATTTTTTTTTAAAGAAATAGTTCGCGTTTTTGGCTGCGAAAGTCCCCGAAGCCTGAGCCACTCCCTTGCTGCTTTTCTTCGGCTTTTGCTCTCTTCAACATTGGATTTCCATTGAAATATTATAAGCACTAAACTTGAGTTCTGATTTCTAGTATTTATAGTCATTGTACAATGGTATGCAATTTTAATTATCACTTGCATTGTAATTTCTGGACTTGCATTACATTTTAGTAATTTGATTGAGTGCTTTTTTCATGCATAAACTGTGCTTGATTAATAAGTATGTATGGTATTTTTTAGATCTTCTTTGAATTCTATTTGTTTCCTACATGTGGATACTGCAAGCTGTGACGAGATCTTGTATTTGATACATCTTTGCTTCTTCTTTTGGTTATTTAGTTATATAATTATGTGGATCCCAGAGGTAATTTACTAAGACAAGACATAAAGGCCCTTGCTCAAGTGATATGGTATAACAGAATTTGATGTTCCAACTAGCTATTACAGTAAGGTGACCCTTTATCTCATCCTTACTGGCATCTCATAAGATGATAAATATTTCAGATGAACCCTGATGCACTCTTCATTAGTACACAAGGGTTTTGTTCTAGCTATTAGTGCCCTAACAAGGTGTTAGTTAAATTCATTTCTTCCCGTAGAGTTTCTGTTGTTGCAATTACAGTGGGATGAAACTAGCCATTCTGGCACAGTGTAATATGGTTATGGGTTTCTCTAGTATTTCATAATGCACAAATCTCTTTCTGCTTTGTTTTTGTACAGTTAATATAGAGGGAAAAAAAGGCAGTTCTTACTGCATAGACTTTCTTGGTTGATTATTGTGTATTAGTTTCTTGATATAAGTTAGACTACCCCAAGTACTTGGGACAGAAGGCTTAGTTGTTGTTGTTGTTGTAGTTTCTTGATATACATTATTAGCCATAACAAGTAGGTGTAAAATTTTAGGGAAAAGTGGACATGGTATCAGAACGAGAGGCCTTGAGTTCAAAATCCATTATGTGCAATTCAATATATATTTATTTTACCCCATTTGCTCTTCCTTTACAAGTGATTCATCTTTTTGCTTGAGGCCTTTGTATGTTGCCTGATGCAAACCTGAGTGGTAATCACATTGTTAACCCACAAGCCATAAGCTCCGGTTTGTGGTTAAAGTAGTTAACTGACCAGTAAATGTACAAAACTGTACCTAATTAGTTTGAACATGCTTTGCTTTATCCTGGTGGAAAATTTAGGAAATTTGAGGTAGCTGCCTTCTTCTAAATTGGAAATAAGCTTACATTTATCCAACATCATGCAGTATAGAAGACCTGAATTGGCCCTGTTAAAAGTCAATTACTAGCACACTATGAGCGTCAAACTAATATATGTGTGATGGCTGTTTTCTTCTAAGATTCTATAGAACTATGGCATAATGACTATGATTGATTTAGGAGGATCGACATGCATCTGAAGAAGTTCTGACATATACCATCTTCGAGGAGGCCCATAAAGAGTTTGTCAACTCCCAAAAATATCTGGGAGTAGTATGGAAACAATTTCAGGATGAGAACAGCACCATCTGAAAGGTCAGTTCGTTAATTTTTCGAAATGACACTAAGTTTGCACAGAAATGATGCCAGATGAAGGATACACATATGAAACAAGTCCAAGGTGTCACTGTGCCTTGTTTCAGTGTGATTCGAGTAGAATTTTATTTCTATTAGGATTCTGAGTTCTGGGAGATTTAATAAGCATTTGGAATGATTTGGGAATCTAAAGATCTAATACCACTATATTAGGAGTCTTACCAACTGGAGAACTAAGGGATAGATCTCTATGAATAGGGAGAGGCCTTTTAAGTAGTAATCTGTAATTTAAAAAGAGGCACAATGTCGTCTCTAAACAAAAGACCTGAATTTCTTAAGTAGGAAAATCTCCGCCTCTAGGCAAAACTTTAGACAAAATAAAAGTCTAAAACCTAAATAGGTTGAGTGGATGATTAGTGTACTTTTTTGAGAGTCAAGCAAGAGAGTGGGAAGAAGAATACATCCTTCACTTGATGTAATCATCTAAAAAACAATAATCAAAACCGAGAGTGGAATTTTCCACTCGCAAAAATCCCTAATTTCTGAATTTGTTTTTTTGTCCACTGTCAAGAGGATTAAGTGAGGGAGCTTGTGCCAGTTGATGGTGATCTATAATGTAGGATGGTTTGGCATGTCTGACACTCTTGGACATAATGTGATGGAAGTTAGATAAGATAGTGTTTAGATTTAGATATGAACTTTTTTAGATAGGGTTTGAGTTTGAGTTTTAATAGAATTTTGATTAGACTTTTTTTGTTAGGGATTTAAATTTAGATTTTGGATGAAATTTTGTTCTTATCGTTATTATTAAAGATTTCCTATAAATAAGTCTTGTATACAGAAATTGGAAAGAATGAAATATTGAGAATAAAAATCCATCTGTTTTAGCATGGTAATTTGCTAAACAACATGAAATCTTTTATCATGGATTCGTTGAGAGTGGGTGACTGGGTGGATTCCCAAATCAATTTCTAAATCTCTTTTCTTGTTGAGAGTAAGTGAGATACTATCTGGGTGCTGAGGCCCAAATTAAATTCTTCTTTTTTACTTTTGTGCCAAATTTCTAAGAAAACCTTATTTTCTATTGTTCTTTCCAAAATCCCCAATTTTCTTACCACCAAACTCTAATTCTGCTTCTGTGTTGCATCATATTGATATGAGAGCTAAATTTTCCATCTTTTATTTTAAAAACATAGATTTTTTTCTCCATCTTTTAATTTTTCCATTAAAAGTTAGATATTTTCAAAACATAGACTTTATTTTAGTTCCAACTTTGAGAAAAAAAGTTACAGATCTGCAAAAGAAAAAAGTCACAGATCTACAAAAAGAAAAAAAATTAAAATTTCTGGATCGAGGAAACATCCATGTTGTCCCTTGCTCCTCTCTCTGCAAACATTGCAATTTCCCTTCCCGCCCCCTTACCGAAAATTTTCCAAATCTCTCATGTTTCTCCACTAGTCCCCCTCCTTTTTCTCTTCCACAAGCTCTCCCACTCGTCACCATAGAAATTGAAATAAAAATCCCACCATTTCAGCATCATCTTCCTCTTTCTCCAGTAAAACTCACAGTTTACTAATAAAGAATTCACATCGGTCATTAATTTCCATACCCCATCTAACCTGCAGCTATTTTGTCATCTCTCTCCTTAGCCACCTCACACGCCCCCCCCCCCCCCCCCCCCCCCCCGTAAAATTCCTCAAATCCCTCCTATTTCCCCACTAGTCCCCCTCTATCTCTTCCACAAGCTCTCCCATTCGTCACCATAGAAACTGAAATAAAAATCTCACCGTTATAGGATTGTATTCCTCTTTCTCCAGTAAAATTGACAGTTTACTAATAAAGAATTCGCATTGGCCATTAATTTCCAGACTCCACCAATCTGCAACTATTTTGTCGTCTCTCTCCTTAGCCGCCTCACACACTGCCATTTCGCTGCCTCGTCAAATATCAAGAACACCCGATCCCTAGCGGCAGCAACTTCCCCACCTTTCGAGGTCACCATTAACCTCAAATCCCCACTTTCCCTATCCTCCCTCCTCGCAGCAACCCTCAACACCCGGGCAGAGGAAGAAGCACAACTGAAAAGGATAGAAGAACTCCATGCAGAGAATGAACTTGTAGGACAGGAGCTTCAAAAGAAAATGGAGGCCACATAATAGGAGTTGAAACTAGTTCAGGAGCTATTCAACCAAGCTACAGATAACTGTTTGAATTTGAAGAAGCCAGACTGACCACCTTTGATGTTATGTACTGAGAAAAGCTCATCTCGTGTGTCATGATTAGCCATTACGATTTTCTGTTTACTTTTCCACCTAGGTTTAACTCTGGAAACGTTAATATTGAAATATGCAGGCACAATGTACAACATGAGCGAGTTTGATTATGAAGAGCAGTCCAAGACATGTCAATATGAGTCCCGTCTGAAGTTTCCATCCATGGCCGTCTCTAGTGGAGTTATTACTTTGCATTATCTGAAGATGAAGATGTGTATCCAATATGCCTTAATTAGTCCCATCTTCACCATTCACCGGAGATTCATGTTTCTAAATCAGGGAGAACTGATATAGTGTTTGGATTTAGATATGATTTCTTTGGGGGAGAGTTTTGAGTTTGAGTTTTAATAGAATTTTGATTAAACTTTTATTGTTAGGGACAGTGTTCGAAAATTTAGAGAACTTTGACAAGTACTCATTCGATTACTCAGACAGTACAAGGGGCGAAATCGCCTAAAAACTCGGACAAAATGCGTTCTCGAAGCACTCGGCCGAGTTCCGAGTAGTTGTCGAGTTCTGGAATTGGGGCCGATTATTTTCTTGGGTTTGATTTTTGGGTCGGATTTGCTTTGACCTCACCCAAACCTGCAATCAGTTTTCCTTAAAGAAAAACCCGATTGGATTAGGGCTTATTTCGAGCACTCTAAATCTCCGATAATTCTCTTCCAACCAAATTGCCAATCTTCGCCCTCTCCAATCGATCTTTCCCCTTTCCCGACCTAATCGACGATCTTCCCCCTCTCCTGACCAAACTCATGGACCCGCTTCGACCTCCCCTCTTCTTATGACCAAACACTGCCAATATTCTTCCTCTCCCGAGTAGTCTCTCACGACCAAATCATCGATGCTAAGTCCCAATAAAGTCCAACTCTCTCTCTCTCTCTCTCTCACATGACTGACCACTCTCTTCCGATAAGCTCTCTCTCTCCCATGATAAACTCTCTCTCTCGACTAAGTCTCGATCATTCACTCCCAGTAAGCTCTCTCCCAGTAAGCTCTAACTCTCTCACTCGCTCCCCTGATTACTCAATCTCTCCCAACCAATGAGAGCTATCTCTCTCTCTCTCACTCGACCAAGGCCCCATCACAATTTGTCTCTCCCGGCCAGCGAGAAGTCTCTCTCTCTCTCTTGCTCGACCAAGGCCCGATCACTCTCTGTCTCTCTTCTTTGCACGCCAGGGCTATAAGTAGGGCTATAAGTAAAGTTGTTTATGATTTTTCATTTTGTTTTATTTTTTTTATTTTCTTTTATTCATGCAGTTCAATTTCTTTAATTTGGGATTATGTTAATCTTAGCTACAATCTTGATTCTTGGCTAATGTTAATCTTAGCATGATATTAATCTTGGCTATGATTGTGAAGATTTTATTGTTTTGACATATAATCGCATGATGTTATGTTGATTGTTGAGGGAGGGAATTTTGATTATGATTTATAAAACTTTTTTGAATATATTTATGAAGTTTGATTTTGAATTTTGAAATTACATGTTTCTTTATTAAATTTTTTCTTTATGCATAATTATTAAAATATTATTATTATGCTCACCAAGTTCTCTGAGTACTCACTGCTCGCTCTCGAACCGAGCGAGTATTTTAACTGTGTTTTAGAACACTGGTTAGGTACTTAGATTTTGATTTTAGATAGAATTTTATTCTTATCGTTATTATTAGATATTTCCTATAAATAAGCCTTATATGTAGAAATTGAAAAGAATGAAATGTTGAGAATAAAATTCCTTTTGTTTTAGTATGGTGATTTTCTAAATAACATGAAATGTTTCATTATGGATTCGTTGAGAATGGGTGACTGTGGATTCCCAAATCAATTCCTAAATGTGTTCTTGTTGAGAGTGGGTAGGAGATTATCTAGATGCTAAAGCTCAAATTAATCTTTATCCTTTTTATTTTTGTTCCAAAGTTTTAAAAAGCCTTATTTTCTTTTGTTCTTCCCAAAATCCCCAATTTTCTCACCACCAAAAACTAATTCCGTTTCTGTGTTACGTCATAATGTATGTGTCTATCATGTCTAGCTGAGCATGTAAGTTGCTCTCTTAAGAGTTGTATACTATGAAGATGGTCCCCCCTTGATGAAGCTAATTATTTTATTGATCATTTATATGAAATTATGCTCATTCGTGTATGGATAGCAACCAGTATACATATTTTATGAGTCATATTTACATATTCAAGTTAAATATGTGTAATATATAGGCATATCTTGTATCTGGATGTTGGGCATTCAATGAGTCTGGCAGATGTGTCAACATCAGAGCATTATTCTTATGCGCATATACTAATCATAGCATACAGACAAAATTTTATTTGAAGTACGTGAAACCAAAATTAATGTGGAAGTTTTAATAATTAAAATGTCAACAGATAGGGAGGAAAGAAATATAAATTTTACATTTCATAATATTTTGAAATATATAGCAATCCTGTAAATACATCCTCAATTCGATGTTTGGAAAATGGTAAATAAAACCAAGATATGGAATTTCCTACTCACCAAAATCCCTAATTTCTGAACTTCCTTTTTCATCTATTGTCGAGAGCAATGTTGAAAGTAATGTGTTATGAAACCTGTTATATTGTGTTACGAAACCTAATGGAACCCAGTGCTATATAATAGCCGAAAATAACTCAGTGCATCGTAATAGTACGTTTTTTTATGTTATTTTATGTGATATTACGTAACGTGTTAAATTACGTTATGTTACATTATTTACAATTATTTTTTCAGTAATTTTTATATTGTTGATTATTATTTTAATTATTAGCGAATTACTATAATTTTCTTACTTGTGGGCTTGTTTGATTACTTGTGGAATTGCTATCTTGTTAATGTGCGATTGCTTTCTTATTCGTTTGTTGTAATTCCTTTCCGGTTGCTGAAATATTTTACTTGTTGATTCAATTAAAATTTTAATTAAACTGAAATCAACAATTACAAATAAGATAAATTGAATATTATAAAATATAAATTATAATAATGATAATAATTGGAATTGTAATAAAAAATTGAATCTTGTTTTCTTGTTTAGATGACAACGGAAATTACGGTTGTAAGCTTAATATAATTTATGAAGATAAATATGAAAATTATTGTAAAACTTAATATAAAATTAGACTAGATTATGTACAAATGGTTTTATATTCTATTTTAGATATTTTAAATTTATTTTTCAATTTATAAAAAATATTTTATATAGTTGTATATTTATTTTTATTAAATAAATAAGAAATTGTGTAATTTACGTTATGTTTACTATATGCGACAATAACCTAATAGGGGCAAAACGTTACGTTACCGTTATCATTATTTTAAACATTGGTCGAGAGTATTGAAGTGCGCAATCTTGTGTATGAATGATGGTGAACCAATGATGTAGGACGCTTCCCCAAAAATTTGGCATTCCCAAACACTTGGACGTGTCCACATGCCACTGTGTTCAACACTAACGCTAAAACTGCTATTTCTCTTAAAAGTTATATATTAGAGGGATGGAGTAAGCAACCCATGAGATTATAGTCTTACTTCCAAAAGATTAACAATTGATTCAAGAAGTCCTAGCTAAACTTAAAAGTTGCTTTAACTTTTTGCCTTATCTCGTCCAAATGAAAGGAGAGAAAAAAGAGTTTTAGGTCTCTCTCTCTTTCCCTCTGATTTTTCCATTGCCAAAAGGAAAGCCTCTTCCAGTGAAGCACTTCACAGTTAAAACCTTCGGTCGTTGCTGATTGACAGGTATATCTCTTGTTGTGCTCCTCTTGACAAAGCTAATTATTTTACGGAAAGCTGGAGTATATTGTACTCCTTTTGAGAAAGCTAATTATTTTATAGTCCATTTTATTGAATTAGGTCCTTTCATGTATGAAATAAATATTAACTAATACACATACTTTATATCAGTCAATATATATTTACTCTGACAAAATATATGTATATCCCTAGTTCTCTCCATGTATCTGGATTTTGAACGATTGACAGGCACTCTGTATCAGTGTAAGAGTGTGACACTCATGCACTAATCATAGCATATGGGTAATGCTTTAGCTTAGTATGTGATGAGAAAATTAAGATTGCAGTTTTAGCGATTAAAATGTCAAGTGACCGGGAGAAAAGAAATATAAGTTATATAACTTATACACTTCATGATAGTTTAAAACAAATAATCTTGGCCTGCGTTGTCTGTATAAGTTTGCAACAAGTAGTCTATTCATTGTACAAAGACTTTAATAGGCATTACAGTCTGAGAAGGATTCATGACATGGTCAAATAGCAAGAGCACTTTGTTTCTTTCTTGTGTTTTCTTGTGCTATTGTTTGTTACCTTGTATTTTGCAATGACCTTATCCTTTTACTGATTAATGTTTGGTTTTACACATAATGTTTCTTAGATGTGTAATTCTTATGTGTTTATCAATGTTAATTATACTCTTATTTTGCGAAGTGTGTTTTCCAAGCTTTATAACTCAGAATTTCATGTTAAAGGAATAATATTTATCATAAATGATCAGGTTATCCAACGTGAGCCGTGGGAACATATAAAAGATGAGGAGATAAAAAGAACAGCTGCAGCATTTGTTGGAGAGATATGGCAAGTGCCGCCTATGTTTTCTGCAATTAAAGTAAGCGACCTTAATCTTAGAAAACATAATATTTTGGTTCCTGTTGTTATTTGCTTTTTTAATATGCAACACTGGAAAAGTGAGAGCTGTTGAAATTTAATAATTAATTTGACAATTTCAGTTCTGCCAGAGAATTTTCCTTATAGCTGATATTTGCTTTCCTCACTTTCAATATTGTATGTTAAATGAAACTTATAGAAGCTGCTCTGGATAGTAAAGTTGCCTTAGAATACGTACACATCTTTCAGGTGATACTTGCAGCTAAGGGAAATCATAATTAGGAATGTGACAGCAAAACCTGGACATGGCTCTCCCTATTTGTTTACCAAAATAATGAAGGACATCAAATATAACTCCTTTTACCTAGGTAAAGCTGTGAGACTTTATCGACTTTAATGCTTGTGTGTACCAAAACTTTTTAGCATTTGTTAAAAATTGTCACTAATTAGCATGCTCCAGCTGATTATATTTGTTACTAACCATGCGTATGAAAACGTTAAACATGTTAGAGATAAGAAATGAAGGAGAACAAGAAAAGAAACTCTTCTGTTCTTTTCTACACCTTGTCTTATTTCGTACAGTGAACACAGGCTTCTCATGCTTCTTTTATGTTCTGGTGTCTGAACTGTCACTGGTGTTACTGAATTTGCCCCCAATGGCTATGATTTTGATCCAGATAGTGCATTCCTAATCACAGTATTGTTGTGATCCAGAGCAGCAGTACACTGGCTAGTATTCTAAGAGAATTTTAGAAGTATGCGAGAAAAGGGATAATGATATTGGCAAGAGAGCAGTAAATCTGACCTGTTAGATCATTAATGATCAAAACAAGTGTAGGCCTTAGGAATCAGGAAGAACACCTTTTTGCCTACATGTTTTCGTGTCATCGTCTCCGTATTTGTGTTTTATACTTATTATTTTATTTTTTTCCACTTCTTTTGTTCGTTGCATGTTTGTGGCATCCCAAACAATCATATGGGAGGAAAGAACTCTCGAGGCATATAGCCTTTAGATCATTGTTCTAAATATTGGCCGCTATAAACAATACATCGCCCTATATATTGTTTCGGAGTCAAAGCTTGATATTGACTCAAATACATCGTCTGATATCCCTTATCTGATATGAAATCCTCCACTTGATAGGAATTTAGCAATTCAAATATTCAATTCAAATCAGATTTTACCAAAGGGGTGAATAGTTAATACCAAAACATAGGATCCTATTAGATTCCGTGTAAGATTAATCATAACTAGGGGCTAAAATTATCTATGGAAGTCCTGGATTATTAGTTGGATCTGACTGGAGCGACGACCGCTCCAAAAACAGCTCAAATTGTGCTTGAATTGGGATCTGAAATGCTTCAAAAATCCATAACGTATCTGCTGCTGATGATGGGGCTGTTGAAGGTGATGACTTGATGTGTTGTTGATGTTGTGGATGATGCTGTGGAAGATGATGAAGGAGCTAGCATGCTGAAGGTGAGTTTGATTTTTTTTTTTTTTTTTTAAAAGTTAATTGCAACAACTATCCCTATATTATCTGGGGTGTATCAATAATACTCTGTTCAGAATTTTTTTCGTAGTGAGACCCCTGATAGGGGGTATAAGTGCAACAAAAAACAATAAAACTGGTTACACTTATATCTCCTATAAGGGATCTCTCTGCGAAATTTTTTTATAAGGGGATATAAGTGATACTCCACCCATAGTATAGGGATAGTTTATGCAATTAACCCTTTTTATTTTGATTTTTACTTTTTGTGTTATTTTCTTCTTTTTTCTCTCTTTTCTCTCTTTTTTGTTTGGTTTTTTTCTTTTTCAAACTATAAATTTGATTAAAAAAAGAAGCAAAAGAAGTTGGAGAAGATGGTAAAAATTTTTGGAAATTAGGATAGATCAGCTCTATGCCGAAAATGATGTAGGATGGAAGTGATCTAGGGTTTTCTAGTGGGAATTTGGGAACTTCGGGATGAATTAGGATTTTGAGAGAGGAGATAATAACCTATTCTAAACTAACCACTCCAATTCTAATATAATGACCCTCATGACACTTTGCATCATTTAAATTTTCATCAAAACAGTCTTTGTAATTTTATTGATCAATTATAGCCGTTTTTATAAGCACTTACAAATGGAGTTTCTTATAATAACCGATGTGTGACTAAACAAAAGTAGTAAAATCTAAAGTACCACAAAATCTCAAATAAAATCTAACAAGATCTAATAAAATAAAATTTAATAGATCGTGGTCGTTCAATGGGTGGAATGGGGCTATCTATATGTAGTTATCAAAAGATAGAAAATAGCCACATGAAGAGCCACCACTTGGAAAGCATTCACATGGAAAGTATAGATATCATGGTCATTCAATGACCACATCAAAAGCCTAAAGGACAAATAAAGAAAGCAGAAAAGAACTAACAAAGGGAGGAAATGAACAGAACTAAAAATCATGTCTATATACTTCATCGTTACTTTGTTAATCTTTGATTCTTGTGGCTGTCATCTTTGTCTCTAGTGCCTTAATCGGTGTCGATGGGTTTCAGGAGTTGATTGCCAAGCGAAACCATTTCAGAAGGGGAAAAGGCAATCATTGAGGAGTCTTGAGATGTAATGCAATTGTTTTGTATTTCTAAAGTTTGAACAGTTACCAAATTAATTCCCAGATGTGCTAACCAAATTAATCACCTGAACTGCCTTCCCCATTCTCCCTACCTGATTGATGTATCAAGGTGTTTTCATTTTGGTTTAAGACCTTGACATAGCCCAGCGGGACATTGTCCAACCCGGAGACATGGTATCTGGGTTCTTTTGTTGTCCCATTGGTGCAAAGTTTGACTTAAGCACCAAAGAATGGTTGAACTGCTTGTGTGTGTGCCTGCGTACTTTTTTCTATTTCATACTATAATAACTTCTGCTTGTAAATGCTCACCCACACTCATACCTTCCCACATTCGCACACGTCTTTTTCGTATGAACTCGGAAAAACTTATTACAAAGAATAATAAATACTGCGATGGAGGCGCCACACCCTAACATGCACCCACACACACCTCTTTTCATTTTTTTTTTCTTTGAATTCCAAGGAATAAAACTTACATGGAAAAAGGGGAATGGTATAATATTGACCATAGTCAAGGAACCCACATCTTTTGGATTTCAAGGTAACTCTGAGAAGTCGAACATTTGATGCATCTTATGTATATTATTAGCTTGCCTATACTTAAATTTACTGCTTTTAACCATTATGTTGTCTCTGCTTGTGTTTTCTCAAATTATTCTTGACAATTTTCATTGTCATTTGTAGGTCAATGGGGAAAAAATGTATGATAAAGCAAGGAGAGGAGAAACGGTTGAGCTGTCACCAAGACGCATATCAATTTTCCAATTTGATATTGAACGAAGCCTAGATGACAGGTTCTTTCTTGCTAAATTTCCTGCATCTATATATCATATTCTTCATCTCTGATTTTGATCCTAGCTCTAGTATCGACATATGTCATGGGTATCGCAGGACAGATTAACTTGAAAATGAGTCACCATCTTGTGGAAAAATAAACAAAATGTTGCAGTCATATAGGATTTAGCTCAGTATTCCTTATTTCTGTCCCTGATTTTGATTGTAGGTTTAGTAAAGATGTATATCATGGGTATCCCAGGATAGATGAACTTGTAAAAAGGTCACCATCCTGTAGAAAATGAACAACATGCTGTGGTCATATGGGATTTATAAAGCTCAGTAATCCTAATTTCTATCCCTGATTTTGATTGTAGCTGTCTTAAAGACGTATATCATGGGTATTTGAGGACAGATGAACTCGAAGAAAGTCACCATTCTGTATAAAAATAAATATTGGCTTACAGTTGTGTAGATTTTATACGGCTCACTGCCCCTTATCTCTGCCTAGAGCGAGGTAGACTGCAAAGCATAGATAATCAAACAAGATAGGGGAGAGTGAAATTTACGTGGAACACAATTTTTTTGCTTGGTGTATATAAATGGGATTGAGATTTAAGTCTCTTAAGTCCACTATGATTATTAGTGAGGTTCGAAGATTCCTTAGTTTCAATCCCACCTTCGGATATGCTTGGCATATCAAGACTAATTGGATCCTTCTGTACACAGTCTCACCTTTGTGGTTTATCCGCCCATCAGTCTTTGTTCCTGATCAATCTTCAGGAATTTGATTACCGTCTTCTTATAGTTGTTCAATCTTTGGAAGTGGCAACTGGGATATTGTTCACCAACTACTAGTAATCAATCTTGAGAAAATAATAGTATTTTCATGTTGTAACTGCTGCAAATAATTTTACAGGAATAAAAAATGGGAACATCATATCTCACCCACAAAAAATTATAAATGGTCCCTTAAGCTGGATTTGATTGTAAATATCAACAGTGACCTGTCAAAGTCACCCAGATTGGTGTAAGCAAATATTTAATGACATAACAAGTCTTGTATACACTAGCAGGTGACCCTTTTATCTAATTCATCAAAAATTGAATTTTTTGATGTAGGATTGGTCTAGGGTTTGTTTGATGCTAGATTTTCTTAGTTATTGCTGGTGGGTTCCATTTTTTCTCTTTTTATATATGGTTATATTCAGTCTTTGAATTGTTTTACTACTGATTTACTTGCAGACAAAATTTGATTTTCCGAGTCACTTGTTCAAAAGGGACATATATTCGATCCCTATGTGCTGATTTAGGAAAAGCTCTTGGCAGGTATGTTTGTTTCTATAAATGAAACGACATTATTTTATACCATTGTCATTCTCTAATATTTAGCCCTTCGCCCTCTGGAAGTGATTGTGGTATATGCATGTCTTTTTTTATCTTCTGAAGGTTGGTTTAACTGTGAAGTTTTATACACCATCAATTTCTTCAACCGGAATGGTTACTGTCTGTTATTGACTAATGTTTCATCGATAAAGCTCTTAAAGTCCAAAAAACCTGCAGCTTTTGTTTAAGTTGACAAAGATTTTCTTAATTCTAGAAAGATAGTTTTTTGTTGTACCCATGAGCATGCTTCAAGACATAGAATGGCAAAGCTGTTTCTATAACATCGGGATAGATAGACTTTGGATGATTTATCTGAAACAGTTAATTCGTTAGCCTAGTTTTGATTATTTGCTTTCTGTTACAGTTGTGCTCATTTGACTGCATTGAGGAGAGACTCAATTGGTAAGTTCTCGTGAGTAATGTGCTTTTATAACTTGATACCTGCAATTTGGGCTTAATGCTTGCTGATAATTCACATTTTCCTTATTGGATAAAGCTGTCCATCATAGATTTTAGCAATTATAGAATACTTAAGGGTAAGGCTGCATTGTTGTTCATATTGTTTTATTGGAAAGTTTCTATGACGGAATGAACATTATTGCTAATAATTTGTAATAAAATACATCACTTACCTTTTCCAAATACCAAGCTGGTTGTCCCTTGAACTTGTGACGTAACTGACCTCTTTAAGGTTTTTATTTATTTATTTATTTTGTTAAAGATTGCTGAAGTACTATCTTATTTGTCATTTGATTTTGTTTACCATTCTTTGTTACAAAACCTCAACCATGCAAGACCGAAACTGACATTATCCCGACTTAATATTTTTGAATGAGTTTCCTGTGCATATTCTCTTAGAGTTGTTTATGAGCAAAGTTATTATTCTTTTTCCTTTAGTTTCCTCTCCCCAATGCCTTCATGTTGAGATTACGATAGAGTCTAGGCTCTAGAGGGCAACCCAAATATTAAATTAGTAAAACAAAAGTCAAAGTTATTGAGCAGCAGAATAAAATAAGCAACCATTGATAACCAAAACATAATCATATTACACCGAGATTTTTATAGTAGTTCGGGATAACCCTACGTCCACTCTCCGTGATAAGAGAGTTTCCACTGCTAGTGAAGGAAAATCTAAATCACAATCCGATCTAGTATGCAGATACATGATCAAAATCCTAGTCTATCCAACTAGTCATCTATTGCAAACTATTCCAACACTGATTGTAATCCTATCATTCCGCTAGTGTTCCTTGGTTTCCCCTCGGTTTGAGTATGTGCCGTGAGAACCCTAATTACATAGATTGTAACACCCAAATTTATACTAGCTTAAGTGGGCCGTAAACTAATCATACAGATTATGGAAATAGAGTTTGTGACATACATTAATATATCAATTCAGATCAAGTTGAAAAGATCTTACAACCGTGATGGATACGTCTTCAAAAGATTAAAATTGATACTTCAATGAAGACATTGGTAAAATTGAATTCTTTCTGCGTAACACTCTCCAGTGGTATAGATTTGCGATGCAGTATGCCTTTAATAGTGTGTGGATAGGACTGGTACATGTTCGGGTAGAAAAATCTCCATCGAAACCAAACCAAATTTACAAACCCAAAACCGACCGAACTCCCTTGAGAACCGAAACCGAAACCGAAAATTCGGTTCGGTTCAGGTGGAAATTCAGTTTTTGGGCTGCGACTTACAAGTTTTTTTTTTTAAATAACATTGCAACTGGGCTTTATTTTTGATTCTTTAACCCAGTTTTAAAAAATAAAAATAAAATAGTTATTGGGCTGTAATTCCTTCAGCCCAGGGCCCCAAGAGAAAAATTCTTCAGCTTTGACCCATTTAAAAAAAAATAAATTCTAGTAGTTGCTACAGGCGCCTGTTTTTTTTTTAAAATTAAAAAAATTAATTTCCTCTTTTTTTACCTAATATGTTAGGGAAGGAGGGGGGGTCGCTACTACAAGCGTCACGGTTGCTGGAGAGGGTTGCAGCGTCAGCTAGGATTGGGCCGTTGGGGTTTGGAAGTGGAGATTCCTCGTCAATTGTGGAGAGAGAGTCGGAGACTCGGAGTCGGAGCAAGCCGTGAAGAGGAACTTTGAAATTTGAAGCGAGGAGAGGAGAAGGCGTTGTGGGTAGGGTTAGGGTTTGGAAATTCTTCTGAAGAATTGGGATTTGGGGATTTCTGGTTTCAAAGGATGAGAGGAATCGCGAGTCGAATCGCTTCGGGAGAGAGAGTTGAGAGTTTTAGATTAGGGTTACGAGTTTGCATAGGGTTAATAGGTTAATGGGTAGGATATTTTAATAAATTCGGTTTTTTTGATTGGTTTTGGTTGACACTAATGCCACCGAAACCTGACTTGATATCTGAATAAGTTTTCGGTTTTGCACCCTATCGAAACTGAAAACTAAATTAATTGAACCGATCGGTTTGGTTCAGCAGTTCGGACAGTTTTTTTTCAAAAATTTGCTCAACCCTATGTGTGGATGATGAAGAGACTTGCTGAAATCTCTAAAAGACTTTTTTCTTCTTTAAGGTCTTCTTAGAAAATTGACTAAAAAATCTCTTTTTTTCTTTTCCTCAAAACCCTTTTATAAATATGATTCAACTCTAGAATCGATTCAAACTATAGATTTAATTGAGGCGAAGCCATAACCATTAGATCCAAATAATTCTGGTATTATGTTGATTGATTGGAAACAAATCCAATCAAAATTTAGATCTCGACTTGTCATATAAATGCCCAAATCCCGCAGTTGCTGTCTTGAGTCACCGATGGGGCACCGGTGATTTTACTGGTGGGTAGCCTTAGATTAGCTTAGTGATGTGAGCCATCGATGAATTAACTAGTGTTTGCTATCAAGTTTACTCTTGGTTTTTGTGCCACCAGTGGGATCACCGGTGGATTTGGATTTTTCCAGTTTTCAGCAGAACATATCGTCATTGATACAGCCGTATCTTCTCTATTCGAACTTTGTTTTAACTTGAACTTAGTATCATTACGAAAATTATTTCGAGCTTTACAACTTTGTACTTGACTCCATGAGATTCAAGATGTAGCTCCGTCAAATCAATTGTATCGGTTGTATTTATTGTATCGATTGCTGTCTCGCTTCATTCATTTATGCATCCATTTAACCTGTACATACTCAACCACACATATCATATTGCACATACAATTTGTTATTCCTTCAAACCATGAGTTATGTATGGATATATACTCAATACTCCACCCTCACAGCAGAAAGACTGTCTCCTGCCCTCTTCATTTCCCATCTAAAATGATTGTTAAATCCCAAGAATCGATTTTAATTGAGCTGATTGAAAGAAATCGAGAAAAAAAATCACCATTGACAACCCCTATAAGACCTTGGAGATAATTTCTTATGTTTAATGAAATGGTTGTTTCCTTTTTATGTGAACCTGGTATGGTTTTTTTGACCTATCTTTTATTTTTAAAAAAAAACTGTGAACTGCAGTGTACCATCCTTATAGCTCTATCTTTGACAGGTTCTGGTCTATAGTGTTGCAAATTAGGACATGCAAAGACCCATGAACGGGGTTAAATTTGTCTAATTTTATTCAGCCTATAATGACTCAAAAGGATTAACCCTATTTGAGACAGGAGTCTAAATATATTTAAACACTCGTTCTTCTAATCTCTCTTTCAATGTGGGGATAAATCCTAATATCTCTGTGTTTGCCTCACTCACTTTTTAATAAACTAATCACTTCTTAATAAATAGATTTGTGGCACACCTAACAAAAAATCTTCACCTTGGCTCAAATTCATTCAAATCCTTCCCACCATGGATATGATCAATGGAGATAGCATCTCGAAGTTTTGCCAAACGAAACAGGTCGCACCACTCTTGCGCTAGCATGTGCACACTCCCATGGAGCTTTTCGCCGAGTCCATACGGCTTCTGCTTTATATGACACTATATGTGCTCCACCTTGAGCTCTAATCCAATGTTTAAAATAGCGATAGCGGTAATGTAATGTTTACCTCTCTTAGGTTATGTCGTAATAACATGTAATGTACGTTACACAATTTTTTTCATTTAATAAAAATAAATTTAAAACTACGTATACTAATTTTTATAAATTTGAAAATAAATTTAGAAATTCTTTGCAAATATAAAAACATTTTCGAAGACATAAAAGTTTCAAAATAATTTTCAAATTTATCTTAAAAAATTATATTAAGTTTTTAACCATAATTTTAGTAATTACCAAACAAGAAAACAAATTTTCAAATTTATTTATTTTGGTTATAGTCATCATTGTTCGCCATAAAAATTGCAATACTCTTTATATCGAAGTCTTTTCAACAAAAAGATTACAATCTAACGATCTCCCATTTACAGAAGATGATGAAAATTGCTTTTCCTCTTTGTTTAAGACTGGGTTTCTAGGTAGCTGTGGCGGACGATCTTGCTTTCCGTTGACACTCCGTACAATCTCTCTCTCAGTTGGCTAAAGAAAAAGAAAAACTCTCGACTCTTGATCACAAGGGGTCACTCTTAGGAGAAGATATTCGCCTGTCTTCTGTCTCCGTGTCTCTTTCGCTCCCTGTCCTTTTATAGGGGTTTTAGAGTAACGTCCCGCTATATTTGCTCGACCGTTAACTCTCACTACTCGAGAAGTGCCGTCATATTCGTTAGGCAGTTGCTCCCACGATCGAAGTAACGTCGCTGCATTCGTTTGGCAGTTACCCCCACGATCGGAGGTGGCAATTCTTCTATTCGGGTCGGGTGACTTTTGTATTAAAACTCCTATCCAAAAACTAAGGGTAGTGTCGCGAATCTCAATTTTAGATTCGCGAACCTGTTCTGTCGCCCCTGGGTCGCGAACCTCTTTAGGTTCGCAGATCTGCTGAGTTGCGGATTTCTACTTTGAATCCGCGAATCTGCTTTGCTTTTCAGTATTTTCTGCCGACAAAACCCCTCCAAAGTTTCCAAAACTCATGATTCCTTGAGGAGTTTTGGAATATTTTGGATATAATATTCTGTATTAGAATGTCCATTGCATTTGCAGAAATCTGTGACTCTGTGTCTCTGTATTAGCGCCACTGCTGCTTCTGAAGGAAAATGTGGCTCTGTGTTACTGCCTCATTTTGCAATTCTTGGAACATACGACTCTGTGTTAGGGTCGCAGATTCTTATTGTGAAGAAGAAGACTCTGTGTTAGGGTCGCAAACTTTTGCTTTGGAAGGGACACGTCTCTGTATTAGGGGCCCGAACCTTCATTTTGGAGTAGAAAATGACTGTGTTAGGGTCGCAAACTTTTGCTTTGGAAGGGACACGTCTCTGTATTAGGGGCGTGAGCCTTCATTTTGGAGTGGAAAACGACTCTGTGTTAGGGTTGCAAACTTTCACTTCGGAAGGGACACGTCTTTGTATTAGGGGTGTGAGCCTTCATTTTGGAGTAGAAAACGACTCTGTGTTAGGCTCGCAAACTTTAATTTTTGGAGGATCGCGACTCTGTGTTGGGGACGCGAGCTTTCAATTTTTGGTGAAGAAAGCGACTCTGTGTTAGGGTCGCAAACCGAAATTTCTGCAGGATCGTGACTGTATTAGGGACGCGAGTTTTTACTTCGGAGAAGAAAGCGACTCTGTGTTAGGGTCGCAAACTGAAATTTCCAAAAGATCGTGACTCTGTATTAGGGATGCAAGCTTCCACTTTTTGGTTGCGGAAAGGCCAGAAAGCGGTTGTCTTTTACGGCGTAAGAATTGAGACGTTCTCTGAGCCGTTTAAAATGAAAAGGTATCCACGAGATTCGGGTCAGATATCACGTCTGTCCAGAGATCTCGGCCGTCAAATCATCTGCTATATAATCTCCACTTTATGAGAGGCTACTTTTATCTCAAGGAATTTGAAATCTGAGTTCTTCGTTAGAGCTCCTCAGACTTCTCGTCTTCAATCTCCTATAGCTTTTGTTTTGAAGGATTTTCTCAATCTGCAAAAGATGCCGAAAAAAGTTTCTTCCTCCTATGCTGTCGCTAATGGTCGTCAAGATCCTCAAGCAACCTCTAGTTCAATAGTGGTTTGGCAGGAACCCTTGATTGGAGGTAATAATAAAAACTTTCGAAAGGCAGTCCCTTCCTCATCATTTTTTCCTTATTTTGAATCCGAACGTCTTTTGCAGTCGATTATGCCTTGAATCCTTAGCCTAATGATCATTATTTCGGATACTCGGATGGCTATGATGGGAAGAAAGAGTTCAGATTTGGTCATATCTTTCCACATTGTACTGCACCAGATGCCAAGAGAGAGAAGGCAAAATCCTCCATCCTCGCTCAACGTTACGAGAACCGATCACTAATGCACCTTTTGAAGGAGATGATCGGTCTCCGCTGCGCAAACCTGCCTTTCTGTTTGGGGACCATGTTTCGGTACCCGATAGCGGCTTGGAAGATGGGGATTACAATTGGCTTCGTCAAGTTGAAGGTCGCTACTTGTTTCTCCCCAATATGGAGAGGTCTTATCCATTTTTATTCTTTCAATCCCTCTCTGTGCCCAGACGAATGGACTGGCACATAAACAGGCCGCAAGACGGCATCTTATTGGGGGGTTTCAATGCTCAAGGTGTTTTTCCTCGTAGTATTGGAAAATACTTTTGTGGATTGCTCTCGGGATTGCTTAAACATGACCTCCCCAGAGGCGAAGTGCCCATAATCGCGCAGACTTTCCTGCACCGATTCACTAACGCACAAAGAAAGTTTCCTGTTCAGAATTTTTGTCCCCTTGGTTGGGTTCACTACTCTTCAAAAGGAGAGTGGACAGTCTTGACTGATTTTTTCTTGAAAATCTTCGGGGATCAGCTTCATTATGCGGGGCTGCACCGTGCTATCAGGACTGTTCAGCATGGTATTCCTGCTAGTAAATTTTATTTTTTTGCTTTACTGGAATTGTACAATCCTGATACTTGTACAGTCTTTAACCCTCGTGGCAAGTTGGGTTTTGCCCTCCATGAAATGTATGAAATTTCGGGCTTACCCATGGGGGACATCCCGTATGAAGAGTATGTCCCTACTGGGGAAGAACTCCATTTGCTGAAAATCCGGGACCCTCTAATTTATAATACTTACTGGGAGTTGCTCTGCCATTATCATATTTTCACCCATACATCAAGCACCCGCAGTTTGAAGCCAAAGAAGTAGCTGCAGTGTTTTCTGTCCAATTTTTCTAGGAGTAATCCGAACTTTACTCGTCTTCTTCCGGTTTCTGAAAAGGAAGTTGAGAGAAGAATTGCCAGTTTTGGGACAGATACTTATGTTGCTGAATCTGATGAGGACGTCTTCAAGGTTGGCACGTCCTTCAAAAATTTTCACTATCAGGCCCTCCAGCCTTTGTCTGATCCTGTCTTCTTGGCGGGCTATTTGATGGTGTGGCTGAAGAAGTGTGTTATTCCTTTACAGGAAAACATACCTATTAGGGCTGTATACCCAGCCGTTCTACTAGCATTTGGTAGGCGGCTTAGCTTGTTGCCCGCGATGGTTTGCAGCACCCAAAGCGGACTGAGGAGATTATCTGACAAATTTTGCAATGTGAAGAAGGAATAAAGGAAGAAGGGAGATCCGATCATTAAGACTCCTAATCTGCCTGTAGAACTCTCTTATACTTATTTGATGGCTTGGCTGGTCCTACATTGCCCACTTTGATGAGTCCTGCAGATTCGCAGATTGACTTAAGTGCTCCTAAAGTGCAGCATTATGAGAGGTCATAATGGAAAGGGGGCTACATGGCCGTGATCCGCAAGACCCTTCGTCATTTCTCGACTTTTGAATTGTTCAGATGTTTTCCATACTTCCCAAATACCGGGTATGTGGAGGAATTCGCGGATACTGTTGGTGCCAATAAATTTACTGTTCTATCCTCGGGGTGCTTCTGGTGGTTAATAAACATCCGCCCAGGACATCTGGTTCTCCGTTTGGGGAACCCTTGCTACATAGAGCCTTACTACCCGAGTCGTTTCGCTCGACAGTTCGAGTATGATCAGCTTTATGTTGGTAATCCCAACAGAGAGATAAGTTTTGTTGGAAATGCTCGAGGGAGATCGAGCTTGGTTTCACTTCGTCGCAGGTGGGACTCAGGCCAGATTTGATCTTCCGCTCAAGACTCTAAATTCGAGTATGAGTTTCTGTTTCTGTAAGTGGTTCGCGGATACTAATTCCGCTCCCTAGAATTTCAACATAAATCATACTATCCTGCGGGAGATCAGAGCTTGGTATGCTTAGAAGAAAAAGGCTGGCAGCACCAAAGTAACAGGGATGGAAAATTTCGGGGGAGACAGTGCATCTAACGAATCAGAACAAAGAGAAGAGGGCAATGATGCACCAGTCCAAGCTGCCTCTCTTGATGCTTCTCCTGATCCGACATCGGAGAAAACTTCTCCTCAATCATAGTCTCCTCCCAAGAAATCTTCTCATAAGCGGAAGAGACTAAGGCGCCTCAGTGACTTGCCTACCATTCCACAGGGAATTGATTCGCAGAGCAATCCATCTGGGACTGGCACTGCAACATCCCTTCTGGTTTCTGAGTCCCTTGTTGAGGAACCTGAGGAGGATGAAGATGACTAATCTTTAACCCTTCATTCCCTTAAGAGGCGTCGGAGTCAAGGACCTGTCATCTGCAGTGATCCTGCTCCCGTTACTCAAGAGGGTTCGACCCTCGTATTTGTCAGGCCACTGTTGAAGTCGATGTTTCTCTGACCATACAAGAGGGCCCTTCAGCTTCTGCCGTTGCAGACGACAAAGTACAAATCATTGGGGAGACTCGCGTATCAGATTCCCTAAAAACATCACCTCCTTCAGGAAGTCAGGATGAATATAATGTTGACAGTGATGATTTTCGATCCTCAACCCCTCCATCAGACCATGGTAAGTATGTCTATTTGACCGAGGATATTCGGACCGAAGTGTACGGGCCTGAAGTGTACGGACTTGGGGAATCCATTGTCCAACCTTTAGGTCTGCTCCTTCTTCCTTTAGCAATTATGTTACTATCAAATGATATTGTATCATTTAACTACTAACTTTCCCCTTTTGATAGCTCCAGTGTCGACTCCTGATTTGGAACGCATGGGTGCGAAGGCAACTTTGTCAGATGACAACATCGTGGGAGCCGATACTGATGAGGCAACCGAAGTTGCTACTTCCGTCGTTAATACTATGAAAACAGTGATCCCCGAAACTACTGTGAATGACAGAACTTTCTTGTTGACAAGTTTGGTTTGCCAGATGTATTATTTAACTTGGTAAATTTGATAGAAAGAAGTTTTGGTTCGCTAGAGGTATCATTTAACTTGGCGAATTTGGTAAAAAGAAAATCTGGTTCGCCAGAGGTATTATTTAACTTGGCAAATTTGATAGAAAGAAATTTTGGTTCGCCAGAGGTATCATTTAACTTGGCGAATTTGGTAAAAAGAAAATTTGGTTCGCCAGAGGTATTATTTAACTTGGCAAATTTGATTGAAAGAAAATCTGCTTCGCCAGAGGTATTTTTTAACTTAGCAAATTTGATAGAAAGAAAAATATGGTTCGCCAGAGGTATTTTTTAACTTGGCAAATTTGATAGAAAGAAATTTTGGTTTGCCAGAGGTATCATTTAACTTGGCGAATTTGGTAAAAGAAAATCTGGTTCGCTAGAGTATTATTTAACTTGGCAAATTTGATAGAAAGAAAATATGGTTCGCCAGAGGTATTTTTTAACTGGGCAAATTTGATAGAAAGAAAAATGATATTCCCGACCTAAAGATTTTTAGTCCGGAATTAATAATCTTCACTAATGAACTTCTGATTACAGAGAAACTTCTTGTTCATAATTTGCATAGAACTACCCATACCGTATTATGACTGGTGTTCTGCAATTTCACTAAGAGTAATATTTTTTTCAAGAATTTACCGTTAATCGGCATCATAATCTTATCACCGTTCGACTTTGCCAACTGATATGCACCGTTAGAAGAGACAGTATCAATGACAAAAGATCCCTCCCACTTTGGCTGAACTTTCCTCTAGGCTTTTGGCTAGTTATGATCGATTTTCTGACTGACAGGACCATATCACCTTTCTTGAAAGTTCTTCGCTTAGCCTTTTTGTTAAAGGTTCTGGAGATCCGCGCCTGGTATAGCTCGATATTCTGTTGAGCTTCTAAGCGCTTATCATCCAAAGCTTCTAATTCTTGGAGCTTTTGTTGATGTCTTTTTTCTTGCGTCATTCTAGTTATCAATGCAACTCGTAATATTGGGATTTGGATTTCCAAAGGCAAGACTGCTTCTGACCCATATACCGAAGAGAAGGGCGTGGCATTAGTGGGAGTTCGGACTGTGGTGCGATACGCCCCCAGGCATTCTCCGAGCTTTTCGTCCCAGTCCCTTTGATTGGATGACACAAATTTTTAAGAAGTTTTACAATGGTCTTATTGAAAACTTCTGCTAGACCATTAGCTGCAGGGTAATATGGCGATGAAGCTACATCCTCAATCCTGTACTTGTTACAGAATCTAGAATACACTTGGCGCACAAACTGGGGTCCGTTGTCATGAATTATTCTTCTGGGTACCCCGAAGCGATAAAGCACGTGGTGCTTGATGAATTTGATAACATCTGACGATTTTACTTCGGTTAGGGAAATGGCCTCAGTCCATTTCGAAAAGTAATCAGTTATGGCTAAAATGAATTGGTGTCCTCTCGTTAATGGCGGAGAAATTGGCCCTACGATGTCCATACCCCATTGTTCAAGCGGCCATGACGTAGCCGTTGGGTGAAGATACTCCGGATCTTGATATATAAAGTCTGCATGTATATAGCAGGCCCTACACTTCTTGGCGTAGTCAACCGCTTCTTTCATCATTTTAGACCAGTAATAACCCATCCTTCGGATTCTATCCCCGAGTTTCGGCCCTGGCTGGTGTGCTCCGCAGATGCCAGCATGAGCTTCTTCGAGTACCTTTTGAGCTTCGCGGTTGGAGAGATAGCGAAGTAAAATTCCGTCGTAACATTTTCTATACAGTGTCTAGAGTTCTGCGTTGTAGTAGAACCGGACAACCCTTCTCTGAATTGCCCTGGCTTCTTTTGGACTTTCGGGTAATATACCGTAAAGGACATAGTCTATATAAGGAAAACGCCAATCCCTCGGTTTTAGGCTTGATTCGAAAGCGTCAGCTTTGTTTCTTATGGTTTCTTCATTTCTTCTTTGAGTTCGTCCTTTGGGCAAAATAATTCTTTACTTCCTACCGTAATTTGCCTCCTAGCATGCTTGGGCAAGGCTAATGTAGCAGCCAAGGAAGCTAGCGAATCTGCATAACTATTTCGGTGGCGGTTTATGTGGCTGATATAGAAACCATTGAAGCCATTGGCAATCTTGATCACTGCACGATAATACGGCAGGAGGTCTTCATGTTTGACCTCATACTCCCTTTTTACTTGATTCACAATAAGTTGAGAGTCCTCATATGCCTCCAAATATTTGACTCCCAGTTGTTTGGCTATTTTTAATCCGATTAGGATGGCGTTATATTCCGCGATATTGTTGGAGCACGAGCTTGTTAATGAGTAAGCTCGAGGAATGATGTGGTTGTGGGGGGAGACGAAAACAACTCCTACCCCCGATGTCATTCTTCCCTCAGATCCCATTCGGGAGGCACCATCAAAGAAAAGTTGCTATACATCTTTCGAGACTGTGTTTGCCTCGGAAGACTTTTGCGAGTCATTTTTTTTGGAATCAAGTCCCATTCTTCTAACTCTCCCGGGATTTGCTCATATAACTTCGCGGATGCCGGGATTGGATGTTCGGCTAAGAAGTCGGTCACAGCCTATCCTTTAATAGACTTCTGTGGGACAAAGTGCATATCATACTGTGACAGCAAAATAGCCCAATTGGATAGTCTTGAACTTAATGACCCGGATTTAGTCATTAGTATTCTCAGGGGGTTAACTCTCTCGATACAACATGGATGGTTTGTCCAGCTAAGTGGTGCCGTATTTTCTGTATTGCGAATACCAAAGCTAGACATTCTTTTTCCACAGGATTATACCGGTGTTTCGCCTCGATCATCATTCTGCTGAGATAATAAATAGCTTGTTCATGGCCTGACTCATTCTTCTGCGCTAGCAAAGCGCCCAAAGAATGGTCCATAGCCCTTACATATAGCAAGAAAGGCATTTCCGAAACTGGGGATACGAGTACTGGTGGTTTTGTGAGATATTGTTTGATTTCTTCAAAAGCCTTTTGGTATGCGCCATTCTAGATAAATGACACTCCTTTCCTCATTAATCTGGTGAAGGGTTGATATTTACCAGACAAATTTAAGATAAACCTGCGGATGTATGCCAGCCTGCTTTGCAAACCCTTAACTCCTTGAGGTTACGGAGATGTGGCATGTCTTGGATAGCCTTGACCTTATCTGGATCAAGATGTATTCCTCTTGACGTTACGACAAAACCGAGGAATTTTCCACTGGAAACCCCCAGGAAAGACTTAGTTGGATTCATCTTGAGCTGGTGCTTCCTCATAAGGTCGAACACTGTCTTCAAATCCCTCAAGTGATCGTCTTTGTTTCTGCTCTTAATTGCTAGGTCATCTACGTAGCATTCCACTGTTTTCTGGAGGTGCTCTTGGAATATTGCGTTCATGGTGCGTTGATATGTAGCACCTGTGTTCTTTAGGCCAAAGGGCATGACTGTATAGCAGTATATCCCGAGTGGTGTCCTGAAGGACGTATGCTTCATATCATCAGGGTACATTTTTATTTGATTATACCCCGAGAATCCATCCATGAACGTCATACGCTCATACCCACAAGTATTATCTATCATAATATCCGTGATAGGTAACGAAAACTCGTCTTTAGGGCAAGCCTCATTCAAATCTCTAAGGTCTATGCAAACTCGGATTTTTCCTTTTTTCTTGGTCACGGGAACTATATTCGCGACCCAATCAGGGTGCTGTTCCTCGCGAATAAAGCCTGATTCAATCAACTTCTTGATTTCAACTTCTATAGCTTCCATAATCTCTGGGCGGAACCTTCGCTGCTGTTGTTTTACTGGTTTAGCCTCTGGCCGGATTTTCAATTTGTGAACCGCCACACTTGGATCCAACCCTGGCATTTCCTCATAACTCCAAGCGAAAATATCAATGTATTCGCGAATGAGGGATATCAATTCCTTCCTTTCTTCCGAGAATAGGTTCTCGCTTATAAATATGGGTTTAGAATTTGTTTATCTCCCATATTGATTTGGATCACTTTATCTTCGGTTGGGGCTCACGCTGTTCAAATTGGATCTCCCACTTCATATTAAAATGCTTGGCCCGGGGGTCGTCTCTTATTGGCGAGATTTCCTTTAACTCTTCTTCTTCTTGGATCGTGGAAGCCATGTTGGTAGACACTTCGCGGAAAATTACACTAGTACTGACATCGAGTCCCAGCATGATGATTCTGACGAATGATCGTACTGTCCTTCTTTGGTTTTCTCGCTTGAGGAGGTTTCGGGACTGGTGACGTATCCCAACCCCCTACCGGTTTTCTGGTAATAATCCGGCATTTTTCCTTCTGGGATAAAAGGTTGAAGGATTGTTCTTCTTCCTTTTCTGAAATTCAACCCCCTGCCTTCGGCTAGATTATATTCCATTTTCTTTATTAATCTACGAGAATTTTCATCGTAATAGAAGAACTCGTGTTTTTCCTATTCTTTCTCAGAATCCAAGCATTCCTTTTTGTTCCTGTGACTTGCTGTTCCAAATATTATGGCTTTTTGGGTTCCGTTTTTGGGAGGGACCTCAAAAACGACCTGGTTAGCACTTTCAACGTCATAACTTAATTCGTGTAAGGATGATCGGATAGGTGCTCGGAAGGAAGTCAGAGAATATATCTCATTTACACAGTCGCTGAATGTATCTGTGCTAGTGCTTGAGGGCTCAGAATCAATAGCAGAAGAATAAGCAAACTCTAAATTTTCATTTATCATCCATTCACCATCAGAGTAAACGGCGTTATTTACATCAAGGCCTTCAAGGCTTATCACAATGGGTTCACCGTCCCAAATCACATCCTCGGATTCTGAATTTTCGGATCCTGATTTTGTATCAGCCTCCTCGCGACTATCAGAGTCATCTGGAACATGCTGGTCTGAAATACCGAACACATCTTGATACAGCAACGCGTCAGTGAAGTAGTTTTCAACTCGCTTAAAGGGTTGTTTTTCTGCAACGAGCGTTTTTACGTTCGCGTCTTTGTCGACGTACTTCATGTATTGGTGTAATGTGGAGGGCACAATGAGATTGCTATGGATCCAATGCCTCCCCAATAGTAGATTGTATGATGTGTCCGCGTCTATCACGTAACACGTGACTTCCGTCTTTAGATCCCCAATTTGACACTTGAGCTTTATTATACCCAGCGGTCTACTGCCGTTAGCATTGAATCTGAAGATAATTGTGTTGGTTGTTGCCAATCTACTCATCGGAACTCCAAGATATCGTAGCATCTTTCGGGGCATGATACTTAAGGCTGAGCCTGGATCAACTTGAATGTGCTCGATCTCTGCAGATCCTATGTATCCTTTGTAATACAGAGGGCGGTGATGTTTGTTACTCCTGACTTGCATATTTTCCGGAGAGAAGGTGATGCAAGGGATGCTTTTACCAGAGACCTGATGACATGTCGTGCAAAGAGATTCTCCTTCCTCAATCGTCTCCGATATTTGTGCCAAGAATACTTCTGAATCTTGCAGAGTTTCTCTCAAAGCTTCTCTAGTAGATCTAGAGAGTTTCAGGAGATCGTACAAGGTTATCCTTGCGGGAATGTTGGCCAACTGTGTTAGAATGTCGAACTGGAATGACTTTCGCGAGTCCTCCGCAGGCTCTTTTCCCTTCTTCTTCAGAACTTTATCAAACTTAAGCTCTTTTTGTTTGATTTTCTCTGGAGGTGGTCGAGAATCCGTTGTCTGGTCGTAGATCTTCAGGTAATCTTTTCCTGAACGGGTTCCCGCGGGAGGAGGATCCGCGTCAGCCACCAAAGAATTTTCGATTTCCTCTTCCGAATCGGTCAAAACAGGAATGACTCTGTCATCTTCAGGAATCACGGAGACGACATTGGAGGTAAAGGTTTTTCCTCTTCGTCTCTTTCCAGATGAACTGGAAGTCCATTGTTCATCACTTAGGAGGTCCGGATGCACCCACAGTATCTCCCCCCTATCAGTTTCAAAGGGGAACAATCCTTTCTTTTGTTGTTGGTGCGGATCAAAATTTACGGCCTGCATTGTGCCTTTAGGGATGGGTTGTACTCCATTTTGAACTGTTGACTTTATCCAGTTGGGCGCTTTGCCGAACTTGACGGTCACCATGTTCGCAGTCACCTTCTTCTGGTGCTCTTGGAGTTTGATGATATTAGTGTCCACTAAAGTTTCAATTTTATCCTTAAGGATGTAGCAGTTTTGGGTAGGGTGGTTAATGATCCTATGGTAGACACAGTAGTTAGGATTATTAACTTTCCCTGCTTCTTCTAGACGTTTAGACTCCAGCAGCTTTAGCATCTTTTTACTCATGAGGAGGTTGAAGATAGTCTTCGTGTGCTCATCTTTAAAGGAGTATTGCTTTTGCGGCATTCGTGCCTGAGGAGGGAGCTTCAGGGAAGTCTTCGCAGGTTGTGGCGTATCAGTGACCATTGTCTCCTTTCCCTTATATTCTCGGGGTCGGGGCTTGTAGTTGTTATCGCCACCTCGCTTCTGTTTCTCCTTTCTTCTTCTTCAAGTCTTTGCGCAATTTCTTTAGCTTCTTCAGCTTGCAGGGCAAGATCTTTCCAAGTTGAGGACTTCACTGCTTCCATTCTGGCTAGAACCTTAGTCGATAAATTATGTCGATAGGTTTCTACCAAGGTCTTTTCTGGCATCCCATGCGGGCATCTGAGAGAATCGTTTCGGAATTTTTTGATGAAATCCCGGACTGACTCCCCTTTCCTTTGTTTAGTGGCTAAAAGCGCCGGCATTGACACCTCTATATCATCTTCATAGAACCTGGTAAGAAAGACCTCTATGTCGCTCCATGAATTGATGGTCTCTGGTTCTAATCTCCGGAACAATTCAAAAGCTAGTCCCATTAAGGTACTAACGAATACCCTCGTAATAATGGGGTCACTTCCCGCTAAATGCCCAATCTGTGATTTAAAATAGTAGAGGTGCTGGTTCGGCGATCCTTTACCATCGAAAGACTTGAGCTTCAATGATTTATAACTTTCTGGGAACGGCACACTTTCCTATTCCACGGGATACGGCCTTACCACGCCGAGCTCTTGTAAGTCGCTCTTATGCATGAGAGCATTCAGTTGATTTTGGAAGCTCTCCATCCAAACAGCATTCGCATTCCGTTCTTGATGCATGGAACGGTTGTCGTCATCCTCATGATGTTCTTTTTCATCATTGTGAAGACCCTCTTCTTCTGTCTTCTTTCCCTTATCAGTGTTTGAGTGCGAAGACGTATCCTTCAATCTGGTCTTCTCCAGCTCCACCAGGATATGTAGCATGTCCTTAAGCTCGCTAATAGCGTCTTGTTGCTGTTGCATATTTTTGTCTTGTTCATCCATTCTCCGCATGAACTCTTCTGAGATGTTTTTGAGTCATATATGCAGAAATAGTCTTCTAGGAATGAGTCGGATATCTGCGATTCAGCCATAACAGACCTGACTATATCTTCTTCATCAGAAGAGATTCCCGCCATATGCCTATAATTCATGGGGACTGCCGTCCCACTTTTGAGTTGAGTGTTTCGGAAAACTCCTCGCTCTTCATTGAATAGATCCTTCGAACTCGAAGAGAGCTCTGGGTCAGAAACTTCTCCTTCGGAGACTTTCTTCGCCTTCTTTTTCTTCTTTTCTCCGACACTTGTCATGTTGGATGACACTGCAGGGTATTCTGGCTCAGAAAACTCAAGCCCGTTTTGTCGCCTCTCGCCAGTTGGAATGAAGATGTCGATGGAGCCGATAATCGATGAAACACCGAGGATCTGGTATGGGCTGAACAATGACAGTGAGACAGTACTGTATTGATCAGTCGTTCACAGTGGCAGTGAGATACGTAGGATTCTTCCTTTTTTCTGTTCAGGAGTTCCCTAAGATCTCTTGCACTGGAATTCTTTGTGACGGTGTCATTCGTGAGAGATAGCTTCGGGAACGGCATAGTCGCAGCCTTGCAGATAGGCATGCATTTTCTGCAAATTTGAGGTTCGCAGGTTCCGCGAATTTGTCAATCACATGATCAGACGTTCCTTAGAACACGAGGGACGCGGATGTATGCTCCGCGTTTGTGATCATGGATAACTTTGATGGACTTACTCCGCTTCCTATAGGAAACGTGAGTAAATCCTTCCGCGTCTCGACCAACCTCGCCTTTTGGCTTCCACCTTTGTGAGGTAAGTTTTTGCCGGGATGAGTTGGCGGTTTCCTTTTGTTGCGTGATCCTGTGGAGGGTACGAACTTTACTTCTTCTTATGTTCCTTCTCGTTGTACAAGTGAGAGAAACCTTCTTCTCCGTGTTACAATCTCGCGGAATGGATAATGGTCGTTTCCCTTTGTTGAAGCGGGGACTTTGGTCTACTTGGCTTGAGAGATCAAGAGTCTTAGTAGAGCCCAATATTGAGGAGGGTTTCGGACTAACTTGGTCCGTCGGCTCCCTTGGCTGAGTTATTACCATTAAAGCCTCCTTGGGGGTTGACTCCTTTGAGACTTTACGGTATCCCCTTAGAGAAGTAGGGCTCTTGGAGTCTGGAGAAAGGAATTCTTCGTACCTTTCCTGGTCGACGTGAATGGTGAGTGAGTCGACCATACTATCAACTGGAATGTTGTCGGATTGAGCTACCACCAGATCACCGGAGGTGATGGTTGTCCCCAGCGGAGTCGCTAATTTTCTGTTCCCCATAAAAATTGCAACACTCTTTATATCGAAGTCTTTTCAACAAAAAGATTACAATTTAACGGTCTCCCGTTTACAGAAGATGAGGAAGATTGCTTTTTCTCTTTGTTTAAGGTTGGGTTCTTAGATAGCTATGGAGGACGATCTTGCTCTCCGTTGACACTCCGTACAATCTCTCTCTCAGTTGGCTAAAGGAAAAAGAAAGGCTCTCGACTCTTGATCACAAAGGGTCACTCTTAGGAGAATATATCCGCTTGTCTTCTGTCTCCGTGTCTCTGTGTCTCTTTCGCTCCCTGGCCTTTTATAGAGGTTTTAGAGTAATGTCCCGCCATATTTGCTCGACCGTTAGCTCCCACTACTCGAGAAGTGCCGTCATATTCGTTAGGCAGTTGCTCCCATGATCGAAGTAATGCCGCTGCATTCGTTTGACAGTTAGCCCCACGATCGGAGGTGGCAATTCTTTTATTCGGGTCGGGTGACTTTTGTATTAAAACCCCTACCCGAAAGATAAGGGTAGTGTCGCGAATCTCAATTTTAGATTTGCGAAGCTGTTCTGTCACCCCTGGGTCGCGAACCTCAACCTTTATGTTCGCAGATCTGCTGAGTTGCGGACTTCTAACTTTGAATCCGCGGATCTGCTTTGCTTTCCAGTATTTTCCGCCGACAATCATCAATACTATAATTTATATCTTGAAATATTTAATTCATCTTATTCGCAATTGTTTATATCAGTTCAACTGAGAGCCTGAGTTACAATAAAATCAAGAAAAATTAAGAAATTCTAAAAATCGGAGAGGAATTATAGCAAACGACCAAGTAAGCAATGGTGAATTAGCAAGTTAGCAATTACACAACTAACCAAACAAACAAACAAATAACAAATAATCAAGTTAAAAAGTTGCAGTAATCAATTAACAATCAAAATAACTAATCAGCAACACTTTTGACATTACTAAAAAATAACAGCAAATAACGTAACATAACGTGATATAACATGATATGACATAACGCAACAATACACTGTTACATTGTACTGAGTTATTTTTTACTGTTAAATAGCATTGGGTTTGTGTTAGGTATCATAACGCAATATAACAAGCTACATAATGCATTTTTCCAACATTGCTCTAACCTTTGCATAACGTCTCTCAAAGTAATCCTTAATCTACTTGATTATCGAACAGTGGACTCTGATACCACTTATTACAAATTAGAACATGCAAAGGCTCATGAACCGGGATAAACTTATCTAATTTTATTTGGACTACAATGAAATAAAAGGATTAAACCCTATTTGATACAGACATATTTAAACACTTGTTCATTTAACCCCTTTCACTATGGGACAAGTCCCAATATCTCTTTGCACTTGCTTTACTAACCCACTTCTTAATAATCTATTACACTTCATAGTGAACTATCCAACTTCGTAGTGAATGGATTCGAGACACACTTACCATATAGGATAGTTCTCCAATTGTCTTCTAGGGTATTTTGAGCTGTATGGCTGATGACAAAGATTGTTATATGCAAATCCTGTATTTGCTTCCATTTTAATTCTGAATGATTGATTTATGGACGGGTGTCCTTGAAAACTTTCAAATAACCGGGTCCATTATGAACTTAACAATTGCACCAATGTGATGTGCTCCTAAATCAAATAAAAATGACTCCACTTTTTATGGAGAATCCTCCGAGAAACCTTTCTTCTTAAAAAAAAAAAAAAATCTTATGTGTCGTACTTTTGCTTGCAGGGGAATATTCAGCAGATGATGCATGGACTTTTCAGGAACTACAGGAGCAGATCACCAAGGGCTACTTTTAGGCACTGTTGGTTGTTGTTGGACTCTCTGAAGCGTACAGCAGCAAGGATTTGGTGCCATGCCCCCCTCGATTCTGGTGGATTAGACTAACTCACAGGGAAAGACATGGATGGTTCCTGTCAATTCTTTTGATACCTAGCAGTCGGCTGCAGCTTCACTAAATTTACCTATACCCATTTTGTTCTCTATGCATTCATCGTTAAATTTTTCACATTCTTTTGTTTCAAGTAGGTATTTCGAGCACGAGATCCTCGGATAGAAGACTTTATTATAAATATGGTGGAGAGAGGTCTTGCGCAAGTGTATTTTGAGATTATCTTTTTTTCTGTTTTATTACCGTTACTCGGTTTGGAAAAGATTATACTGTGGTTGGATATTGGTGCCGTTCAAGCGGTAATCAGTTGGTATTGTATCAGGTAGGCTGAGTTGTTGTATTTAAAGCTGATACTTTTATTGCTGATCAGTATACACAATGCCATTGGTAAATATATCCTCAATTAAACTGATTTCAAGTACAAAGAATTTGGGTATTCAGCATTTGGAAAAAATCGAAAATTGCAAGTGTAGGTTTATCTTTTGCTTTACTAGATCAAACATTACGCTTTCTTCTACATTTTGTTGAGCATTATGCTTTCTTACTGGTGCTCTTATTTATCAATGGCACATATCCACTTGTACTACGCCTTTTCTTTATCCTGTTCTTTATTTCATTTTGCAGTGAACTATCACTTGTTCATTCAGCACTAAATTTTGCAAATACATTCAGCTTACATAGCCACCTCATTACGAAAGCATGTGCTCGATTGAGGTTGCAAGTAGCCATTGGGATGGATATACAGCGCTTTGGAATGTTGAAGAAGTCATCTACATTCGCTATAGATATCTACTAATTACGGAGGAGGAGAGTGATGAGTACCATCTGATTGCATGGAGTAGACATGAGAACACCATATTTCGCGGACAATATGTACGAAGGCAGTGGCATCGACATTGATAGTTAGAGGAGTGTCCATGGGGGTGGTTCCCATACTTGTTCCTTCTTGTGATCTAGCAAGAAGTTGACGAGAAAAGACATGGGTTTGTGGATGGTAGATTGAGCGTTATATTTGGCGATGATCTTTTCCCCCTTCGCCTTCTTTAGCCTCCGATGTCATGGTAGTATCTGCCTGCTAAGCATAACTGCATCTTGCTTTCTATAGCTCCCGAGTACTATGCAGGAGGCAGTTATTGGGCTTTTGAGTGCCTTGTATGCGTAGCATGGTAAAGTGCAGCAAAAAGATGCTAACAATGTCAAAACCTGAGATACTGAGATTGGTTTGTGGATTACTCTAGATAGGGACGGTAACGAATGCATCTGTAGATCAATTTTTATTCACAATCGACATGCATGTATGTCACGACAGGTGTTACCAAAAGGACATGATGACAGCTAGTCCAATATATATATGTGTGTGTGAGAGAGAGAGAGAGACTTGATAGAGGACCAAATCAAAACTAAAATTCAAAAAAATAGATATGAGTGAATCCTAGGGGGTCGAAATCATAATCCAAAGGAATTTTTTCAAAAAAGATTATTGGAGATAGTAGAAATGAAATGCAGCTAAGATATATATATATATATATATATATATATATATATATATATATATATATATATATATAAGCAATCAAATCATTTCCATTTTCCTTGTATATATATATATATATATGGATTACTGCAGGTGAGCCGCCAGCTCAGGAAAAGTTACGTGAGCTAGCGGCAAAACTAAACTATAATGATCCAATAATTTTTCTTCAATTTTTTTCTTCAATTACAATCTCTATCACCTTAACTTCTTTCGGATTAAATTTCATAAATTATGAAGTTCATTTACCCTTTCATCGAATACATACAAAATGTCTTATTTATTGCAAACTGTTAATTTTGTATTAACTTGATTGAGAACCAAATCATAACTAAAATCCAAGAAATTGGGTATGAGTGAACCCTAGAGGGTCGAGATTATAATCCAAAAGAAACTTTTTTTAAAAAGATTATTATAAATAGTGGAAATAAACTACAGCTCAGGTAACTTGCGTGAGCTGTCAGCTCATTTTTCATTTTCCATTTTTCTCAAATATATATATGAAAGGCATGAAGAATTAAAGACATGCTCCAGTGATTCCAGGGCATGGCAACTAGGGTGAGTTCGCTAGCTGGTCAAATTCTCCACGTTCCTCCAGAACGTGGGGAGTTCATACAATATCTAGGCTTATAAGTTCTATAAGTCGGTCAACCGACCCCAGCCTCCGATGTGTGACTACAAAAGCTCCCTTGAAAAGTTTTGTCTCCTGGATGCTCATAAAAATAAACTTACTCTTTTACTCCTTATTTTCAAGGGATAGTCGACAAAGAGTTTCCTACTAGGCAGAGAGTTGTAAAGATTTGCTCAATCTTGGATCGGAGCCAAAACTTTATCATGGAGGTGCCATAAGTACACTTAAGAGCCCACTGGAATGAACTTAGGAGTTTGTTGGCTATTGTTGTTTCAAAAATGATCAGTCCAAATTCAAAGATACCAGGTCCATTAAGATACTTTACAAAGATGTTTACCCTCATAAAGATCCATCTAAAGATTACCTGTCCAAGGCCGACTTCAAATATCATAGATTCATCACTCGACATCTCAAAGATTTTCATTCAAAATCCACTAGAGCTGTATTTATTATGAATCAAGACTTTCTTTATAGCATGTTTAAGAAAATCTCAAAATTTCCAAGTTTATCGTGATGCAAATTTTACCGACTTAACAATTCTCCCTCTTCATTCATCCATGCGGAAAGGGATGCAAAAAATTCCATTGAAAGCTCATAATCAAAAAGAAAGTGTGGATATTCGAGAGATCTTGTATTTCTTCCATTAATATAAGGATCTTGTCAACTCGTCGACATTCATCGAAAAAAGTAGATCGCTTCATCACTTGACATCTCATAGCCAAGTTCAATTGTCATCATATATAACCTCTTCAACCCTCATTCCCTTAAATTCTCATTATTTCAAGTCTCCTTAATTTAAAGTTTCGAATTTAAGCGCCTAGTAAAAAGGCAGGGGCTAACCACTATATATATTGGTAATCCAAGAGTTCGTGTTGACATTTTCGATACCAATATTTCTTTTATTTTCTTCTCCAACCAAGGCATGCAAGAAATTATACCCTCATGTTCTCACAGTGAAATAGATCCATGTATTTGAATACGAAACTTACTAATTGCTTGCTAGTAGACAAAGAAATGATATTTTTCATGATTAATAGTGTTTCATTAATCTTAATTTGTAGGATTCTAGTGTATCTTCTTACTAGAATACACTAGTGAATGATACTTAGGATATCTCTATGTACCTTACACTAAGTTCGTATTGCTAGCTAATACTCTCTAATAACTCTTTATACGATCACCTTTGGGATGTAGCTTTACGAGAATCACATTTCTTTGTGCCCTAAGACTATATATGTTCTATTCTTGTCTCTATAATGGAACGCGCCATTTTGCCTTCAAAAAAAAAAAAAAAAAAAAAAAAAAAAAAAAAAAAAAAAAAAAAAATCTTTATATGATCATAATGTGGAATCACATAGTTTATATAAAATGTGGCTATTGAACCATGTATGTCGTGCATGTCACCAATTTTTGCACGGCTTGTTGTGCTTTGCTTGAAAGTTTGATATGGGAAAAAAAATACATATGTATACTTTTACTTCAATTTTTTATCAAATCATTCGACGTAGTTTATATAAAATGTGGCTATTGAACTATGCATGTCGTGCATCTCACCAATTTTTGCACGACTTGTAGTGCTTTGCTTGAAGGTTTGGTATGGGAAAAAATACATGTGTATACTTTTACTTCAATTTTTTATCAGTACAAGAATGATTTGTTGAAAATATGCCCACCAGATTTTGGATCTGAACCTACATCATTGGAGTATTAGAATCTATAGGACGCAATAACCCGACTATTTTACTACAATTATGTAACTAAAACACCACCATTCCATTTAAAATTCTATATTATGTTAGAGGAACATGTTAAGAAGCTACGATGAAAAATTTCTAGAATTTTGGTTGAGTATTTTGGGACTGAATGGCAGCATAAAACAAGATGTTGAATCTGTATACAACTATGGATGACAAAATCTCTTCAAAAGCGGATGATTGGGGCCAAGAAAGGCTTTCAAAGAGGTGCAGACATTTACTACTCATAGTAGGAAGCATCCAGATCTCCACCAGAAAGAAAGTTGGCAAACTAGTGGAACAATCCGAACAAAGAGATATTTTATACCTTAATAATCACTCCTTTTCCTTGTTGAGTTTGTATGTTCCTTCCCCGTGACTATTTATTCTTTTAATGCTTCCTTACATAACAGAAGAAGCTATCGCATCTCTTATTGATACCTTTAGGCAAATGTAAAGACTCTAAAGTCAAACCTCTCATCTTGATGACAAGTAAATAAGCTCCTCGATGATCTTTTATTGAAACAAGGATGAACGTCCTTTTTTCTCTCTAAAAATAAAGGCTCTGGGCAAAAAACTCGGTCCATGGTACAAAAGTACTTGGTTCTAACTTTGTGCATCTGCGAACACCTTTTGAAAAAATTAACCAAAGTCCTATTGCATCACTCATTCCAGTAATGGTCATTACTTAATTCTTTTGGGTGACCCCATACTTTGGTTCCTTTATGAGATTGCAAGAGATCGGGAAAGAATGCAATAATTAACTTAGGATGGGATAAAAGATATCTGGCATACTCATGGCACAATTTCAAAACAAATTGGAAAGTTGCATATTTATCCTAGTTCATACATTCATGCATCATATAGGGTTATATGATCATACTTGAACATTTAGTTATGTTTACCACTTTGTGCATGACTCAAATTATCTACTACCAGATTTTGTCACATAGATTACCCACACACACAATTAGATAATACTCACTTTGTAGTTCACCTCCATCTATTGGGGATTACTTCTCCGATCAGGCATAGGCACACTGGTAGATCTAGAGTTCTTTTCTTTGTACACATCCTTTTGTGGATACGTGTGATCCTTTTGTTGGTATACGTTGTTCTCATACAGTGTGATATAATAAGATCACAAACCAAAAGGGGAAAGTACCAGTACAAAAGAAATATAATTGAGTCAAAAGGAACTAGGCCCTTGTTTATCCTTAACATTATGCTCTTGAAATACCTACCAATGATGTCTTATGGAAATTTTAGGGCGTTACACTATCCATGCTTTGGTTTTATGGATTTGGATTCATGAAAAAGGAGTTTGACGTTAATAAGATTGTCTCAAATATTATTAAAAATATTTAGATTCTCTCTCTCTCTCTCTCTCTCACACAAAAATGAATACAAGACATGCCTAAATCTAGCTCATTTTCCTTGGGAAAACCGACCAGTCCACTTTGCATGGCTATGTCAGTTGCTTTTCCAGCTCCCAATCTGCGAACCAAATAAAAGATTTGTTGGACTTGGGACTAGCTAAAAGTAGCCGAACCCCTTATTCACCCCCTTTTATTCACCCCCTTTTGTTGGCGAAAAATTCTGGAGTAATCTATCAAAACAAAATAGATCCGCGAATTTAGGGTTTGAGGTTCGCAACTCAGCAGATCCGCGATCCCAAAGTTCGAGGTTCGCGACCCAGCTACGACAGAATAGGTTCGCGAATCTAAAATTGAGATTCGCGATACCACCCATAGCTTCCGGGGAGGGGTTTAATACATAATCACCCAACCCGAACAAGGGAGTTGCCACCTCGGATCGTGAAGCCAACTGCCAAACGAATGTAGCGGCATTATTTCGATCGTGGGAGTAACTACCTAAGGAATATGATGGCACTTCTCGAGTAGTGGGGCTAACGGTCGAACGAATGAGACTGAGACGTTGTTCTAGAACCCCTATAAAAACGAAAAAATGAAAGAGAAGAGATCGATCATCTTCTTCTTAAATTACCCCTGGTGATTAAAAATCCAGAGCCTTCTTTTCCTGCCAATTGAAAGAGTTTGTGCGGAGTGTCAACGGAGAGCAAGATTGTCCTCCACAGTTGCCTCAGAACCCTGCTTTAAACAAAGAGGGAATCCATTTTCCTCATTTTCTGTAAATGGAAAACCGTTGGAATTGTAATCCTATATTGAAATATCTCAATAGAGAGTCATTTATAATTTTTATGGCGAACAGAAGATTGACGACTCTGCTGGAGACTGCCATCACCTCCGGTGATTTGGTACTAGCTCAATCCGACAACATTCCGGTTGGCAGCCTTGTCAATTCGCTCACCATCGAGGTTGACCAGGAAAATTATGAAGAATTCCTTTCTTCCGGCTCCAAGAGCCCTACGTCCTTACAGGGGTGCCGTAAGGTCTCCAAAGGATCAATCTCCAAGGAGACTTCAAGGGTAACAACTCAACCGGGGAATCAGTAGACCAAACTGGTCCGAAATCCTCCTTTTCATCAATATTGGGCTCTAAGCCAGTTTCGATTAAGACTCCTGATCAAGGTCCCCATTTCAACAAGGGAAAACAACCACTACCTATTTCTCGGGACTATAACGCGGGGAAGGAGGTTCCTCTCACTCGTATAATGAGAAGGAACCTAAGAAGAAGCAAAGCTCGTGCCTTTCGCAGGACCACGCAGCAAAAGGAAACCGCTAGCTCATCATCGCAAAGGCCTACTATACAAGTATGGAGGCCAAAATGCGAGGTTACAAAAGATCAAGATGCGGAAGGATTTACTTGCGTTTCCTACAGAAAACGGAGTAAATCCACCAAAGTTATCTATGACTACAAACGCGGAGCCTACATCTGCGTCCCTCGTGTTTCGGGGGGAAAGCATGATCGCGCAATTGAAGGAGCCCGCGAACCTCAAGTTCGTGGAAGACGTGCGATTACTAGGGAACCTATCTCAAAGGCTAAGACTATCTCACTCATTGTCCCAGCAAGGGTGAGACCTGCTCCAAGAGCCTTCGACGACAGAGGGATGGCGGTCCTAAGGCTATCTTTCACAGATGACACCGAGTTCCAATGCAGATGATCTTTGGGAACTTTTGAACAGAAAGAGGGAAGAATCCCATGCATCTCACTGCCATTGCGAACGACTGATCAATGCAGTACTATCTTATTATTATTGTTCAGTGCATACTAGACCGTCGGTGTTCCATCGACTGTCAGCACCATCAACATCCTCATCCCAACCGGTGAAGAGGAGACGACGAAACAGCCTCGAGTTTTCTGAGCCTGAAGTGTCATCCAATATGATAAGTGTCGGGAAAAAGAAGAAGAAAAAGAAGACGAAGAAAGTCTTCGAAGGAGGTGCTTCCGACTTAGAGCTCTCTTCGGGCCTGAAGGACGTACTCAATGAAGAGCGAGGAGTTTTCCAAAATACTCGACTCAAAAGTGGGATGGCAATCCCGATGAACTATAGACAAATGGCGGGAGTCTCCTCCGATGAAGAAGACACAACCAAGTCTATTATGGTTGAGTCGCAAAGTCTGATTCATTCCTGGAAGACTCCGCCTCCGCATACATGGCCCAAAACAGTACCCCGGAGGAATTCATGAGAAGGATGGATGAGCAAGATAAAAATATCCAGCAACAGCAGAACGCCATCAGCGAACTTAAAGACATGCTGTATGTTCTGCTGGAACTAGAAAAAACTAGATTGAAGAATGCATCTTCGCAGATGCCACCCCATAACCCAAAAATTGACAAGGGAAAGAAAGTGGAAGAAGAAGGCCATATTCTTCATAATAATGAAGAGGAAACAGAACATCATGAGGACGATGACAATCGCTCTATGCATCAGGAAGGGAACGCGAATGTTGTCTGGATGGAGAGTTTCCAAAATCAACTGAATGCCCTCATGTATAAGAGTGATTTGCAAGAACTGGGTGTTGTAAGGCCATATCCCGTGGAATGGGAAAGCATGCCGTTCCCGGAAAACTACAAGCCATTGAAGCTCAAATCTTTTGATGGTAAAGGATCGTCGAATCAACACCTTTACTATTTTAAGTTGCAAATCGGGCATTTAGTCGGAAACGACCCCATCATTACACGGGTATTTGTTAGTACCTTGACAGGACTAGCATTTGAATGGTTCCGGAGGCTAGAACTGAAAACCATAAATTCATGGAACGACATGGAAAAAGCCTTCCTGACTACGTTCTATAAAGATGATATGGAGGTGTCAATGCCGACGCTTCTATCCACTAAGCAGCAGAAAGGGGAATCGGCCCGAGACTTCATTAAAAGGTTCCGAAATGATTCTCTCAGGTGCCCGCACGGAATGCCAGAAAAGACCTTGGTAGAAACCTGTCGATATAATCTCTCGACTAAGGTTCTAGCTAGGATGGGAGCAGTGAAGTCCTCAACTTGGAAGAATCTTACCCTACAAGCCGAGGAGGCTGAGGAAATTGCGTAAAGACTTGAAGAAGAAGGAGGCGAGGAGAAACAGAGGCGAAATAACGACAATAACCATAGGTCCCGATCCCGGGGATATAAGGGGAATGAGACAATGGTGGCTGATACTCTGTAGCCCGTAAAGTCTACTCCGAAGCTCCCTCCTCAAGCACACATGCCTCAAAAACAATATTATTTCAAGGACGAGCATACGAAAACCATCTTCAACCTCTTCATGAGTAGGAAGACGCTCAACCTGCCAGAATCTAAACATTCAGAAGAAGCGGGGAGAGTTAATGATCCTAATTACTGTGTCTACCATAGGATTATTAACCACTCTACCCAGAATTATTACATCCTTAAGGATAAGATTCAAGCCTTAGTTGATGCCAAGGTCATCAAGCTCTAAGAGCACCAGAAAAAGGTGACCGCGAACATGGTGACTGTCAAATTCGGTAAAACACCCAATTGGATAGAGTCAACAATTCAAGATGGAGTGCAACCCATTCCTAGAGGCACAATGCAGGTCGTGAATTTTGATCCGCATCAACAGCAGGAGAAAAGATTGTCCCCCTTCGAAACTAATAGGGGGGAGATAATGTGGGTGCATCCATATCTCCTTAATGATGAACAATGGACTTCCAATTCATCTAGAAGAAGGCGAAAAGGAAAGATCCTTACTTCTAATATCGTCTCCATAATTTCCGAAGATGACGGAGGCATTCCTACTCTAATAGATTCTGAAGAAGAAATTGGAGACTCTCTGATGGCTGACGCGGATCTTCCTTCCTTGGGGACCCTCTGGGGAAAAGATTACTTGAAGAACTATGGGCAGGTCGCAGATTCTCGGCCATCTCCAGAGAAGATCAAACAAAAAGAGCTAAAATTTGATAAAGCTCTGAAGAAAAAGGGAAAAGAGCCTGCGGAAGATTTACGGAAGTTGTTTCAATTCAACATCTTAACGCAGTTGGCTAATATACCCGCAAGAATAACCTTGTATGAACTCCTGAGGCTTTCTAAATCTCGAGGGAAGCTTTAAAAGAAACTCTGCAAGATTCGGAGGTATTCTTGGCACAAATACCAGAAATGATTGAGAAGGAAGAATCTCTTCGCACGACGTGTCACCAGGTCTCTGGTAAAAACGTCCCTTGCATCACTTTCTCTCCAGAAAACATGCAAGTAAGAAGCAATAAGCATCACCGCTCTTTGTATTACAAAGGATACATAGGGTCTGTGGAGATCGATCGCATTCAAGTTGATCCAGGCTCGGTCTTAAGTATCATGCCACGGAGGATGCTGCAGTACCTTGGAGTCCCAATGAACAGGTTAGCAGCAACCAACACAACTATCTTCAGATTCAATGCCAATGTTAGTAGACCATTGGGTAAGATAAAGCTTAAGTATCAAATCGACGGCCTGAAGACGGAAGTCACGTGCTATGTGATAGCTGCCGACACATCTTACAATTTGCTACTGGGGAGGCCCTGGATCCATAATAACCTCGTTGTGCCGTCCACGTTGCATCAATGCATGAAATATGCAGACAAAGACAGGAACGTAAGAACGCTGGTCACGGAAAAGCAACCCTTTAAAGGAGTTGAAAACTATTTTACTGACGCATTTCTATATCAAGATGCGTTCGATGTCTCGGATCAGCCTGCTCCAGAAGACTCTGATAGCGGTCAAGAGGCCGACACAGAATCATGATCCAAAGATTCAGAATCCGATGATGTAATTTGGGATGGTGAGCCCACTGTGATAAGCCTTGAAGGCCTTGATGTAAATAGTACTGTTCACTCTGATGGTGAATGGGTGATAAATAAAAGTTTAGAGTTTGTTTATTCTTCTGGTGTTGATTCTGAACCTTCAAGTACCAGCACTGATGCGTTCAACAATTGTTTAGATAAAATATGCTCTTTGGCTTCTTTCCAAGCACCTATCCGATCGTCCTTTCACGAACTAAGTGATGACGACGAAGATGCCAACAAAGTCGTTTTCGAGGTTCCTTCCAAGGACGGAACTCAGAAATCCATAACATTCAGAAAGACAAGTCACAAAAGCAAAGAGAAGTGCTTAGATTCTGAAGAAGAATAGGGAAATCCCAAGTTCTTCCATTATGATGAAAATTCTCATAGACTAATAAAGAGAATGGGATATAATCTGGCCAAAAGCAGGGGGTTGAACTTTGGAAAAGAGAGAAGAACAATCATTCGACCCTTTGTCCCAGAGGGAAAAATGCCAGATTATTATCAGAAAATCGGCAGGAGGTTGGGATATGTCATCACTCCCGAAGGTTTCTCAGGTGAGAGAACTGAAGAAAGGCAATTCGATCATTCGTCAGAATCGTCCTGCTGGGATTCAGATGCCAGTATTGGCCTGATTTTCCGCAAAGTGTCAGCGAACATGGCCTCCGCGATCCAAGAAGACGAAAACCTAGAGGAAGCTTCGTCGATAAAAGATGACCCCTGGGCCAAACATCTTAACGCGAAGTGGGAGATTCAGTTTGAACAGCGTGAGCCTCCAACCGAAGACAAGGTAATCCAAATAAATATGGGGGATGAAAATAATCCTAAACCTATATTTATAAGTGAGAACCTATCCTTGGAAGAGAGAGAGAGGAATTGATATCTCTCATTCGCGAGTACATCGACATTTTCGCATGGAGTTATGAGAATATGCTAGGATTAGACCCAAGTGTCGCAGTTCATAAACTGAACGTTCGGCCAAATGCTAAGCCAGTAAAGCAACAACAAGAAAGATTCCGCTCAGAGATCATGGAGGCTATTGAAGTCGAAATCAAAAAGTTGATTGAGTCAGGCTTTATTCGCGAGGAACAACACCCTGATTGGGTCGCGATTATAGTTCCTATAACAAAAAAAAATGGAAAAATCCGGATTTGCATTGATTTCAGGGATTTGAATGAGGCCTGCCCTAAAAACGAATTTCCGTTACCCATCACTGATGTTATGATAGATAATACTTGCGGGTACGAACGTATGACATTCATGGATGGTTTCTCAGGGTATAATCAAATAAAAATGTAACCTGATGATGAGAAGCATACGTTTTTCAGAACACCATCGGGGTATACTGCTATACAGTTATTCCATTTGGCCTGAAGGATGCGGGTGTCACGTATCAATGTGCCATGAATGTAATATTCCAAGAGTATCTCCGGAAGACAGTGGAGTGTTACGTGGATGACCTAGCAATTAAAAGTAAGAATAAAGGTGATCACTTGAAAGATTTGAAGACGGTGTTTGACCTCATGAGGAAACACCAGCTCAAGATAAACCCGACTAAATCTTTTCTGGAGGTCTCCAGTGGAAAGTTCCTCGGCTTTTTCATAACTTCCAAAGGAATTTATCTCGACCCAGACAAGATTAAGGCTATCCAAGATATGCCACCTCCTTGAAACCTCAAAGAGTTAAGGGGACTGCAAGGTAGACTGGCTTACATCTGCAGGTTCATATCAAATTTGTCCGGTAAATGTCAGCCCTTTACCAGGTTGATGAGGAAAGAGGTGTTATTTGTTTGGGATGACGCATGCCAAAAGGCTTTTGAAGAGGTCAAACAATACCTCATGAAATTGCCAGTGCTCGTAGCCCCAGTCTCGGGGATGCCTTTCCTGCTATACGTAAGGGCTATGTACCACTCCTTGAGAGCCGTGTTAGCACAGAAGAATGAGTCAGGTCATGAACAAACTATTTATTACCTAGCAGAATGATGATCGGGGCGGAACACCGATATAACTCTGTGGAGAAGGAATGTTTAGTTTTAGTGTTTGCAATACAGAAAATGCGACACTACTTAGTGGGACAAACCATTCACGTTATATCGAGAGTTAACCCTCTGAGAATACTAATGAAAAAACCCGGTTTGTTGAATTCGAGGCTATCTAATTGGGCTATTTTATTATCACAATATGATATGCATTTTGTCCCGCAGAAGTCTATTAAAGGACAGGCCGTAGCCGACTTCCTAGCCGAACATCCAATCCCGGCATCCTTGAAGTTATACGAACAAATCCCTGGAGAGTTGGGTGAATGGAGCCCGATTCTAAAAGAAGACGGCTCACAAGAGTCTCCGGAGGTAAATACAGTCGCGAAAGGTGTATGGCAACTTTTCTTCGATGGCGCCTCCTAAATAGGATCCGAAGGAAGAATGACAGCGGGGGTAGGAGTTGTTTTCGTCTCTCCTCACAACCACATCATTCCTCAAGCTTACTCATTAACAAGTCCGTGCTCTAACAATATTGCGGAGTATAATGCCCTCCTAATTGGCTTAAGGATAGCTAAACAACTGGGGGTCAAATATTTGGAGGCATATGGAGATTCTCAACTTGTTGTAAATCAAGTGAAAGAGGAATATGAGGTCAAACATGAAGACCTTTTGCCATATTACCGCGCAGTAATTAAGATAGCCGATGGTTTCGATGGTTTCTATGTCAGCCACGTAAAGCGCCACCAAAACAGCTATGCAGATTCACTAGCTTCCTTAGCTACTACATTAGCCTTGCCCAAGCATGCTAGAAAGTAAATTACAGTAGGGAGCAAGGAATTATTCTGTCCAAAAGAAGAATTCAAACAGGAAATGAGGGAACCACAGGAAGGCGAAGTTGATATTTTCGAGTCAAGTCTAGAACTGAGGGATTGGCGCTTCCCCTATATAGATTATGTCCTTTACGGAATATTACCTGAAGATCCAAAAGAAGCCAGGGCAATCCAAAGAAAAGCTATCCGGTTCTACTATAATTCGGAGCTCCAGACATTGTACAGGAAATCTTATAATGGAATCTTACTTCGCTGTCTCTCTAATCGCGAAGCTCGAAAAGTACTTGAAGAAGCTCATGCTGGCATCTGCGAAGCACACCAACCAGGGCCGAAACTCTGGGATAGAATCCGAAGGACGAGCCTTTCTTCTCCCTGTAAATCTCGGGACGGAATGACGTGCCAGACCCTCAACAAAAGAATGGATTGACGGTGGGCTTCGGATGTCGGAAACATTTTCTCTTTCTTTTTTTTTTCTCAGAAAGTTCTTCTTTGATCTGCCGCTGTTATAACACCACAATATTCGTCCTTTTGGGGTGGAGGCTCTGGAGGGCGAATCGATCATTCGCGGTACTTTTAGTTATGCGAGGATAGAATGGACAAAAAGTGATGAAACCTGCGATGGCTACTGAATAACCACCTTTTACTCTGTGGAGAAGAAACCCTTGCTAAGAAGTGTAGAGCCTGCTGTTCGTCGCAAAAGTTCCTTTGCTTCCTCCAATCGAATTAACTTAAATTACAATAGAAGTGAACAAGATATAAAGAATAACAAACGAGAGGATTTTATACTTCAATCTCTCTCTTTTACAATATAAACGTGGGATCAGTGGCGATGGGATCTATAGTAGTTCCTTTGGACGATCGAACGTCGAAATCTTCTCTTTTGAAGATATCGGCCGACTGTAGACGATCTTCTTGGTCTTTGCTCTTCACGAATCCAAGGCTTTATGCGTAACTTGAATTCTCTAAGAGGAAGATGATCACAAAAAGGCTTCAAGGCTCTCTCGTGTACTTGAATTGCCAAAGGATCACAAAGAAGATTTCGGATGACAAAAAGAAGACTCTTGCCGAAAAAGAGCTAAAACCAGCCGAAGGGTGCCCAAAAACCAGCAGAAGCATGGCTCCTAGGGTTTCACCGAGAAGGTATTTATATCCCCAGGATGATTTGAGAGTTTCTATCTGAATAGAATCTGCTCTCATCAAGGATTCCAATCAAATATTTAATATTGATTTAAATCTCTTGATTTAGAATTCTGATTGGACTTAATTTGTTATTTGGATAAACCCAAATCATAATCTCAATCAACTTGAGATTCTGGTTATCTGCTCATGCGGAGCTTTAATCGCATCAAAATGCGGCGCTAAATAACCAGTGCACGGAGCTAACGCGGAGCTATTGAACATCTCCGCGTTTACTCAACGCGAGGCTCAAAATAGCCAGACGCGGAGCTATGGATTAGCTCCGCGTTCTGTTGTGGAAAACTCTTTTTATTCAGAAATTTTCACTGCCAACAGAACCCCCTCCAAAGTTTTCAAAATGGTTTCAAACTTAGCGAATTTTGAAATACTTTGGATCTTCAAACTGAAATGCGGAGTTAGAATACCAAGTCTCCTTCGCGTTATGCTCGCCTATGCGGAGCTAATCAGCTTCACTTCATTTTCAGTGAAATGAGTAATTGCTTCATTAATTACTCCGAATTTCTGCGCCGAATACCAAGCGACGGAAATCCTGTTTAAATAGAGCTCTCGGCTCATCTTCTTCTTCATTTCACCCGAAGAATTTCTGAGAGCTCAGAACTCAGGCAACTCTGGCAATCGAGCGACGAATGATCTGCAATTGATCTTCTTTCAATTCTCCATAGATTTTCACCATTAGGATGTTATCCCAGAGGAGTTTGGCTAGATGCACATTGGTCGGCGTTAATGGCAGCGGCCGTGGAAGTAGACGCGATGGCGAACCAGTCTACGCAGCGTCTTCCGAAGGTAAAAACCTTAACTCTTGGTCTTCTAAGAACCATTCTGAGATATTTTGGCCTGGTTTAATCCGGCCAATTGTTTACTTTACCGGCGAGATCGCCGTTCTCCGGCCGTAAGGCTTGAAGGAGAAGGAGAAGTCAGAGAGGAACTCTGATCTTTCTCTACGCGAAGTTATCGCGTCATCCTCGCGCTTGAAATGCGAGGCTATTAAAAAAAGAGGCAGAGAGAAACTCTGTCACGCGAAGTTATCGCGTCATCGTCTGCTTTTTAAAACGCGAGGCCATTTCATCTGGACGTGAAGTTAGCTTAGCTCTGCATTCTTATACTTAGAAGATTTTCCAAATTTTTTGTGGAACTCCTGATTCTTCTTTTGCAGTGAACCTGGTCCAATCTGATGACTTGGGATGTAGCTTCTCTCCGATATATCTTCAAAAGTAGGTTATGCACCGATCTTCATCAACGAAAGTAACTCTAAAGAAGCCAGAAGCATATGCTTTACAACATAATTGCAGGTTTCAAGCTCTGACTCCTTTTGAAGGAGTTACAAGAACTCTGCGGCAGCCCATTAAGTTTTCTTGAGGACCATTTCTGTTAGATGACAATCTCTGTTGCTTTCCAAAGCGATGGAGATGATCATCTAAGGGCTTGCAGCGCTTCAAATGCTTCATTTCAGATGACAGATCCTAGTTGACATTTGCAGAGGAGATCTCTTATATGTGAACCATGGAATTGAACTTCAACACCCTACGGAGGACTCTCACCGTTAGGTTATTGATGAGTCGATGAATATGTAGAAGCTTTCGGGAGAGATATAACTCCTTCTTTGTAATCTCTTCTTTTATAAATAAAGGCAAATTATTTTCCTCTCTATATGTCGGCTTCAAGAATCTTTCTTGCTCAACAAATAGATGGTTAATAATTCTGGTAAAATAATCTAAGGCTCTTTTGCGTAACTTAGATCATTAATACCGATATGATCGAGTAAGGATCCTCTTTAACTTAGCCAAAAATTCAAGTTTTTCATGAGAACGCGAAGCTAAAATACCAAGTTATCTTCGCGTTTCGCGGAGTTGCGTAGAGTAGCGTAGAGTTAATATCTTAGCTTTTTCCATCATCACGCGAGGCTAATAGCTCCGCGTTTTGGAGAGTAACTGGTCAGTTTTCTTCTCCGAAACTCGCGCCGAATTCCAAGAAGCAATTTCCCTCATTTAAATGAAATCTCTATTCCTTTTCTTCTCACTTCACTTGAGAATTTTCCAGAAACCCTAGAGATTCAGACGATCAAAACTCAGGCGACCCGAGTGTTCTCCGACCGATTTCTTCCCAATTTACCGTTGATTTTCCTCAAGTTTCAAGCAATGACACCCAAAACTCGTGCTACTTCTCGTGCAGCTCCATCATCGGCGACTGGCGCAAGCAGTGGTGGTAGCGGCCATGACAGCGACGCGCCAGCCCACATTTCACCTATTGGGGGTAAGAATCTCTCTATAAAGACTCTTTTAAAACATTTTTAGAGTGATTTGGTTTGATTTTAACTGATCAATCATCCCTTTTATTGGCGAGATCGCCGTAGGAGAAGAAGAAAAGTCTCTGGCTTTCTTCTTACGCAAAGCTATCGCGTCATCCTCGCGTTTTGAGGCGCATGACTATTTTAAGTAGCAGTCGCGTAGAAACGCGAGGCTCTTTTATTTAGCAATCGCGTAGAAACACGAGGCTCTTTTAAGTAGCAGTCGCGTAGAAACATGAGGCTCTTTTAAGTAGCAGTCGCGTAGAAACGCGAGGCTATTTTGACTTCTGCACGGTCTAATCTTTAGCTTCGCGCAGCGCTATTTTAGCTTCGCGCGTTCTAATTTTTTAGCTTCGCGCGTCCATACTTAGAAAAATTTTCTGTTTCATAGAAACTTTTCTAACTCTGATTTTTCTTCTTGCAGTAGGGTACTCGGCGGAAGCTCTTCCCCATAAGAACTACTTTGGCTTTGCTGATGGTTCTGATCCATCAGCTCAATTTCGCTTCACCACGATCTTGGCTGCATATAACCCTAACTTGAGAGACCGTAGGGAGAAATTGATCAAATACCATCCTACTACTGCACGCGAGATCATCACTGATGCAGCTTTCGAGGATGTGAACAGAGGAGCACTAGAGAAGCCCACATTTCTCTTTGGGGACCAGATGGAGCAATCAGATGCGATCCTATTTGAAGAGGACTGCATGTGGCTATATAACTCAGGCGAAGCTTTAATGTTTCTGCCTGGGATGGATCGTAACTATCCCCTGGTCTATCTTCAGAGGCTGGCGATGCCTCGGGAGTTAAAGTGGGAACTAACTCAAGAGCAAGATGGCGTCCCAACGGGTAAATTTGGTGCACAAGGGGTTTATCAAGATGGTCCCCCCAGATGCATTACTGGTTTGCTTCCAGGCCGTCTTGGCAAGGAGCTCCCAGTAGGAGAAGTTCCAATCCGCGCAAGAACTTTCTTAAGTGAGTTCCTGGCGAAGGATGGTCAGTACCCGGCCAGCGACTTTAGGATGCCTGGCTGGGTTTATTCTTCTGGCAACATGTGGTGGGCCCGCCTTGTTCAGTACATGTTGGATTCTCATGAACCCATCTTGAAGGAGATTGGTCTGTACAAGGCCATTAGAAACGTCCAATTCGGGTTCCCTCAGAGTGCATATCATTTCTTCTGCTTTCTTGAGATGTATATCCCCGAGACCTGCACTCTTTTTACACCAGTGGGTGAGCTAGGGTTTGCTCTCCACGAGATGTTTGAAGTTTCTGGACTCTCAATGGGCGAAGTCCCCTACGAAGAGTATATCCCCACTACTGAGGAGCTGAACATACTATTGGCGAAGGACGAGCGCATCTATGCCACATACTGGGAGATGATGTGCCACTACCGCATCTGTGCTGACTTAGCAGGTGTGCGTAATCAAGGTATCGGCCACAAGAAATGGGCTGATTACCTCTTCGCCAATCTAAATTCTAAGGATAGTTCAACAACTGTCCATGGCCACCCTCCTGTCTATATCACAGAGATTGAGGGCCGCATTGCCAAGACCCGGCTAACGCTTTATACTACTAAATCCAACGAAGGTGGATTCGGTCCCGGTATCTCATTCAAGAGTTACCATTATCAGGCACAGTCCCCGGTGTCCAATAGAGGTCTTATTGCTGGATTCCTGATGCTGTGGCTGAAGAGATGTGTCGTGTCGTCGCTGCCCAAAGAAGCAATTGCAATGACTGTGGTATATCCGGCAGTTCTCCTTGCATACGGCCGACCTTTCGGACTTCTTCTCGCCATGGTGTGCAATCTACAGCATGGATTGCTGATGCTCTGTAATGACTTCATCCCTGCCAATAAGGGCAAAGGAAAAAGGAAAAGCAAATCGAAAGAGATTGCCCAAGTGAAGACTCCGAACCCAAGGGTGCAGCTTCCTTACACTTATCTAATGGCATGGCTCGTTTTACACTGCCCATCTCCGATGAGTGCTGCTTCACGCCGCTCAAGTGACAAGTGTTATCTTGTGGAACTATATGAACGTTCCTCATGGAAACAATACTATATGTCCCAAATCCGTAAGACTCTCCGGCAACACCAGAACTATGAGATTTTCAGGTGCTTCCCAGACTTTTCTGGTGGAGGATACGGATTGAAGTTGAAGGATACTGTAGGAGCAAACAATTTTACTGCCTTATCCTCAGGGGCTTTCTGGTGGCTTCTCAATATTCGGCCCGAGCATCTGGTATATCATCAAGACAGTAAATGTCTTATCGAACCGTACATCCCGAGTCGTTTTGCTCGCCAATTTGGATACTCCCAACTCTATGTGGGTAATCCAAGCAAGAATCTTGTCTATGAAGGGAACTTGTACGAGGGTGCCCGCGGCTGGTTTCATTTCGCAGCTGGCGGGACCGGAGCTGAATTTGTTCTTCCACAGAAATCGCCAGAATTGGCCATGACTCTCAGCTTCTGCATATGGTATCGCATCGCAAATGCTGATGTGCCTCATTTCTTCCTCAACAGGAGTTGTTGCAAGGAGATTGAGGCTTTCTACATTAGCCGCCAGGGTTCTTCAAGAGTAAGAATAAAAGGAATGGAGGAATTCCTTGGCGCCGCAGCTGAACCTTCAGACGTCAGCGAGTCTGGCGATGATGATGATAATGATAATGATGATGACCACCCTGATGTTGGTGGTGCTCCCCAACCTGTCGTCATTCGCCCTTGGAGCCCGACTATGAAACGCCGCGGTACCCTAAAGAAAGGACCTGCTAAAAAGAAGCAGAAGTTGGCTCCGGGAACTCTAGTAGCCCCTCAAGAAGTGGCTATCAAGTTCGCTTCGGATTTGCTGGCTTCAACTCTACCTCCAATGCCGGAAGGGGAGAGTGAACCTGCTGGAGCTCCAAGTGTTCCTGAGGATTCGGCTCCTCCGACCGTAGAGCCTGTTGAGCACCCTGCGGTGCAACCGCTGGGTAGCGAGACGGGTACACTGTTGGAAACGACGGCAGCTCCCCCTTCAAGTCCGACAACTGGACTTGTATCTCCCGGTATGACTCTTAATATTTTGTCTTTTATCTGTTATTTTTACTTTATAATACCATTTACCTGTTTCCTGATGCAGGCGGTCAGCTCCTCTCGCTGATGCACTCAACTACCCAGGTGGAGTCCGATGACAGGGTGGACTATTCGGGCGCTACTGGCTCAGTGGGTGGTTTGGGTAGCTCTGCCGGCGAGTTTGACGCTGATTATTTCACGCCGACCACATGTCCGTTCTCTCATCAATTCCTCCCATTGATGAACTTGGGAGTGATGAAAGAACAGAAGTTATTATTGCGGCCGCTGCAAAAGAGGCCACACCGTCTTCCAGCATGCCGTCTCCAACACCACCGGTCTGCTCCACTGAGACCTTTCCAGTGGTCCTGGGTGCACCTTCTGCCCTCAGTCAGCAATATCAACGCCTTCTATCATAATGGCTGTCGAGACACCTGTAACTCTTCCAGCTTCAAGTCTTCCAGCAGGGGATGAGGATAATTTGAAGTTCTCGTTCGAAGCTACTTCCTCAATTGGGGGAGCTTCTGGTGGGAACACTCCCTCTTCTTCTCCTGTCAGCGGTACTGCTCAAGTGATCCACACTAGCGTCGCTTCCCCTCAGGTTCCTAGCTCCGCCAGATCTGCGTTGGCCTTATTGGCTCCGCATATCATGAACCTGGTACAGAGACAGGCTTCCTCTTCTTCAATTCCAGTGGGTACCGTTCTTCCACTAGAGACATCTTCTTTAGCGCTGCCCGTTTTGAATACAGACGCCGTGAATCATTTTGAGGAGCTCTTCAACTATAGCGTAAATGACTTCATGCGGTTGCTCAGAAGATGTGTCGAGATGATCCCCGGCGGCATGGATTTCTTCAGTCTCGGTCGTCCAATGTTATTCAGCTATTTGGACAATATTGAAAGAATTGGGGGACAAGACCGAGCAGCTCCCTACCGGGCCCGCTTTACTGCCTTAGAAGAGCAGGTGAACATGCTAAACACAGTTCATCAAGCGGACGTGGAAGCGATCACCGCAATAGAGATGGCGCGGCTTCGGGTAGAATTGACAGCACGTCGAGAAGAGCTGATACGTCAAGAAGAAGTATGGTCTCGGGAATTGGCAAAACTTCAAGCTAGTCGGGAGTCCATTCTTAAGAGCTTGGAGGTGGTGGACTCAGAGATTGGGGGAAGTCAGGCCGAAATCCTTAGAGCCCAGGAGACCATCGCTAAAGCTCGGGCGGTCGTAATAGCCAACGAGCTTAAATTAGGGGAATCCGTTAAGAAGCGGGAAGCAATAATTCTTCAACGGAGGCAGGTCGAGCAGGAGGAGGCAATAAGAAACCGTGCTATAGAAGACTCTCGTCAACGTCTGACTCAGCAACTGGCCATAAATGACGATGTCTTACTTCAGCAGGCTCAACACTCCATAGAAGCAAATCGCTGTCAGGTGATTGACGAGGCGATGAATAAGCTGAAGCACCTAGGAGATCCATAGTTTTGTTCTATTCTTTTATTCTTCATTCTTTTTGTGATAAGAACTTGTTATAAAGGAAAGAATTTTTGTAACTTCATTCTTTTGATGTAATAAGGATAATCATTTGATTCTTTTATCTGCTGGCTACATAATTTGTTTGCACCACAGATAACCTGTCATAAAAAATGATTTATTTTCCGGTATTGTTTAGACACAATTTTCCGAATCATACTGTCAGAAGTAAGAGTTTAATATGACAGGGTTTATGGGATTTTTAGCAAACCCCCAGCTATCAACGGATTTGATTAGTCTTTACCAACTACCGTTTGAGTTGGGCTAGCCATGTTATTCCCCTCAACATGGTGAGTTGTCGAGGATTTCGTTTGGGCTTAAATGCCAAACTTTTCCTCTATCCTTTGCCTTATCGGCATTAGGTAATTCATACTTTTTACCCCCAGCATGAAGGGGTTAGCGAGAAACTGGTTCTCTCCCCTTTGCCTAGTCGGCGTTGGATAATTCATGCCTTTTAGGTCAGAGGCGCTCAATTGCGCATGCCTAAAAGAAAGATTGGAGGCTGTTCAAGGCTCTCTCGCGTAACTTGAACTGGGCACACCAAATTTAGGTCAGAGGCGCCTAACTGCGCATGCCTAAGAAAAGGCTGGAGGAGGTTCAAACTTGAGAACCAGACACCAGGTTTAGGTCAGAGGCGCCAAACTGCGCATGTCTAAGAAAAGGCTGGAGGTGGTTCAAACTTGAGAACCAAACATACCAGTTTTAGGTCAGAGGCGCCAAACTGCGCATGCCTAAGAAAAGACTGGAGGTGGTTCAAACTTGAGAACCAAACACACCAGGTTTAGGTCAGAGGCGCCAAACTGCGCATGCCTAAGAAAAGACTGGAGGTGGTTCAAACTTGAGAACCAAGCACACCAGGTTTAGGTCAGAGGCGCTAAACTGCGTATGCCTAAGAAAAGACTGGAGGTGGTTCAAACTTGAGAACCAAACACACCAGGTTTAGGTCAGAGGCGCCAAACTGCGCATGCCTAAGAAAAGACTGGAGGTGGTTCAAACTTGAGAACCAAACACACCAGGTTTAGGTCAGAGGCGCCAAACTGCGCATACCTAAGAAAATACTGGAGGCGGTTCAAATTTGAGAACCAAACACACCAGGTTTAGGTCAGAGGCGCCAAACTGCGCATGCCTAAGAAAATACTGGAGGCGGTTCAAACTTGAGAACCAAACACACCAGGTTTAGGTCAGAGGCGCCAAACTGCGCATGCCTAAGAAAAGACTGGAGGCGGTTCAAACTTGAGAACCAAGCACACCAGGTTTAGGTCAGAGGCGCCAAACTTTGCATGCCTAAGAAAATACTGGAGGTGGTTCAAACTTGAGAACCAAACACACCAGGTTTAGGTCAGAGGCGCCAAACTGCCCATGCCTAAGAAAAGACTGGAGGCGGTTCAAACTTGAGAACCAAGCACACCAGGTTTAGGTCAGAGGCGCCAAACTGCGCATGCCTAAGAAAATACTGAAGGCGGTTCAAACTTGAGAACCAAGCACACTAGGTTTAGGTCAGAGGCGCCAAACTGCGCATGCCTAAGAAAAGGTAGACTCGTACCTCCAGGGATATTAAGAATAGTATTTCTTCAGAAATTTATCATTTATCGGCATCATCATCCTGTCGCCATTTTGATTCATTAGGCGATAGGCTCCACTGGAGTATACTGTCTCCACAATAAACTGTCCTTCCACTTGGATTCAAATTTACCCTTAGTCTTGTGGGTTAGCACCAGTGGCCTTTTAACAGCCAAAACCAAGTCTCCTTGTTTAAAGGTCCTTGGCCTAACGTTCTTATTGAACGTTTGAGAAATTCGTGCTTGATACAACTCAATTTATTGTTGAGCCCTGAGACGCTTTTCATTCAGCGCCTCTAATTCTTTGAATCTTTGATGATGGCGTTCTTCTGTCGTCATCTTTGTGGCTAAAGCCACTCTTAATGAAGGTATCTGGATTTCAAGAGGCAAGACGACCTCGCTTCCATAGACCAAAGAGAATGGGGTAGCTTTTGTTGGGGTGTGAACAGTGGTGCGATAGGCCCACAGGCATTCTCCTAACTTTTCATCCCAATCTCGTTTATTAGAAGAGATGAACTTCCGGAGGAGTTTAATAATCGTCTTGTTGAAGGCTTCGGCCAACCCATTAGCTGTGGGGTTATATGGTGTTGATTCAATATCTTTGATTCTGAACTTATTGCAAAATCTGGAGAATCCTTGACTGATGAATTGCGGACCATTATCATGAATAATCCGTCGGGGGACGCCGAAGCGGCAAGTGATATGATGCTTGACGAACTTGATCACATCTGTCGTTTTCGCCTCTTTCATGGGCACGGCTTCGGCCCATTTTGAAAAATAATCAGTTATTGCAAGAATAAACCGATGTCCTCTGGATGACGGGGGAGTTATAGGCCCCACAATATCCATTCTCCATGCCTCAAATGGCCAACTAGCAACAGTATTGTGCAAGTATTCTTGGGGTTGATGAATAAAATTGGCATGTATTTGGCATGCATGGCACCGTTTAGCATATGCCATTGCTTCCGAGATCATGTTCGGCCAGTAGTATCCTATCCTTCTTATACGGTCTCCAAGTTTAGGACCGGGCTGATGAGCTCCACCTACTCTATCGTGTGTTTCTCTCAGCACTTCATCTGCTTCTTCTTTTGATATGCAGCGTAGTAGCAGACCATCTCTTGACTTTCTATATAAAGTCTGAAGCTTATGGTCATAATAAAATCTCTGGGCCTTCCTCTTTATCGAGGTGGCTTCCTTTGGATCTTCTGGTAATATCCCATGTAAAGCATAATCCACAAATGGAAATCGCCAATCACGGGGTTCCAAAGTTAAGCCTGCTTGGCATACTTCTTTATTTTGAAGAACAGTATCTGGATGGAGGAGCTCTCTGCTGCCAATAGTGATGCTTTTAGCCTCACCTGGCGGGATCGCCAATGTTGCTGCTAATGTGGCAAGGGTATCTGCATATACATTCTCATTCCGAGATATATGTGAGATGTAGAATAGCTCAAAGTACCCTGCTAGTTCGATGGCTAGCTAGTGATAGGGGATGAGGGCTTCATGTCTGACTTCATACTCGCCCGTCATCTGATTGAAGATAAGTTTAGAGTCTCCATATGCCTCTAGATAGTTCACCCCCAGTTGTAGAGCCATCTTCAGGCCGATAATGAGCGCATTGTATTCAGCGACATTATTCGTGCATGGTTCTGTCAATGAGTAACCGTTAGGCAATATATGTTTATGTGGGGAGATTAGTACAACCCCCACTCCAGCAGCAGATCGTCTGGCAGCACCATCAAAGAACATTCGCCATACTTGTTCCTTGCTAACTGTGTTGACCTCTGACGTCTGTTTGGTATTAGACCCGATTGGATGGTCTGCAAGAAAATCGGCGATCGCCTGTCCCTTTGTGGCTTTATGAGGGACGAAATGCACATCATATGGCGACAACAATAATGCCCATTTCGCCAACCGGCCATTTAAGGATCCCGGCTTTGTCATCAGAATTTTCAGGGGATTAACCCGTGATATGACTTGAATTGTTTGCCCAAAAAGATAGTGCCGCATTTTCTGAATAGCGAATACTAGGGCTAAACATTCCTTTTCAATCGGGGTATATTGCTGCTCGGCCCCAATCATTATCCTGCTTAAATAATAGAGGGCATGTTCATGGTCGTGCTCATTATATTGAGCGAGTAATGCTCCTAAGGCATTATCCATGGCCCTTACATATATAAGGAAGGGCTGCCCAGAGACTGGCGCCATAAGAACGAGAGGTTTGGTGAGGTATTTTTTAAGGTCATCAAAGGCCTGTTGACATGGCTCATCCCATACAAAAGAAACCCCCTTCTTCATAAGTCGAGAGAACGGCTGGCAACGTCCGGATAAATTGGAAATGAAGCGCCGAATATAGGCGAGTTTTCCTTGTAACCCCCTCAATTCTTTAAGATTGCGGGGAGGTGGCATCTCGCTAATTGCTTTTATCTTTTCAGGGTAGGAAAATTCCTTTTGAAGTTATTATGAACCCAAGGAATTTCCCACTCGACACCCCCATAAATGACTTAGTGGGATTCATCTTTAAATGATGTTTCCTCATGAGATCGAAGACTGTTCTTAAATCTTGAAGGTGGTCCTCTTTATTTTTAGTTTTGACCGCCAAGTCATCTACGTAGCACTCTATCATCTTGCGCAGATGCTCTTTAAATATAGTGCTCATTGCACGTTGATAAGTGGCACTAGCATTCTTTAGCCCAAATGGCATCACCGTATAGCAGTATACTCCCAGCGGTGTTCTGAAAGCTGTATGCTTTTCATCATCCGGGTGCATTTTGATCTGGTTATAGCCTGAGAAGCCATCCATAAAGGACATCCTCTCATAACCACAAGTATTGTCTATCATCACGTCGGTGATGGGAAGTGGAAACTCATCCTTGGGATATGCAGCGTTCAGATCTCGAAAGTCGATGCATATCCGGATTTTGCCATTCTTTTTACGAACCGGCACTATATTGGCAACCCAATCAGGATGCTGTTCTTCACGGATGAATCCGGATTTTATAAGCTTATTGACCTCAGCAACTATTGCCTCCATCAATTCCGGTCGAAAACGCCTCTGTTGTTGTTTAACAGGTTTGACATCTTCTTTTATATTTAATCGGTGTGTGGCAACTTGAGGGTCAAGTCCAGACATGTCTTCATAATTCCATGCGAACACGTCTATATACTCTTTAATAAGAGATATAAGTTCCTCCTTTTCTAATGGAGTTAGCGTGTCGCTTATGAAGATGGGTTTCGGATTTTCTTCCGTTCCCATGTTGACTTGTATCAATTTGTCTTCAGTGGGTGGATCACGCTGCTCAAAGCGGACGTCCCAGAGAGTGTCCATATGCTTAGCCCAGGAATCGTCTTGAACATCAATTGGTTCCTCGTCGCTTTCTAGGGCGGCTGAAACCATATTGGCTGTCAGGGACTGAAACCAAGCCCCGGTACTTATATCCGAGTCATGATTGGGTGAAGATGTATCTTCCTTGGCCGAAGAACTCTCTTCATCTTTCAGTGGCGATGAGGGTGGAGTAGATACATAGCCCAACCCCCCGCGAGTCTTTTGATAATAATCAGGGCTCTTTCCTCTCGGTCTGAACGAGGGTATAAGATTCCGTCGCCCTTTCTCAAAGTTTAATCCCGGTTTCTGGGTAAAATTATAACCCATCCTCTCCATCATCTGCCGGGATTTTTGTTCATACAGGTGAAATTGGAGTGATGTTTGCTCATCACTTTCACTGCTTTGTTTTCGCCGGGGTGATGTAGTTATCCTGCCGAACATAATCGGCTTTTGGGATCCTCTCCGAGGAGGCACTTCGAAGTAGTGACCTTTTTCCTCAGCTATTTTAGACCGGGAGTGGAGGGATGACCTAAGTGGCAAATGATATGCCGCTAGAACTTCAAGTTCGGATAGGCCATCCACTTCAGTGGAAGTACAAGAGGGTTCGGACTCAGTAGCTACAGCATGCTCGTAGACTAACTTTATGTCTTCATTAATAACCCATTCACTCTCTATTACATCCACTATATTATCAAGACTCAAACTAAAATCTAGGTGAGGGTTGATTTCATAATCACACCCATCATCTTCTCCAGGAAGCTCGTACTCAATGTCGGCTTCATTACCACTGTCATCGGGCTTTGGAGGTTCGCTAGGATCGTCATTGGAGACTTCATGGGCTGGTTTATAAAGTGCAGTATCCGTGAAGTAATTCTCCAACCCTTTGAATGGCTGCTTGTCGGCAATTAGTGTCCGGACCTCTCCTTCCTCATCGCAATATTTCATGCATTGGTGGAGAGTTGACGGGACTATCATGTGAGCGTGGATCCAAGGCCGCCCCAATAAAATGTTGTATGAGGTATCTGCGACAATGACGTAGCATGTAGCCTCCGTCCTCAGATCCCCGATTTGACATCGAAGTTGGATTTTTTCGAGGGGACGGCTATTATTGGCATTAAACCCGTATATCATTGTATTGGTTGGTGTCAGACGATGGAGGGAAATCCCTAACAGCTGCATCAACCTTCTGGGCACGACACTTACTGCAGAACCCGGATCAATCTGAATTCGGTCCACCTTTGTTGATCCAACATATCCGGTGAAATATAAAGGCCTGTTATGCTTTATATTCCTCACCTGCATGTCTTCTGGGGAGAAGACAATTTGTGGGACCTGCCTCCTCACTTGGTGACAGCGAGGGCAAGAGTCTTGTTCTTCTTCATTGGACGGCTCGATAATCTGAGCTAGGAATGACTCAGAGTCTGCCAAGGCCTGTCTTAGAGCTTCACGTGTTGATTTTGATAATCTCAACAATTCGTAAAGCGTTACTCGTGCTGGGATATTCGCTAACTGAGCAATTATGTCAAATTTGAAGGTAGTCTCCTTGGCTCCTTCCTCTCTAATAGGATTCTTCTGGAAGCGAAGTCCTTTTTGTTTTGCGGGCTTTGTGAGTTCCGCATAGATGTCTTTCGGATCTACTCTAGTGTAGTCCTTAAGATATGTCTTCCCGGATCGAGTACCGAAAGGGCCTGCCCCATCTTGATGAGTGGCCATAGTTTCGGGTTCTTCTTCAGAATCTGTGAAGGCTCCCGAAGCTATATATTCTTCCTTTATATCTGCAGAAATGACATTAATAGTCCGCTTCTTCCCTTGACCTCCTGCAGTAGTCCACTGCTCATCCTCTAGCAAATCGGGGTGAACCCACATAACTTTCCCCTTTTGGGTCATCACAGGGACAAGTCCTTCTTGGGCTTTGTTATGAGGATCAAGGTTCTTCATGACCATCTTACCCTTTGGGATTGGGGTCACTCCTGCGGGGAACTCGTGGGTTCCAACCACTATGGTTGCCATATTGGCAGTGACCTTCTTCTGCTCTTCCTTAAGCATCAGAACTCCGGATTCTATTAGTGCTTGGATTCTGTTGTTAAGGGGAAAACAATCCCTAGTAGGGTGCCCAACATTCCGGTGATAGAGACAGTAGTTGGGATCTTTAGTCTTACCAGCGTCTTCTGGCTTCTTATTTTCCGGAAGTTTTAGCATTTCCTTCTTCTGGAGCAAGTGAAAGAGGATAGGCGTCTGTTCCGCCTTGAAAGTATAATTTCTCTCCTGCTGCGGTCTATTTTGCCTTGAGCCCTGCTGATTTTGGGGCTTCGGTTTTGGTGGAGGGCTGGATTTCTGAGGAGCAGCTTCTGATGCCATCACTGCTTTTCCTTTATTCTTATTGCTGCTATTTTGGGTATATGACTTACTACCCCCAGCACTTCTTGATCCACGAGATTCTTCAACTCGACGAATCAAGTTCTCTACTTGCTCTCCCTATTTGAGCAAATTTCTTCACGTCTTAGACTCTACGACCCCCATTTTTAGGAGCACATTGGTCTTAAGATTGTGTCGATAAGTTTCGACAAGAGTTTCCTGGACCATTTCGTGTTTGCAATGCACGGACTTCTCCCGGAACCTTTCTATAAATTCTTTTACCGTTTCTTGTTCCCCTTGTCTAGTTGCAAGGAGGGAGTGAACCATAATCTCGGTATCATCCTCGAAGAAACGTGAGAGAAATAATTTCTCTATATCTAACCAGGTATTAATAGTACCTGGGGGCAGCTGCATGAACCAAGTAAAGGCAGGCCCTCGCAAAGTACTTGCGAATATTTTGGTCATGATGGGGTCATTACCCATCAAATGTCCTGCTTGGGACAAGAAGTAATAGATGTGCTGACTGGGCGATCCCTTCCCGTCATATGGCTCTAATTTGAACGGCTTATACTTCTGTGGGTATGGTATCGTATCCCATTCAGGAGGATACGATCTTGAAACCCCTGCCTCTTTCAACTCCTTTTTACGCATCAAAACTTTGAGTTGATAATCTTTTCTCCATGCAGATCATGGAAAGAAAATCTATCCTCGTCCTCGTGATCGAGTGGGCCCTGTTCTTCTTCATTTGGAGTTTCTTTACCCTTTTTGGCATTATCCTCAACAAATCTTGATAGCATGACTTTAAAGTCTTCAATCGTCTTTTGCTGCTCTCGAATCATTCTTTCTTGAGCTTCAAACTCTGATTGATATCATCAGATTTATCTACCATGTGCGATGCTGACTTCTGTAGTCGAGACGACGCGGAGGAACGAGGCGAGGCTATGGCTGAATTATCACTGTCCTCATCGTAAGAACCCTTTGCAAGCCTCTTATAATTTCGAGGCGGGACGGCTTTTGATTTTAGTCGAGTAACACGATGAGGTTCTTCATCGCTCGATTCTGAATCATCATCCATCTCTACAATTTTCTTCCCTTTCCCCCACCATATTGGAGGTTACAGCTCTCCAGTGTTTTAGGGAAGCAGTCTTTGGTTTCTTAGTAGGGTTCTTGTCCAACTCGGTTAATCGATCAAACACAGATACCCTGCTCTGGGTGCAGCCACAGTTGTCCATTACAGCGGACACTGCCATCATAAGCTGCTGACAGTGACAAACAGGTTCAGCTTGAAGTTGGTCTATACCTCTCTTCTTGGACAGATACTCCCTGAGATCAGCGCCTTTAACTATGGAATCATGTAGTCCATCTGACTTTTGAGAGGGTCTAGGAACCCACTGAAGCTTCTTTGACTGATCAACCCTGATTCTATAGTCGGATTGATCCTCGTGGGGCTTAGAAGTAGCCTCGCGTTTTATATTGCGGGCTTGATGAATAGCGCTGCATTTAGTATCGCGAGCCTGAAGAGTAGCTCAGCGTTTATCCATGCCAGCCTCGCGTTTTACGCTGGCTTGGCGTGTTTTCAGAAGTTTCTCTTCTGTAGTCTTAGCCTCGCGTGGAATAAAATTCCTATACGTTGGCTTATCCTTGTGGTTATCACAAGTCATAACTTCGCGTCTCGCGCGATTTCTACGACTGACAATAATTTGCCAATTATCTTCGCGTTCCTTGCGAGTATTAGATATCTTGCGTTTCTCACAAGCATTACTGGCCTCGCGTTTCTCGCTTGGCTCAGTATCAGCCTCGCGTGGAAAATCACACGCTGGCTTTACAGAATTTTTATAATCGCGTCTCTCGCGAGTGTCATAAGTCTTGCGTTTCTCACAAGTAGCCTCGCGTTTCTCGCTTAGCTTAGTATCAGCCTCGCGTGGAGAATCACATGCTGGCTTTTCAGAATTTTTATACTCGCGTCTATCGCGAGAGTCATAAGTCTTGCGTTTCTCGCAAGTAGCGTCACGTTTCTCGCTTAGCTTAGTATCAGCCTCGTGTGGAAAATCACACGCTGGCTTTACAGAATTTTTATACTCGCGTCTCTCGCGAGTGTCAGATATTTTGCGACTAGCGCAGATTTCGCTGGCTTCGCGTCTCTCGCTAAGCTCAGTAGTAGCCTCGCACGGAATATCACGCGCTGACTTTTCCTTGCTTTTAAGGCAAGCTGTAACTTCGTGTTTAACGCGGTAGAGACTGGTCTCGCGGGTAGCGCGAGCTAGTTTGCGAGGGACCATAGCCTCGTGTCCTCTGGTATTAGCTCCGCGTCCAAGGCGGGCTTTGAGGGCTCTACGCCTCGCTCTCCGGTTCCTGTTTCGGAGTTGGGTCCTGGTCAATCCTGTCTCCAGGTCTTCTTTGGCAGTCGGAAGCTCATCCTCGGCTAGGATTTCTTGTGTGAACTCCGGCCCTATAGCCGCAGTCTCCAAGGATCCCCGTCTCTCGGTGGATTCCTTTTTACCCGTCGCTCGGGCATTGGAGTACATGTGACGATAGTGCCGTGTCTCATCCAAGTCACCTGATCCAGAGGAGACTCCTCGTATTTCTGCTGGTCGATTTCAATGACCATCGTGTCTACTTCGGATCCGATCATATCAACGTCCGATTGCGCCACAATCTCTTCATCAGTGAAAGAGATGGTTCCCACTGTGGTCGCCAGTTTGTTCGCCGCAAAAGTTCCTTTGCTTCCTCCCATTGAATTAACTTAAATTACAATAGAAGTGAACAAGATATAAAGAAGAACAAACGAGAGGATTTTATACTTCAATCTCTCTCTTTTACAATATAAACATGGGATCAGTGGCGATGGGATCTATAGTAGTTCCTTTGGACGATCGAACGTCGAAATCTTCTCTTTTGAAGATATCAGCCGACTGTAGACGATCTTCTTGGTCTTTGCTCTTCACGAATCCAAGGCTCTATGCGTAACTTGAATTCTCTAAGAGGAAGATGATCACAAAAAGGCTTCAAGGCTCTCTCGCGTACTTGAATTGCCAAAGGATCACAAAGAAGATTTCGGATGCCAAAAAGAAGACTCTTACCAAAAAAGAGCTAAAACCAGCCGAAGGGTGCCCAAAAACCAGCAGAAGCATGGCTCCTAGGGTTTCACCGAGAAGGTATTTATATCCTCAGGATGATTTGAGAGTTTCTATCTGAATAGAATCTGTTCTCATCAAGGATTCCAATCAAATATTTAATATTGATTTAAATATCTTGATTTAGAATTCTGATTGGACTTGATTTGGTATTTGGATAAACCCAAATCATAATCTCAATCAACTTGAGATTCTGGTTATCTGCTCACGCGGAGCTTTAATCGCATCAAAACGCGGCGCTAAATAACCAGTGCGCGGAGCTATTGAACATCTCCGCGTTTACTCAGCGCGAGGCTAAAAATAGCCAGACGCGGAGCTATGGATTAGCTTCGCGTTCTGTTGTGGAAAACTCTTTTTATTCAGAAATTTTCACTGCCAAAACCTGCCAAATATATGCAGACTTTATACATCAAGCTCCAGAATATCTCCACCCAATGGCTACATCATGGCCGTTTGAGCAATGAGGTATGGACATTGTTGGGCCAATTTCTCCGCCATCAACTAGAGGACATCGGTTCATTCTAGCTATAACAGATTACTTTTCAAAATAGACTGAAGCTATTTCCCTAACCGAAGTAAAGTCATCAAATATTTTCAAATTCATCAAACACCATGTGCTTTATCGCTTCGGAGTGCCCAAGAGAATCATTCATGACAACGGGCCTCAGTTCGTGAACCAAGTATTTTCTAGATTCTGCAATAAATACAGGATTGAAGACGTAGCTTCATCACCATATTACCCTGCAACCAATGGTCTAGCAGAAGGTTTCAATAAGACCATTGTAAAACTCCTCAAAAAGTTTGTATCATCCAATCAAAGGGACTAGGATGAGAAGCTCGGAGAATGTCTATGGGCATATCGCACCACGGTCTGAACCCCCACTAATTCCACGCCCTTTTCTTTGGTATACGGATCAGAAGCGGTCTTACCTTTGGAAATTCAAATTCCATCATTGCGAGTTGCGTTAACGACTAGGATGACGCAAGAAGAAAGATATCAGCAAAGGCTCCAAGAATTAGAAGCCTTGGATGATAAGCGGTTGGAAGCTCAATAGAGTATTGAACTATACCAGGCGCGAATCTCCAGAACCTTTAACAAAAAGGCCAAACGAAGAACTTTCAAAAAGGGCGATCTAGTCCTTTCAGTAAGAAGACCGATCATAACTAGCAAAAAGCCTAGAGAAAAGTTCCAGCCAAAGTGGGAGGGACCTTTTGTCATTGATACGGTTTACTCCAACGGCGCATATCGGTTGGCAAAACCGAATGGTGATAAGATCATGATACCAATCAACGGCAAATTTCTGAATAAATATTATTCTTAGTAAAATTGCAGAACACCAGTTGTAATGTGATCTGGGCAGTTCAATGCAAATGACGAATAAAAGCTTGTCTGTAATCAGGAGTTCATTAACAAAGATTTGTGGTCTTTAAGTCGCGGATCGAAATTTCCTTTCTTTCAAATTTGCCAAGTTAAAAACACCTCTAGAGAATCAAAGTTCTTTTATTGCCAAATTAAAAACACCTCTGGCGAATCAAAATCTTTATACTGACAGTCACGTGCCGGATACACAGATACCAGAGTTTCACATAGACTGGCGAATTTCAGACATAAGATGGCGAGTTTGTTTCAAATCTTTGAAGACAAATGCACAGTCATACCTTAGATATACATAATCAAGTTCTCTACATAAGTAAGGAGTCATACCATGCACAATAAAAGTCAGGGGAACTATTACAAAAAAAAGGAGCAACAGAGAATCGTAAACAAAAAAAAATTTTTTTTACAGTTCAATGATTCAAGAGAGCTTTTATCTTCTCCTCAGCATCGCCAATTTCTTGTTGGATGACCTCATAAGCTTGGACAGCAGCTTGGCGATGCAATTCCTCATCACTGGCGATGACTTTCTGCGCTGCAGCAGCCTCTAACGTATCTAATTCAGCTTGTATCGCCTGAAGATCTTTGATTATATTGTCCCGCTGTCGGGATAAGTTAGTGAGATTCTTCATTGACTCGTCACGTTCCTTGGTGATCTTAGCCAAGAAAGCTTGAGCTCTGGCAATGCACTCTTGGGTCCTGGCGATAGCCTGGTCATGGTTCTTGACAATTGAAGCAACAACCTCCACCTGCAGGGCTAAGGATTGACTGTCTGATTGGCCCTTTTCTAAGGAAGCTCTGTAAGCATTGACTTTCTCCTATGCCTCCCTCTGGAACCTAAGCTTTTCCTCCTTCAGCTTCTGTAAAATGGCTTCAACTACCTCAGATTTGTCGGCACTCCTAGACTTCGATAAGGACTCTGCATGCTTTTGAAGTTGAGTTATCATAAGCCTAAAATGAGCAGCTTTTCCTTCTCTACCAATACTGACTATGCCAGTCAAGTAAATATTGAGGACGTTGGCAAGCGAAGCAAAAGAAGCCCCCTTCAGTATCTTGTCAATGCAACGATCGAGGAAGTGGAGGAAAGTTTCCACTGTATCCTTTAATAAATCAACTTCAAAAGCATCAACCTCTGCATGAGAGGGATCAATGCTGGTTTAGGCAGAGACAGTCTGAATTGTACTCTGCTGCACAGAAATGATAGCACCAACATCAAGAGGAGCAGGACTTCTGGTGGCCTCGTAGAGCTACCGGCTGCAACATCCCGAACCAAGGTATCGGCCAGGGCAACTACGACCGAGACCGTCGATAGAGAAATCTCGGGAGCCACTACCCCTGCAGTATTAATAGCAGAAGTAGTGACTTCTGTTGGCAGTGAAAATTTCTAAGTTAAAAAGATTTTTCATAACAGACCGCGGAGCTAACTCAGTAGCTCCGCGTTTGGCTATTTTTGCCTCGCGTTTGAGTAAAATGCGGAGATGTTTAATAGCTCCGCGTTAGCTCCGCGCACTGGTTTCTTATCTCCACGTTTTGATGCGATTAGCTCCGCGTGAGCAGATAAGCAGAATCCTAAATTGATTGAGATTATAATTTGGGCTTATCCAATATCCAAATTGAGTCCAATCAGGATCTCAAACTGATTGTGATTGAGATTTGGGCTTATCCAATATCCAAATTGAGTCCAATCAGAATTTCAAATCAAGAGATTTAAATCAATATTAAATATTTGATTAGAATCCTTGATGAATACAAAAACCTTATTTCCTATTCCTATGGAAATCTTTATTCTTATTCCTATGGAAACTCTCATAACCGCTAAAGTCTATAAATAGCCTCTTTGAGGAGACTTTAGGGAGAATAATCAATCAAGAATAGATCAATCTTTTGATCATCAAGATCTAAGCGGCCCTTTTTCGGCTTTAGTCTTCTTTTTGGCGTCTGAAATCTTCTTTGTGATCCTTTGGCAATTCAAGTACGCGAATTGAAGCCTTTTGTGATCGTCTTTCTCAGCATCTCAGAGAATTCAAGTTACGCACAGAGCCTTGGATTCGTGAAGAGCAAAGACCAAGAAGATCGTCTACAGTCGGCCGATATCTTCAAAAGAGAAGATTTCAACGTACCGATCGTCCAAAGGAACTACTATAGATTCCATCGCCACTGATCCCACGTTTATATTGTAAAGAGAGAGATTGAAATATAAAATTCTCTCGTTTGTTCTCTTTATATATCTTGTTCACTTCTATTGTAATCTAAGCTGTATTCAATGGAAGGAAGCAAAGAAATTTTTACGGCGAACAAACTGGCAACCATAGTGGGAGCCATCTCTTTCACTGATGAAGAGATTGTGGTGCAATCGGACATTGACATGATCGGATCCGAAGTAGACACGCTGGTCGTTGAAATTGACCAGCAGAAGTACAAGAAGTACCTCTCCTCTGAGTCAGGTAACCTGACCAAAACGCGGCGCTATCGTCGCGTGCGCTCCAATACCCGAGCAACGGGTAAAAAGGTATCCACCGAGAAATGGGGATCCTTGTAGACCGCGGCTATAGAGCCGGTGTTTGGGCAAGAAACCCTAGCAGGGGGTGATCTCTCTACTGCCGAAGAAGGCATGGGAACTAGATTGACCAGAACCCAACTCCGAAATAGGAATCGGAGAGCAAGGCGAAAAGCCCTCAAAGCCCGCCTTAGACGTGAGGCTAATGGATGCGAGTCTATGGTCCCTCGCAAACTGGCTCGCGCTAATCGCGAGACCGGTCATTATCGCGTTAAATGCGAAGTTACAACTTGCCTTAAAAGCAAGAAAAAGCCAGCGTGTGATATTCCACGCGAGGCTATTGCTGAGTTTAGCGAGAGACGCGAAGCCAGTAAGATTTGCGCTTGTCGCAAAATATCTGACACTCGCGAGAAACGCGAGTATAAAATCTCCTTAAAGCCAGCATGTGATTCTCCATGCGAGGCTACTACTGGGCTTAGCGAGAAATGCGAAGCCAGTAGAACTTGCGAGAAACGCAAGATTTCTTACACTCGCGAGAAACGCGAGGATAAAAATTCCTTACAGCCAGCGTGTGATTCTCCACGCGAGGCTAATATTAAGCTTAGCAAGAAACGCGAAGCCAGTAGTACTTGCGAGGAACGCAAGATGTCTCACCTCCACGTAAATCGCGAAGACGATTGGCAAATTATCGTTAATCGTAAAAATCACGCTAGACGCGAAGTTATGACTTGTGTTAATCACAAGAGTAAGCCAACGTGTAGGAATTTTCTTCCACACGGGGCTAAGATTCCAGAAGGTAAACTTCTGAAGAAATGCCAAGCCAGTGTAAAACGCGAGGCTAGCGTAGCAAATCGCGAAGCTAACTTCAGGCCAGCGTGTGATGGATTGTCTCCACGCGAGGTTACTGAATTTAGTCATGAAACTGGCCAAAGTCCCAAAACTCGCTTAAAATGCGAGCATAAGCCAGCATGTAGTAAAAGCTCCCCATGCGAGGCTATTGAACTTGAACAAAAACTTGATCCAAGTGTTAAACGCGAAGCCAAGGATTCTTGCGCTAGTCGCAAAATAATGCCAACGTGTGAGGATACTCCTTCACGCGAGGCTAAACAAACAGAAGTTAAACTTCTGCAAAAACGCCCAGTCAGCGTAAAACGCGAGGCTAGCGTAAAACGAGAGGCTAACATAGTAAAATGCGAAGCTAACTGCCAGCTCCGCGTAAATCAGCCATTATACAGAATAAAGGCTGATAAGTATAGCACAGATAACGCCACCAGTCATGGGGGGTTACAGCAGGCTCCTGGACTCCTCCATCAGCCAAGTGGGTCCCATGTCCAAAATATAACTGAAGATTCTCTATTTTCTAAAATACTTGATCTAAGAGATTATTTGACGAGTAAAAAGAAAATGAGTCAAACTCAGTCACATTCGACATGCCATTGCGAGCAAATAATATCAGCTGTACTGAATAGTTGTTGCTGTGGTAAGAAAAGAATTTCTTTATTCAATAGAATAACTGAGTCTCATACTCCGAAAAGGAGGAAGAATAATCTGAGATATCAAATCAAGGAAAAAGAGGTAAAGGCGGTGACTTCAAATATGGTCGGTAAATGTAAGAAGGCCATGGAAAAAAGACACGAGTCAGATGCAGTTGATGAACAACCTCGCCATCTTACTCGACTCAAGTCAGGTATTGTCGCTCCTCGAGATTATAGGAGACTTGCAAAAGGTTCCTACGACGATAACTCCAACAATTCAGCCATAGCCTCTTCACATTCATACATTTCTTCCCAACCAAGAAGGCCAGCATCGTATATGGTGGATAAATCCGATGATGTCAATCAGAGGTTGGAAGCTCAAAAACAAATGATTCTAAGCCAACAAAAAGCTATCGAACACCTCAAATTAATGCTTCTAAAAGTGGTCGAAAATACCCAGAAGATAGCCGATGATAAGGCTAAAATTTCTTCGGAACCGCCACCTAAGACAAATGAAGAAACTAAAAAAGAAAAGCCTTATTCGATACATGAGGATGATGACAAATATTCTTTCCATGATCCTCATGGAGAAAAGATCGAGAAATTGCAAAGCTGATGGGTTATATTTACTGCAAGCGCACAGTATCGTTGTAGCGCTGTACAGGTCGTCTCACAGGGATCTAGGGTGTTTCTGCGTTCTTACTTTCTCTATAGTTCACCGGACTAACCAAAAGTTCTAGGTTGAGGTCGGATTAATCTAAGTATCCTAGAATATAGAATCCACTAATTTCCAACCATGTTCTTACTTCTATTATTTTCTTCTATCATAAAAATTTTATCTTTTTAGTTAAATTTTTACTTAAAGTGCCCTAAGCATGAGCTATCAAGTGTTGTGCAAGTATAGCTCATCAAAATATGCTACTTCATATAAAAATAAACAAAATCTTTTAGATAATTCAAATAAAAAGACAAAACCAGCAACTCCAATCCCTAACTAAGCATAGATTATCAAGAATCCTAATTCAAGTATAACCTATCAAAGTTCTAAACTTTGGGTCCTTATATTTTAATCTTTCATTTGAAAAATTATGGCTTTTATTAATTTTATTTAAGAAGAAAAATATTAGAAAATAATTACATGGTGGATCTTAGCTTCATCTACATCCTAGAGCTGATCTAATTAGCTGCTCATAATTTTTGCTAAGGAAAATCAAATTTAATTCATACAATGATAAACCCTAATCTAGAAAGCGGTAAACCCTAATCTAGAAAGGAGTAAACCCTAAATAGAATGCAATCAAATCTATGCAGAAAGAAAATAAGAATCTCAAGAACAATGGGTTACCTCTGGACACGGTGTTGTGGCCGTCGACCTTCAGCAAAAACCCCAACTTTATTGAACAAAAAAATTCGAATACAAAAATTTCAGAAACCAGAATACCGTCAAAATACAAGGGTTGGCCAATAAATAGGCCTCGGAAACCAAACCCTATTTCTAGCAGAACCACAAGACCTATCAATTTACAATTAAGCCCACGACAAAAAGTACTCTGAGAAGCCACTTATGGACCGCTATTTGGCGGGTAATACCGCTATTTAGTGGCTCACTTTTGAGCAATTTCACTATAGTTTCTTCTGCAGAAGTATCTTCTCTTGTACTCTTCACTTTCTTGACTGTATTTAACTTCTACTTCCTGCAGTACTTTGATGTTGTAGTCTTGCCCGCTTTAGAAACTTTTCGGCGTTTAATTTCCTAGTCCAACTCTGGTTTCATGCCTTTTCCTTGTATAATTCGGATTACCTGCAAAAGACACTAAAAATACCCAAGTAGCATTTATTTATATACAAAAACAGATAAAGTATGAGAGGAAAAATATAATATATGATATTCATCACACCCCCACACCTATTTTTTGCTAGTCCTCGAGCAAAACCTAAAGCTCAAAAGAAAAACAAAAATCCTAACTCACTTTCGCAGGAATCGCGATTGCACTTAGCACGTGCAACAAGCCTTTAAACCCCTAGGTTACCCTAGTGGACGAGTGTTGTCTCGTGAGGGTTTGCAGTGAATATACCCACAAAAATCAAGAAGAAAATAGATTAAGGAATAAAGAAAAGAAAAATAAGGATAACCGAAAATTAAGAAAAATAAAAATTTTATACAAAAGAAAGAAAAAAATCTTTTTTTTTTTTTATATATTTTCGTCAATTGGTCTCACTAATATACAAACTTAAGAACGCATTTAGATTATCAATTTTTAAATCGAGCATCATATCAGATACACTTATCATTTTAATCAAAAATTTAAATCTTATCTTTCAATACCTACTAACAGATAATTTATTGTCTCCTATACATCTACGTGCATGTGTGATAGTCTACTTTGGTTTTTGGACTCCAACTCTAACTCATGATTCATCTCCTCTCTCATAAATATTTTTTACTTTTTTTTTCTTTTTAAGAATATTTCACCTTTCATGTGAGTATTCACGCTTGCTTATGCGCAAAATACCCAATTACTTGGATCATACTCTTTTTTTTTTCACTCTTGAGGCTATTGCCTTAATACCAGGCGCACCACATTATTTTATTCTCACTTTTTTTTTTTTAGAGAGAGAAGACTTACTCATTCGTTATTATCTTTATCCTTAACCTAATAAACTATTGTGAGGTGAAAAATAGATGTATAATTGCCTCAAAACTACTGTTAGCGATATTTATTTTTCGGATTTTAATATTTTTTCATAAAATTCAAAGTGTATCGTCCAATCTACTCTCATATCCAATTTCAAATCTAAATTTTGTTTCTTTATCTGTAATTAGTTTGATCTATTGATGAAAACAAGATTTTTTTTTATCTTTTTAATCTTTTTGTTGGTTACCCTAAAAACTACCCAAAGTGTAAAATAAAGAAACCCAAAAACCTAAAAAAATAAAAATAAAAATAAAATTCAAAAAATCCTAAAAAAAAGAAAAATAAAATAAAATAAAATAAAATAAACATCTCCTAATACACTCCCCCACACCTAAACTTGTGTATGCCCTCATACACAAATCATTGGTGTCGTCCTCTTTACCTTCTACTAGACTCACCAGGTGCAGGACGTGCTCGTGCTGTAGAAGACTCACCCCTATCAATCTGTTTCAACCGGTGCCAAATTTTTCCAAGACCTTGCCAGACGACGTTGATTTGCTCAGTGGGATCAGCTGGCAAGTCTTGGTCAAAGAAGGCATCATCCTCTTCCTCTTGTGTCAAGTCAGTGGCATATATATTCTTGTTATCAGCATGTCTGTTCCAATCTTCTGGAACAGTAGCATGATATGTCACTGAAATATGTTCGGTAGTGATCAACACGCGTGAGGGTGCATACGCGTCAAATTCGGCACTAGATATAAACTTGCGACACAAGTGTGTAATTAAACACGGCAAAGGCAAACTAGTCTTCCACCGCATCTTAGCATCAATAATAGTGTCGAGTAGCTGTGTGCACATACAGAAATGATAATCTTGACGCATAACATAGTCAACAACATAAAGTGTGGGCGTGTAAAAAGACGACATATGTGTAATGCCCATAACATTAGTGTTGACCCAGCGGCAAGTTGCGTGAATATTGCGATAGAGTGTCTTGTTGCTGATCCCTTTATCACGTGTTATTTTGCAGTTTGGGCCCATCCGTGTAAGATAATCCTCAATCCTACCGGGAGTGTGATTCCCGGTGTGAAGGAAGATACCCGTAGAAGCCGAGATGGCCGCTGCGTTCATTTCATATAATTGGCCGCGCCAATGGAGGTTTATGGTTTTGTGATCGTCCGAAATGTCGGATTTCACAAAACTCACATAAAATTCCTCCACCAACTCTGGGATGTAGAATGCATTAGATGAATAAATGAGGTAATTCTAACCCAGAGTTTCGATTGCAGCGGCAAAATAAACACTAAATGCCGCAAAAATTTCTCCAAAAAACCTCTCACAAACAAATCTACACATGATATCGTACTGTAATTATAAATTTAAGATCTGATCAACCCAGTAAATAGAGAAGAGAGAAATAGTACCTACCCTGAAGTTTCAGGGGGAAAATCCACTAATGGACCGCTGAATAGCGGTTAAAGTCGAGGTTTAGCGGCTTTTTGTTCGCAGCTGGCCGAGAGCTTCGGGAAGATTGTCTATGCAGGTGAGATGAACCTTTGAAGCACCACTAGTCGAATAAAAGTTGAAGATTCTACACTATCCTGTAAAAAGAGAAGCAAAAACCAAAGGAGGAAGTGGGGAAGGAAGGGGGGCAGCTAGGGTTTTGGAAGAAATGATTTGGGGAAGATGAGGGCTGCTTGGGTTTATATACGGATGGAAAATTACCATCAGCTCCTCATCTTTCCCTAATTTTACTTTAAAACCCTGCATCACGTTAGTAACATAATATACATGCTATTATACACATGACTACATACCTTTATGCATAGATTGGATCGTGAAGTGTCACGACCTCTACGTTATCGCTCACTCGAGATTCTAAAAATGGTTTTAACCGATGACCGTTTACTTTGAATAAATTACTATTTTTAGGATCCTCGAGACCAACTGCACCGTGATGGTGCACTGTTCGTACTATGTACGGTCCACTCCATCTTGACCTCAATTTTCCTGGGAATAAATGTAGCCTCGAATTATATAAGAGAACTTTTTGTCCAGGTGCAAATGACTTGCGAATGATTGCTTTGTCATGAAACACTTTTGTTTTCTCTTTATAAATCTTGGCACTCTCATATGCGTCCCGTCTTATCTCATCAAGCTCATTAATTTGTAATCTCCGCTGCTCGCCAGTTTTTTCGAGCTCAAAATTTAGAAATTTAATTGCCCATAAAGCTTTATGCTCAAGCTCCACCGGTAAATGACACACTTTTTGAAATATCAAACGATATGGAGACATGCCTAGATTAGTCTTGTAAGCAGTACGGTAAGCCCATAATGCATCAGCTAGCTTACAAGACCAATCTTTTCTATTATGATTTACTGTTTTCTCCAAAATCAGTTTGATTTGGCGATTGGAAACTTTCACTTGCCCACTAGTTTGTAGATGATATGGTGTGGCTAACTTGTGGGTAATGGAATATTTCCGCATAAGCGTCTCAAATGACCGGTTGGTGAAATGGGTACCATTATCGCTAATAATAGCTCGAGGAATGCCAAATCGAGAAAATATATTCTCTTTCAAAAACTTGACAACTACTTTGTTGTCATTCGATTTTGTGGCTATTGCCTCTACCCATTTAGAAACATAATCAACAGCAACTAATATGTATTGATTTCCAAATGAGTTAGGTAACGGTCCCATAAAATCTATACCCCATACATCAAAGATTTCGACCTCAAGGATGGGTTGCGGAGGCATCATATTGCGCCGTGAAATTTTGCCGACGAATTGGCATTGTGTGCATGCTTTGCAATATTCCACGGCGTCTTTGAAAATAGTTGGCCAATAGAAACCACTCTGCAATACCTTTTCGGCCGTTTTTCTGGGACCAAAGTGTCCTCCACAAGCTAGATCATGACAAAAAGAGAGGACACTTTGTATCTCATCGTTAGGTATGCATCGACGTATGATTTGGTCTGGACAACATTTGAACATATATGGTTCATCCCAGTAAAAGAATTTTACTTGGGATAAGAATCTATATCGATCCTGCTTGGACCAATGGGACGGAATCTCCTTAGTCACAAGATAGTTCACAATGTCAGCAAACCATGGTTCGTGCATTAATGCAAATAGTTGCTCATTAGGAAATGATTCGTTTATGGGGCACAAATTAGTTGGAGCGTTGGGCAGACGAGACAAGTGATCAGCTACTAAATTATCCGCACCTTTCTTATCTAATATCTCAAGATCAAACTCTTGTAGCAAGAGGATCCATCGAATAAACTTGCTTTTGCATCTTTCTTGGTTAACAAGTATTTCAAAGCAGCGTGATCAGTGTATACTGTAATTCGTGATCCAATCAAGTAGGAACGAAACTTCTCAAGTGCAAAGACGACTGCCAGAAGCTCTTTCTCTGTGGTAGAGTAGTTCAACTGGGCGTCATTAAGTGTCCTACTTGCATAGTAAATCACATGTGGCTGCTTATTAATACGTTGACCAAGGACGGCACCGATAGCGTTATCAGATGCATCACACATGAGCTCGAAGGGTAAGCTCCAGTCTGGCGCATGAATAATAAGAGTGGTAGTCAGCGCCTTCCTGAGCTGCTCAAATGCTCTTAGACAATCAGGCGTGAAATTGAATGGTACTTCCTTGGCTAGTAGATGTGTCAAATGCCTAGCAATTGTGCTAAAGTCTTTGATAAATCTTCTATAAAAACCAGCATGACCAAGGAAGGATCGTATATCTTTCACTGACCGCGGAGGTGGCAGATTATTGATGAGGTCTACCTTGGCTTTGTCAACCTCGATACCTTTTTTCGAGATGACATGCCCTAGCACTATGCCATTTTTGACCATAAAATGGCATTTTTCCCAATTGAGTGTCAAATGCTTCTCATTACAACGCGTGAGAATTAACTCTAGATGATGCAGACACTCTTGGAATGAATCTCCGAAGATAGAAAAATCATCCATGAAAATTTCAAGAAATCGTTCAACCATGTCAGAGAAAATACTTACCATGCACCTTTGGAACGTGGCAGGTGCATTGCATAACCCAAAGGGCATGCGTCTGTATGCAAAGGTGCCGAATGGACATGTAAACGTGGTCTTTTCTTGATCCTCCGGAGCTATGGGAATTTGGTTATAGCCAGAGTATCCATCTAGAAAACAATAGAACTCATGTCCGGCCAACCGTTCCAACATCTGATCAATGAATGGTAAGGGGAAATGGTCCTTCCTAGTTGCAGCATTAAGCTTCCTATAATCAATGCAGACTCGCCATCCCGTCTGCAAACGCATCGGGATAAGTTCATTTGCATCGTTCTTGACTACAGTGATTCCGAATTTCTTAGGCACTACCTGAACTGGGCTTACCCATGCGCTATCAGAGATAGGATAGATAATCCCATTGTCAAGAACTTAAGAATATCTTTCCTCACAGATTCTTTCATTACCGGATTCAACCTACGCTGAGGATCTCTTGTAGGTCGTGCATTGTCTAGCAAATGAATTCTATGCTGCACTATAGAAGGACTTATCCCCTTAATATCGGCCATACTCCAGCCTATGCTTCCCTATGTGCTTTCAACACTGATATGAGTTTTTCTTCCTGAGCGTCAGTCAATTCTGAAGAGATAATGACTGGTAGTGTGTCGTGTTCACCCAAAAAAGCGTACTTGAGATGGCTCGGAAGGGCCTTCATCTCAAGCTCGGGTGGACACTCAATAGATGGTCGTAACTGAACTCGGGGTTCAGTCATCAATGGCTCAGGTGGAAGTTTCCATTGAGTGGAAGACACATAGTTAGATGATTCATCGAGCGTCTCCAAGGATACACTCTCATCAACTAAACCATTCAGCTCATTAAAGAATTTCTCCTCTTGGTGTTCACTAGATAACCCTTGGATCATATTCACTTCTAGGGGCTCGTCATATGGATCACTTGGTTGGTGCCCAGGATTGAATATATTCAAGTCAAGTGTCATATTTCCAAAGGAAAGTCTCATTGATCCACTCTGGCAATTGATAACAGTATTGGAAGTGGCCAAGAATGGACATCCCAAAATAACTGGGATACAATGGTGTGGATTCACCACAGGTTGAGTTTCGAGGACTATGAAATCAACTGGAAAGATAAACTCCCCAATCTTAATCAAGATATCCTCAATCTCTCCCATAGGTGTCTTTACAGATCTATCAGCTAGCTGTAACGTAATCCTTATAGGTCTCAATTCTCCCAGTCCTAACTGCTGGTATAATGAATAAGGAAGCAAGTTGACACTTGCTCCTAAATCTAGTAAAGCCCTTTCAATCACTGTAGTCCCTATAGTGCAGTAGACAGTAGGACTTCCAGGGTCTTTATACTTTACAGGTGCTGACTGAGAGAGGATGCTAGATATGTTAGCAGCTAAGAAGACTTTCTTTGGAACATTGGTTGTTCTCTTTTTTGTGCATAAATCCTTTAAGAATTTTGCATAAGCAGGTACTTGTTGGATTGCATCAAGAAGAGGAACATTGACCTTAACTTGCTTGAATAACTCAAGCATGTGCTCCACCTGAGGAAATTTTTTCTTCAATCGATTTGGATAGAGAGCCTTTGGCTTATAAGTATGGTCAATGGAGGATCAGAATTAGAAGGATCAGATTCTTCTATCGTGCTAGTGGGTAGATCGTGGGATGATGATGATGAATCATGAGGTGGTGATGGAATCGTGGTATTAGGGAGTGTAGCTTGCCGTACAATAGGAGTGGAATCAGGTGGCATGGCTACGTGATTGTCAACCAGTTTGCCAGATCGAAGTGTGTGAATGGCATTAATTTGGTTGACATGCGACTGATTCAAATTTGAGGAACTGGCATTAGGATTTGTTATGGGTTGACTTAGAAAAGTGCCCTTACCACGTTCACTCATTTGATTTGCTAGTTGTCCAACCTGCTGCTCTACATTCTTAATAGATTGAGAGTTTACGAGCAGGTGCTGATCTGTTCTTTGAATGAAATCAGTTGACACTTTCATAAGATTCTGCATGTATGTGTTAAGGTTGGACTGAGACTTGAGAAGAGTTTCAACATTCTTCTCAAGTGATTGAAGTCACTTTTCTTGATCATTATTAGACCCCTGTTGTGGATATGAGTGATTTTGTGTAGGTGGTCTATTCTGGTTGTTCCCATGATTTGAAGTATTTGGGTGTTGATAAGCACCCATATTTGGTCTTGGGAACTGACCAGTAGCTGGAGGCTGCATGTTGGAGTTCGGGACTCCCTGATATTGCCCTTGACCCCATGAGAGATTTGGATGACTCCTCCAGCCAGGATTGTATGTCGGAGCATATGCATTATTAACAGGTCTTTGATACATAGCGTTAGCTTGCTCAAGTGTGGGACCCGTAGGATTTACTAACAATGGACACTCCTCCATAACGTGATTGGGAATCCGCAATTAAAGCATGTGGGACTTTGGAGTTGATTCACTTGACCCACTGACGGAGACTGAGCACTAGGAGTCTCCAGTGCCTTAATTCTTCTCATAAGAGCTGCGATCTTTGCTTCAGCAGCTATAGAGCTGTCGACGCTATGGATCCCACTCTTTTGAGCAGAAGTTGATATACTGGGCTTCTCAGTGGAACTCTCCCACTGCATAGTCTTCCATGATAAGTCCTCAAGAAAGTCCTATGCTTCATCCTCGTTTTTCCTCATAAACTCCCCTTGACACATGGATTCCAGAAGAGTTTTGGATGTGTAATCAAGTCCTTCGTATATGATTTGACACAACCGCCACTTTTCTATTGCATGGTGGGGGCACTGAGCTAATAAATCCTTAAACCGTTCTAAGTATTTTCAGAAGGATTCTCTTGGCACTTGACGGAATTGATTAATTTGATTTCTGATTCTTGCCGTCTTGTGCGTGGGATAATACTTCTTGAGAAATACTGTAACGAATTCATTTCAAGTAGTGATTGAATCAGTAGGCATACTGTACAACCACTTCTTGGCGTTATCCTTAAGTGCAAAAGGGATGAAGCAGAGCTTAATTGTGTCCTCCGATAAATTTTGCAGTTTAATCATTACGCACACTTCTTGAAATTCACTGATAAAGAGATATGCATCTTCTGAATCAGAGCCAATGAATTTGGGAAGCATACTAATGTACTGCGGTTTTAATTCGTAGTGATTACCCGCTACGTGTGGAAGTTTGATACAAGATGGTAGTGATGTACGCAACGGGTAACATCGATCCTGAAGGATTGGGATCGGCTGGTCCATCTTGTCTCCTATGAACAAATCTGATCTCACAAGTCGACCAAATTGATCACGGATCCAATGTGGCATGAACCAGCGACTGTGAGTGTATGCGTGAACTTCCTAAACTAATGCAAGAAGTGGGGTGTGGTGGAGAGATAAAACGATGGAATAGATATGGTCAAATAAAAAAATGATTCCTACTGTTTTTATTTTTATTTATTTTTTTATATTTTTTTACAAAACCAGAAATACAAAATACAGAACAGGAGAAAATTTGGGATTCAAACTTACCTGGATAACCTCCAAATGGCGGTTAAAGCCGCTAAATAGCGGCCAAATCAGAGATGTTTGCCCTCTCATTTCTATCACGCAGATAGAATACTCCTTTGATCCTTTGTTTCTTCCTGTATCTGCACTTTATAGTCCCTGCACACTCAACACACACTATTAACCCGTAAAACGTTAGAAAAAAGCAAGAAAAACACCGTCGATCCCCGGCAACGGCGCCAAAAACTTGATGTGTTATATTTACTGCAAGTGCACAGTGTCGTTGTAGCGCTGTACAGGTCGTCTCACAGGGATCTAGGGTGTTTCTGCGTTCTTACTTTCTCTATAGTTCACCGGACTAACCAAAAGTTCTAGGTTGAGGTCGGATTAATCTAAGTAGCCTAGGATATAGAATCCACTAATTTCCAACCATGTTCTTACTTCTACTATTTTCTTCTATCATAAAAATTTAATCTTTTTAGTTTAATTTTTACTTAAAGTGCCCTAAGCATGAGCTATTAAGTGTTGTGCAAGTATAGCTCATCAAAAGATGCTACTTCATATAAAAATAAACAAAATCTTTTAGATAATTCAAATAAAAAGACAAAACCAGCAACCCCAATCCCTAACTAAGCATAGATTATCAAGAATCCTAATTCAAGTATAACATATCAAAGTTCTAAACTTCGGGTCCTTATATTTTAATCTTTCATTTGAAAAATTATGGCTTTTATTAATTTTATTTAAGAAGAAAAATATTAGAAAATAATTACATGGTGGATCTTAGTTTCATCTACATCCTAGAGCTGATCTAATTAGCTACTCAAGATTTTTGCTAAGGAAAATCAAATTTAATTCATACAATGATAAACCCTAATCTAGAAAGCGGTAAACCCTAATCTAGAAAGGAGTAAACCTTAAATAGAATGCAATCAAATCTACGCAGAAAGAAAATAAGAATCTCAAGAACAATGAGTTACCTCTGGACACGGTGTTGTGGCGGTCGACCTTCAGCAAAAACCCCAACTTTATTGAACAAAAAAATTCGAATACAAAAATTTCAGAATCCAGAATACCGTCAAAATACAAGGGTTGGCCAATAAATAGGCCTCGGAAACCAAACCCTATTTCTAGCAGAACCACAAGACCTATCAATTTACAATTAAGCCCACGACAAAAATTACTTTGGGGAGCCACTTATGGGCCGCTATTTGGCGGCTAATACCGCTATTTAGTGGCTCACTTTTGAGCAATTTCACTATAATTTCTTCTGCAGAAGTATCTTCTCTTATACTCTTCACTTTCTTGACTGTATTTAACTTCTACTTCCTACAGTACTTTGATGTTGTAGTCTCGCCCGCTTTAGAAACTTTTAGGCGTTTGATTTCCTAGTCCAACTCTGGTTTCATGCCTTTTCCTTGTATAATTCGGATTACCTGCAAAAGACACTAAAAATACCCAAGTAGCATTTATTTATATACAAAAACAGATAAATTATGAGAGGAAAAATACAATATATGATATTCATCAAAAGCCAACTTGATGCCTTGATGCACAAGAAAGAATTGAAAGAATCGGGGGTTTCAAGACCATATCCGCTTGAGTGGGACTTTGCCCCTTATCCAGAAAAATATAAACCCCTCAAATTGGAGTCATATGATGGGAAGGGGTCCCCAAGCCAGCACATATATTACTTTTTATTGCAGGCAGGTCATCTGATGGGAAATGATCCCATAATGACCAAGGTATTTGCAAGTACCTTACGAGGGCCTGCCTTTACATGGTTCATGCAGTTGCCCCCAGGTACTATCAATAACTGGTATGATATCGAGAAATAGTTCTTGGCACGTTTTTTTGAGGATGATACCGAAATTTCAGTTCATTCCCTCCTTGCGACGAAACAAGGGGAAGAAGAAACGGTCAAAAGTTTTATTGAATGCTTCAGGGAAAAGTCCGTGTATTGTCGACACGGTATGACCCAGGAAACTCTGGTGGAAACCTGCAAGCATAATTTCAGGACCGGCGTGCTGATAAGAATGGGAGCTGTAGAGTCCAAAACTTGGAAAGATCTGTTAAGGCAGGGAGAGCAGGCGGAAGATATAATTCGTCGAATTGAGAAATCTCGTAGCACGAGAAACTCTATGAATAACAGGCAATATCCACAGAATCCTAAAAATAGAGGGAAGGCTGTGATGGTGTCTGTTGCAGATCCGAAGCCAAAACCTCAAAATCCGAGAGGTGCAGGTCAAAATAAGCCCCGACAAGATAAAACTTATACATTCAAGACTGAGCAGACAGGTACTCTATTCCATCTCCTCCTCAGAAAGGGCTTGCTAAAACTTCCGAAAAATGAAAAACCGGAGGACGTTGGTAAATCCAACGACCCTAACTATTTCCTGTACCATCGGAACGTAGGGCACCCAACTAAGGATTGCTATCCTCTTAAGAACCGAATTCAGACATTGATAGAAGCTGGAGTTCTCACACTTAAAGAGCAACAGAAGAAAGTTTCTGTAAATATGGTAACTTTAGTAGTAGGAACCAATGAGTTCCCTGCCAGAGCGATCCCTGCACCAGTAGGGAAGCCAATATCGACACCAAGCACGGACAACCCGCACTTGCAAGTTAGCCCCTTGGGTATGCTCCGAACCACAGTTGCGATCGAATCGTCCTCATTGGTTAACAGCCGGATTTGGCTGGGGGTGCCGAAAATATTGACGATGATAAACATCATGCTTCTGCTATTCTCAATAGCCATTGGAATGGCTAATTGGGTGCTATAAAAAAATAATTTTGCCCAATGCTGTTAAAGCAGCGGGAAGAGGAGATCAAGTTCCTTGCCAACCCTATCATACTGGGGGTAAAAGTATGAAATCAATTGCCCAATGCTGTTAAAGCAGCGGGAAGAGGAGATCAAGTTCCTCGACAACTCACCATGCTGAGAGGAATAGCATGGCTAGCCCAACGCAAATGGCGATTGGTAAAGACTAATCAAATCCGTTGATAACTGGGGGTTTGCTAAAAATCCCATAAAACTCTGTCATGTTAAGTTTTTACCTCTGGCAGTATAATTTGGATTATTCCCATCTCCGTTCAAGTTACGCGTGAGAGCACTTGGACTAGGCATGCGCAGTTGAGGGCCTCTGACCTAAACCTGGTGTGCCCGGTTCTCAAGTTACGAACCGCCTCCAGTGTTCTCAAGTTACGAACCGCCTCCAGTCTTTTTCTTAGGCATGCGCAATTGAGCGTCTCTGACCTAAACCTGGTGTGCCCGGTTCTCAAGTTACGAACTGCCTCCAGTCTTTTTCTTAGGCATGCGCAATTGAGTGCCTCTGACCTAAACCTGGTGTGCCCGGTTCTCAAGTTACGAACCGCCTCCAGTCTTTTTCTTAGGCATGCACAATTGAGCGCCTCTGACCTAAACCTGGTGTGCCCGGTTCTCAAGTTACGAGCCGCCTCCAGTCTTTTTCTTAGGCATGTGCAATTGAGCGCCTCTGACCTAAACCTGGTGTGCCCGGTTCTCAAGTTACGAACCGCTTCCAGTCTTTTTCTTAGGCATGCGCAATTGAGCGCCTCTGACCTAAACCTGGTGTGCCCGGTTCTCAAGTTACGAACCGCCTCCAGTCTTTTTCTTAGGCATGTGCTATTGAGCGCCTCTGACCTAAACCTGGTGTGCCCGGTTCTCAAGTTACGAACCGCCTCCAGTCTTTTTCTTAGGCATGCGCAATTGAGCGCCTCTGACCTAAACCCGGTGTGCCCGGTTCTCAAGTTACGAACCGCCTCCAGTCTTTTTCTTAGGTATGCGCAATTGAGCGCCTCTGACCTAAACCGGGTGTGCCCAGTTCTCAAGTTTGAACCGCCTCCAGTCTTTTTCTTAGGCATGCGCAATTGAGCGCCTCTGACCTAAACCTGGTGTGCCCGGTTCTCAAGTTACGAACCGCCTCCAATCTTTTTCTTAGGCATGCGCAATTGAGCACCTCTGACCTAAAACCTGGTGTGCCCAGTTCAAGTTACGCGAGAGAGCCTTGAACCGCCTCCACTTATCCAAGTTACGCATAGGAGCATTTGGACTTCTTCATCAAATTTTCAAGCATGTGCAATTAGGCACCTCTGTCGAATTTATTGATCTTAACCCGATCACCAAATTGAAGATCCAAAGTATTTCAAAATTTGCTAAGTTCTAAGCCATTTTGAAAACTTTGGAGGGGGTTCTGTTGGCAGTGAAATTTTCTAAGTTAAAAGGATTTTCCACAACAGACCGCGGAGCTAACTCAGTAGCTCGGCGTTTGGCTATTTTTGCCTCGCGTTTGAGTAAAATGCGGAGATGTTTAATAGCTCCGTGTTAGCTCCGCGCACCGGTTTCTTGCTCAGCGTTTTGATGCGATTAGCTCCGCGTGAGCAGATAACCAGAATCATAAATTGATTGAGATTATAATTTGGGCTTATCCAATATCCAAATTGAGTCCAATCAGAATTCCAAATCAAGATATTTAAATCAATATTAAATATTTGATTAGAATCCTTGATGAATACAAAAACCTTATTTCCTATTCCTATGGAAATCTTTATTCTTATTCCTATGGAAACTCTCATAACCGCTAAAGTCTATAAATAGGCTCTTTGAGGAGATTTTAGAGAGAATAATCAATCAAGAATAGATCAATCTTTTGATCATCAAGATCTAAGCGGCCCTTTTTCGGCTTTAGTCTTCTTTTTGGCGTCTGAAATCTTCTTTGTGATCCTTTGGCAATTCAAGTACGCGAGAGAGCCTTGAAGCCTCTTGTGATCGTCTTTCTCAGCATCTCAGAGAATTCAAGTTATGCACAGAGCCTTGGATTCGTGAAGAGCAAAGACCAAGAAAATCGTCTACAGTCGGCCGATATCTTCAAAAGAGAAGATTTCAACGTACCGATCGTCCAAAGGAACTACTATAGATCCCATCGCCACTGATCCCACGTTTATATTGTAAAAGAGAGAGATTGAAATATAAAATCCTCTCGTTTGTTCTCTTTATACATCTTGTTCACTTCTATTGTAATCTAAGCTGTATTCAATGGAAGGAAGCAAAGAAACTTTTGCGGCGAACAACTTCGGCTTCCGCAATGGTATCACCCGGTGGAGTTACCTTCGCGACCATGCATTCTAAAGCTGGAGTCAAATCAGGAGCTAGTAAAAAGGAAGAAGTTGACGTTGAATGTTATAGTATCATTCAATAATAGCAGAATTTAAAGAAAAAGATGGATAAAATATAAAAGGTGAACATGAAGGTTGAACACTGGATTCTCCAGGTCCGTACACCTTAGTTCCGAACACCTCGGGCCCGTACACCTCGGCCCGAACGTCTTCGCTCAATTAGACGTACTTACCATGGTCCGATGGAGGGGTGGAAGATCGAAGATTTCCACTGCTGACATCATCATCATCTCCCCAGTCATCTTGATTTCCTGAAGGAGGTGCTACCTTCAGGGAACCTGATGCACGGATCTCCCCAATTATTTCTACTTCATCATCCGCAGTAGTTTGATGAACAAGGGCTGCATAATCCTCTTGTACAATAGAAGGAATAGCTACTTCAACAGCGGTCTGGTGGGTGAGAGTCGCAGAATCCTCTTGAATAGCAGAAGTAGGATCGCTGCGAAAGACGGGTCCTTAACTCCGACGCCTCTTAAGGGAACGGAGAATTAAATATGAGTCGTCCTCATCTTCCTCGGGTTCCTCCACGAGGGTCTCAGAAACCAAACTGGGTGCCGCAATACCGGCTCCAGGTGAGGTGTCCTGCAGATCAATGTCCTACGGATTGGTAGGCAAATCACTGAGACACCTTAGTCTCTTCCGCTTATGCAAAAGCTTCTTGGGAGGAGATTGCAGTTGAGGAAAAGTCTTCTTCAACGTTGGAAGCAGAGAAACATCAAGGGAGGCAGGTTGAGTTGATAAAGCCAATGCGCTATTATCCTCCTCCCCCTGTTGAGTTGCCGGTTCCAATTCATCAAAGGCAACTTCTGCCCCGAAATCTTCCAGCCCTGCCACTTTCGTGCTGCCAGCCTTCTTCTTCTGAGCATACCAGGCTCTGATCTCTCTTAAACAAGTAAGGTTTATATTGAAGTTCTAGGGAGTGGAATTAGCATCCGCGAACCATTTGCAGAAGCTGAAACTCATATACGAGTTCGGGATCTTGAGTGTGAGATCAAATTTAGCCTGGGTACTGCCTACGACAAAGTGGAACCAAGCTCGATCTCCTTCAAGAGCATTCCCAACAAAACTTATTTTCCTGTTGGGATTATCAATATAGAGTTGATCATACCCAAACTGTCGAGGGAAACGGCTCGGGTAGTAAGGCTCTATATAGCAGTGGTTCCCTAAACGAAGAACCGAATGTCCTGGGCGGATATTTATTAACCACCAGAAGCACCCCGGAGACCGAATTGTGAACTTATCAGTACCAGCAATGTCCGCGATTTCCTCCCCGTACCCAGCATTTGGAAATTACGAAAAACATTTGAATAATTCGAAATTCGCGAAGTGACGGAGGGTCTTGCAGATTGCGGCCATGTAGCCCCCTTTCCATTGCGACCTCTCATAGTACTGCACTTTGGGTGCATTTAAGTCTATCTGTGAATCAGCATGACTCATCAAAGTGGGGCAATGTAGACCTAGCCAGGCCATCAAATAGGTATAAGGGAGTTCTACAAGCGAATTAGGAGTCTTGATGATTGGTTCTCCCTTCTTCCTCTGCTCCTTCTTCACATTACAGAATTTGTCAGCCAATCTTCTTAGTCCGCTTTGGACACTGCACACTATCGCGGGCAGCAGACTGAGCCATCTACCGAATGCAATTAAGACGGCTGGGTATACGGCCCTAACGGGTATGCTTTCTTGTAAAGGAATAACACATTTCTTCAACCATACCATCAAGTAGCTCGCCAAGAAGGCCGGGTCAGATAAAGGTTGGAGGTCCTGGTAATGAAAGCTTTTAAAAGATGTTCCAGCTTTGAAAACGTCCTCGTCAGATTCGGCAATGTAAGCATCTGTCCCGAAACTTGCGATTCTTCTCTCAACCTCCTTTTTAGAAACTGGAGGAAGGCGAGTGAAATTAGGATTATTCTTTGAAAAGTTGGGCAAAAGGTATTGCAACCACTTCTTCGGCTTCAAATTGCGAGTGCCGGACATGTGGGCGCAAATGTGGTAATGGCAGAGCAATTCCCAATAAGTATCATAGACCCAAGGGTCTTGGGTCTTCAACAGATAGAGTTCTTCCCCAGTAGGGATGTACTCTTCATATGAGATGTCTCCCATGGGTAGTCCCGAAATTTCATACATCTCGTGAAGGGCGAAACCCAATTTGCCGCGAGGGGAAAAGATTGTACAAGTATCAGGATTGTAAAATTCCAGTAAACCAAAAAAAAAATGAAACCTGCTCGCAGGAATACCATGCTGAACAGCCCTGATAGCGCAATACAGTTTCGCATGATGAAGCTGATCTCTGAAAGCGTTCAAAAAGAAGTCAGTCAGGATTGCCCACTCTCCTTTCGAAGAGCAGTGAACTCATCCAGGGGGACAGAAGTCTTGAACAGGAAACTCCCCTTGCGCATTGACGAATCGATGCAAGAAAGTCTGTGCGACTATGGGTGTTTCACTTATAGGAAAATCTTGTTTAAAGGACCCCGGGAACAACCCACAAAAGTGTTTCCCAGTGGTACGGGGGAAAGCACCCTCTGAGTTAAATCCTCCCAATAAGACGTCGTCTTGCGGCCTGTTTAAGTGCCAGTCTATTCGTCAGGGTACAGAAAGGGATTAAAAGAATAGGAACTGGTAGGACCTCTCCATGTTGGGGAGAAACAAGTAGCGACCTCCAACTTGATGAAGCCACTTGTAATCTCCATCTTCCAAACCACTATCGGGCACTGAAACGTGGTCCCCGAACAAAAAACAGGTTTACTCAGTAAAGATCGATTATCTCCTTCAAAAGGAGCATTGGTCATCAGCTCTCGCAATATTGAGCGAGTAGGGTAGAGAATTTTATTTTCCCTCTCCTGGCTATCTGATGCTGTACAATACGGAAAAACTTGACCAAATCTGAACTCCTTCTTTCCGTCATAGACACCCGAGTATCCAAAATAATGATCCTTAGGCCAAGGATTCAAAGCGTAATTAACTGCAAAAGAAACATTCAGATTGAAGACAAAAATTAAGAAAGGGATTGTCTTTCGAAAGTGTGTTGAAAAAATTACCTCCAATCAAGGGTTCCTGCCTAACCACTACCAAGCTGGAGGTTGCTTGAAGATCTTGATGATCACTGGCAGAAGCATCAGAGGAGGAAGCTTTCTTTGGCATCTAGTGCAGATTAAGGAAATCCTTCACGAGAAGAATCGGAAGCTAAGGGAGGCCAAAAATGAGGAGTCTTAAAAACCCTAAAGACAAAACTTGGAGTTCAAATTTCTTGAGATAGAAAAGACCTCTCTCATGAAATCGAGGTTATATAGCAGATGATTTGACAGGCCATATCTTCGGATGGACGTGATCTCTGACCCAAATCTCCTGAGTACCTTTTTGTTTAATGCGGCTCAGAGAACGTCTCAATTCCTACGCCGTATAAAGTAACCGCCTTCCGGATTTTCCGCAACCAAAATGAAAGTTTGCGACTACAGAGTCGTCTTCTTCTCCAAAATGAAAGTTCGCGACCCTAATACAGAGTCGTGTTCCTTCCAAAATGAAAATTTGCGATCCTAATACAGAGTCGTCTTCTTCTCCAAAATGAAAGTTCGCGCCCCTAATACAGAGTCGTGTTCCTTCCAAAATGAAAATTTGCAATCCTATTACAGAGTCGTCTTCTTCTCCAAAATGAAAGTTCGCGCCCCTAATACAGAGTCGTGTTCCTTCCAAAATGAAAATTTGCGACCCTAATACAGAGTCATCTTTTTCTCCAAAATGAAAGTTCGCGCCCCTAATACAAAGTCGTGTTCCTTACAAAATGAAAGTTCGCGCCCCTAATACAAAGTCGTGTTCCTTCCAAAATAAAAATTTGCGACCCTAATATAAAGTCGTTTTCTTCTCCAAAATGAAAGTTCGCGACCCTAATACAAAGTTGTATTTCCGTTCAAGAGTTGAAAATTGTGGCCCTAACACAGAGTCGCATTTTCCTTCAAAAGCAGCAACTTCACAGCGCTAATACAGAATCGTGTTCCTTTCAAAATGGGAGTTCAAGATATTGAGATAGAATCATGCTGCCCTCAATTGAAGAAAGTTCTAATACAGAATTGCGCTCTCGGAAATATAGAAGACGGAGATTCTAATATAGAATCACCTCAGAGGATGTTATATCCAAAGTATTCCAAAACACCTCAGAGGATCATGAGAGTTTTGAAAACTTTGGAGGGGATTTTGTCGGTGAAAAATTCTGGAGTCATCTGTCAAAACAAAGCAGATCCGCGAATTTAGGATTTGAGGTCCGCAACTCAGCAGATCCGCGAACCCAAAGTTCGAGGTTCGCGACCCAGCTATAACATAATAGGTTCATGAATCTAAAATTGAGATTCGCAATACCACCCATAGCTTCCAGGGAGGGGTTTAATACAAAATCACCCGACCCGAACAAGGGAGTTGCCACCTCGGATCATGAAGCCAACTACCAAACTAATGTAGCGACATTATTTCGATCGTGGGAGTAACTACCTAATGAATATGATGATACTTCTCGAGTAGTGGGGCTAACAGTCGAGCGAATGAGACGGAGACATTGCCCTAGAACCCCTATAAAAAGCGAAAAAATGAAAGAGAAGAGATCGATCATCTTCTTCTTGAATTACCCCTGGTGATCAGAAGTCCAGAGCCTTCATTTCCTGCTAATTGAAAGAGTTTGTACAGAATATCAACGGAGAGCAAGATCGTCCTCCACAGCCACCTCAGAACCCGGATTTAAAAAAAGAGAGAATCCATTTTCCTCATCTTCTGTAAACGGAAAACCGTTGGAATTGTAATACTTTATTAAAATATCTCAATAGAGAGTCATTTACAATTTTTATGGCGAACATAGTTGAGAATGCGGTCATTGCGAAAACAAAATAAAATTTTAAAATTTGAGATTTGGAGATTGTAATACTCAAGATATTCTTTACTAATCAAGAAAATTACAATCAAGATTTCTAAGAAGTGTGTGACGATAGAAGTATAATCAGTGCGACCCTTTTTATTTTCGTTGACTATCTGGTGAAGGATTTTTATTGAACTGGAACTCTCTTTGTATGATCTTTTAGATTTAATTTTTTTTATCCTCTATTATCTGTGTACTCGGAGTGGTTTTGTAGCTTGAACGGTTGTAATTATCCCTTAATTTGGTGGAACTGCCCACGATTTGATCCGAGGGATCGTGGTGCGACTGCACCACGATTTGGCCAGTTTGAATAACTGCCTACTAATGAGGATGAGATATCCATTAGCATAGCTGACTCCTTTGGTTGGTGAGGATGGAACGTCTTCATTTGGAGAGTTGATTTTGATCATTTGGCGACTTTTTCATGTATATACTTTTTTTCCTTCGGTCTGGTGAGGATGGGATGTCTTCACTGATGAAGTGGACTTTGTCTTTTGATTCTTTTGAGGCCTTTAGACTTATCTTGGTTAGTGAAGAATATTGCTTCATTTGGCGAAATTGGGATTTCTCGGTTTGGTGGATAAGTTTTTCTTATTATATGAGGTTGAGACCTTTTGTATGGCACGGATGGTCATTACTCTGACTTATATTTTTGCCAACGCAGCATGATAATGTGTCACTTTTTTCGGTTGGTCCTATATTAGCAGTGGGCAAATTTTACTTCCCACAAAACCTTCTTCAAGGTATTCGAAAGATATGGAGTTTGTTACCTTTCGGAATACTTTGAATCTCATATCTTTCAATTTTTATAGGATTTCTAATTTAGATTTTGAAATTTTTGAATTTCTATTTTGGTGGGCCCCATCTCCTCTCCGAGCTTCAGATTGCTGTCGTTGGTTGAGAAGAGGTACTTCAGATCTGCCTTTCCTTTTTTGATGTGATACGACAGTCGTCACAGCTTTAAAAAGTTGTCCCGATTATCTCGGTTGTAGTGGGAGATGATTACTTTTTTAAATCTTACTCATAAAGTATAAGAATCCTGAGCGATAACTTTGTTTTCTCTTTACTTGGAGTTGGAGTTTCTTTACATTGTTCTTCTTCAACCTCCTGAAGCTTTTCAGAAACTTTGATCTTCTATTTTCATGGTGCTGAAAGGGATCTCCAAGGGGCAAGTAAGTGGTTGATATACAAATGATTGCTGCTCTTTCACCTTTTGCTGGTAAGTATTTTGGTTTCCTTTCATTGATATTAATTTTTCGAATCAACTAAATAGTTTTATTTTTTGAACCATTGTTTGAATTTTCGTTTTCCTTTGCAGTTCACCAAGCTGGGGAACTTTCTTAGCACAGCGACCTGTTAGGGCTCTAGCTGGCTCAAGCGGCAGTGCTCGATTATGGTTTGAAGGGGATGTATTCTTGTATAAAGACCCCAATGATACAGATATGGTCAACTTAATTTGATAGGGTGATCCCATGACTCTGCGCCAGATCATCACTACCATGAAGTTCGTCAGTTCTAATGGTAGAAAACTATGCAATTCCCAGTTTATTTTTGATGCTGCATATAAATTTAGGACATCGAGGGCACCAAACCAACTCCTTGGTATTATGACCGAGAAGGGGTGATGTGTGATTTTCCTCCTTTAGAGTTCCACCACTCTCTGACGTACTTTAGAACTTGCATAGAGGAGCGGTTGATGAGATGGGATCTCACACCGAGACAAGATTCACTTCCAGTCGGGCAATTTACTGAAGCAAGACGTGATTTTATTCAAAGCGGTCCTCTAACCAAAGTGATGGGTTTACTCCCAGGAGTAATTACTTCCGATATACCAATGACTAAAGAACCGGTGATGATTAGAAGGTTTAAGAATGAACTAACCATATCAAGGAGTAATTACCCGGCAACAAATTTTCGTACACCTGGGTGGATTAACTCCAGTAAAATCGATTGGTGGGCATGCCTTATTGGCTTTATCTTAGACAGGTACATCACCAGATTGTATGAGTTGGGCTTGTACCGAGCTATATACGGCTACCCAGTACGGGATCAATAACAATCATGCACAGTTCTTTGCTCTGCTGGAGATGTATGCTCCATCATCTAGTACTTTCTTCACACCTAATGACGAGCTTGGTATTGGGTTCTATGAGATGTGGATTGTTTAAGAGCTGCCAATGAGGATCATTCTTATGAAGAGTATTTTCCAATGCCACGGAACTGGAACTGGAAGTGTTTAAAGACCATAACTCTTTAGTTTACATGATGCTATGGAAATTGGTTTGCCAGTTCCACATTGATATCAACATGACAGGGTCGAAGGAAGCTTTCGTCTGGCATAAGAAATAGGCAGACTATTTCTTTGCAATCTTGATGGACCGGAGCCCATTACTATTAACAGACCATCTTTAATTAGGGAACTGAAGAAGCGTTGGAATAGTTTAATGTTCTAGAGAGAATACTTGATATAAACGAGGAAGGTCTTACCACCTGTACGGTCCTTCTTAGTTATCATCATTGAGCCAGTGTCAGTTTGATGTCTTGTATAGCTTTAGCCAGTTATTTGGCTTTGTGGCTCAAAATATGCATAGTTCCTTCTGTGCCTAGAGAGTGTCTAACTTCGAAGGATTCTTGGGCTTACTTCTAACCATGATCTGTAGGATCTATCGGTGATTGAGGATTTTTGCTAGCATTTTATTGGGGGACTGAAACAGAGTCCTTGAGTTGAGATGTTGCATGCCTATTTGATGGCATGGTTTGCAACCCACTATGAAGGGTTGATAATCGGTGGGGTTGATACTGATAAAAAAAGGTCTTCACACTCTTTGTCAATTTGAAGATAGGCTGTGGAAACATCAATACATTGTGGAAATGAGGAAAGCCATAGATTGGTACAACGCGTACAGATTCTTCCGATTCTTTCCTGATTTGGAGGCAATTGATCTTGGGGTGTCTTTTGCGACACAGATACATTGCCTACTAGGATTTTTAGGTGGCTGCAAGGTATCCGCCCTTCATATTTGTTGTACCGCAGCAGCCCTATTTGTAAGTTGGCTCCGTATTTTTTCAGTCGATTTACTAGGCAATTTGGCTATGACCAATTGAATGTATGTAATCCCTACAGGACCTTGGCACACAGCGGCAGTTTGATCAATGGCGCCAGAACTTGGAGGCATTTTATAATTTCTTTCAGTGGTGTTATTCTTTGAATGCCAACCAGAGATCCTCTGTTGTTGACGACTGTGGCTGTCCTTAGAATGGTGCACATTCACAAGCGTTTCACTGAGGTTGCAGCTAAATTCAGAGGTCCTAGAATTGTGGGGTTCAAGGAGTACTTAAAGAATTTACCTTTCCTTAGACCGCTTGAAGATGTTTCTTCCAGCAAGGGCGAAGAACAAGAGGAAGCACCAGTGAGGACCCGGTCTCCACAACTCAATAAGTTGGGGATGGTGAGAGTGATGCATCCGAAGACGACCTTGGTGTTGCTCTTTTAGTGCATTTCACTGTCCGAAAAGAAGAAGGAGAGCTGATGATTCTAGTGATCCATCCTCTTCAGTTGTCGTTGTTGGAAACATACTCCTAGTTCTCACTGGCAATGTGATTCAAGCTACCAATAATGTTGGCCTTACTTCGACATTTTCGGTTCATCCTTTACTTCAAGCTTCAGTAGCTACAACTACTATAGTTTTGCACCACTATTGCCGAAAAAGAAACGAATGGCTCGTGCGTCGAGTCAAGCCCTTCAATTATCTTCCATGTCGGCTATAATTGCGGCATCCGGAAAGATTACTGCAGCCACTCAACTAAGCATGGATAAGACTTTGGAGAAGTGGTGCAAGCCAATTGCAGTACCTGGGAGGATTGTTGCAGCCAGTCAACTAAGCATGGATAAGGCTTTAGAGAAGTGGCACAAGCCGATGCTGCTGCAAGGGAAAAAGTGGTAGCTTTCATAAATTCCATGATTTTAGATCCCTTGCCCCTTTCATCTAACTCTTCCAATCTTTAGCTTGTCAGGCTTACTTTATCTTTACCCAACGAAATACAAGCAGGGACACGTCTACAGTTCCAGGAGACGTGTGCGGTTGTAGACAGTGAGCATTTACAAACTTCTTCAGATGCTTCACTTATAACTCATGATGCAGTTACCGCATCAGCTTCAGTCCTCCACAAGAGTCTTCAACACCCAATGAAGATATTAGAGAGCCAATGCATCTTGATGGAGATGACTTAAAACAACCTCGGTTCCTACCACTAAAGAAGGGAATACTGTCCTGATCGAGGATAGTGATAGCAATGGTGATAGCCACGTTGCTCCGTGGATATTCTGAAAAGTGCGGGTGATACACATGCTTCAGAGTCCGGTGTCATGCATGCAGTGGTTAAGGCTTCAGGTATCAATTATTTGTGACCTCTACCTTCGTTGCTTTGTAAACAAATATCGTAATTTTAGTGTTTGACATCTCTTTTACTTATTTTCTTTTTTAGACATACCCATTGTGCCTCAGCATGCTGTAAACTCCCGATGGCTTCTACTCTTTTGCTGGACGATCTGATTATGAGAGAGAGGCCTACCAGTCTTGTCACGCTGGCGTGGCCACCCGTAATGGGTTCTCCATACATCCAAGAGAGCACTTCAACTTCTGCGATTGTCCTTTTATTCGGTTCATCTTTAAATTTCAGTCTGGATGCTGAAGCCTAAATGGCAAGTGATTGAATCAGTATCACTACGGTCCATCCATGCCAACTTATTCAAAAGTGTGGAGGGCACTTTCTATGAAATTTTAAGAAATTGTATGGACACTGTGTTGACTAAAGAATATGTTCCCAGCAAAGCTCTGACAGAGATGTTGTTATTATCAATGTCCAGTGCTACAAATTTGATAAGTATGGAAGAGTCACTATCACTCTAAACTTTGGTTGTGGATTTTCAGCAAGCCAGTCAGGATTGGAAGAATTTTCTTTGCAATTTTCTTTCTGATAAGGTGGAAACAGAGTTCTAGCGCCTAAAGACTTAGTCCTAGGGAGTATCCAAAGCCCTGTCTTCATATCACGGTTTGCTTTCTGATGCAAAGTTGACAATCTTGGTTTAGCCCAGCACACTTGCAATCATATCGACTTGCAGAAAGCCTTGGAAGACTTAATGGAGAGATCCGAGCTAGTGAGCTAAAAATTGAAGAATTATCGACACAGCGCTTGAAGATCGAAGATAGATTGCAGCAACGTCAGGAGTTGGTGATGCAGCTAGAGGCCCAGTAACAATCCGTCCAAGTAAGGCTCAGTCAGGTCCCAAGAGTTTCGGAAGAAGAGCTAAGAAGGCTGGCTGAAACAAATGTTCGAGTTGCTCATGAGAAGCTCAAAAATTTCGAGATAAACTTCAATCGTTAAAACGACCTTAAACAATCTTTATTTTATAATAATGTTTAAGTTATGCTCTCTATTCATTTTTTTTGTCAGACATTTAGCCTTTGACTTGTTTATTTTGTGGCTACATCATGCTTTAGTTTTTATGTATGCGGCCCATGATTTGCTTTGGTGAGGTTAACTCAATTGAATTAGACAGATTGTATCACAAACTGTTCCTCCCACTTCAGTTGAAATTTGCCATCTGGTTTGGCCAATCGATAAACTCCATTGAATTAGACAGATTGTATCACGAACTGTTCCTCCCACTTCAGTTGAAATTTCTCTCTGGAATTATGAGTTACTATCATAGGGCGCTTTACTGTTAAGACAAAGTCACGTGGCTTGAATATCCGTTACTTCACTTTCTTGCTGAAAGCCAGGAAAATCTTTGCCTGATAGAAATCTAGGCGCTGTTGAGCTTGCAGTTTTTTCACGTCCAATGCCTCTAATTCTTGAAGACACAGTTTATGGTTGTCACTGATTGTCATCTCCAAACCTAATGTTGTGTGGAGAGACAATAATTAAATTTCCAAAGGTAAAACGACTTCGCAGCCATATATAAGAGAAAATGGTGTAGCATTGGTGGGTGTGCGCACAGTAGTTCGATAAGCCTAGAGATGCTTACTGAGCTTCTCATGCCAGTCTTGTTTATTTCTTTTAACGAGTTTCTTTAGTATTTTGATTATTGTTTTGTTGAATATTTCGGCCAGGCCATTTGCGGCAAGATTATAGGCCGTTGATGTGATACTTTTGATTTTGAATTTGTTGCATAGCTTATAGAATGTCTGACTAATAAACTGTGGTATATTGTCATGAATTATCCTTTGAGTAACACCAAACTGGTAGTTGGCATGGTTTTTTATGAATTTCACTATGTTAGAAGCTTTAACTTCCTTCAGTACTATGACTTCTAACCATTTAGAAAAGTAATTAGTAATTACGAGGATGTACCGATGACGTTTTTGAGGAAGAGGGAGCAATAGGTCAAACCACATCGATACCCATGCTTCAAATGGTCACGACGCAATCGTGGGGTGTAAGTACTCGGTAGGTTAGTGTTAATAATCAGCATGAATTTGGCATGCGTGATATCTTTGTGAATAAGCTATAGCATCGGTGATCATCCTTGGCCAATAGTAGCCCTTTCTTCATACCCTATCCTAGAGCTTGGGTCCGGATTGGTGAGCACCGCATATGCCATCATGGGCATCTTGTAGTGCAGTTTGTGGTTCTTTGTGGGATAAACACCGAAGCAAGATTCCATCCTAGGAACTTTGGTATAATTGTTTGGTGACCGCATTGTAGAAGAACTGGCTTGCCCTCCATTTAATGTAAGAGGATTTTTTGGGATCTTTAGGAAGAAGACTATAGAGTACAAAATCTGCGAACAGGAATCGCCAATCTTTAGGCTCCATACTAGATTATACTTCACAAATTTTTTTGGTCTTTGTGACTTATTTGATAGCCTTATTGATTTCCAGAGCGTGCCCTAGATAATACAATTTTTGGCTAGCAACCAATATTTTCTGTTCTACCTTGGGCGATAGCGCTAAAATAGCTGCTAGAGAGGCCAAAATATTAGCATGCGTATTGTCCTTCTGGGGTATATTTTCGAATTTTTCTGTCCAGGCGATAGTAGCTTGATAATAGGGAATTAAATCTTCATTTATTACCTCGTACTTTCCTTTGACTTGATTGGCAATTAGTTTTGAATTGCCATATGCTTCTAAATATTTCACCCCCATTTTCTCGGCTATTTGTAGTCCTATGATGAGAGCATTGTACTCGGCTACATTGTTCGAGCATGGCTTTGTCAATGAGTATGCATAAGATAATTTTTTTTTTTAGCCCATTCTTGCAGCTTTATCGAAGAATATTTGCCACACACCATCTTTTGAAGTTGTATTGCTTTTGATTGTTTCATCGGGCATGTCTTCATACAACTTTGAACTCTCTCAGGTACTGGATGATAAATCAACAAGTCTGCAATGGCCTGTCCCTTGGTTTCTTTTTGATAGACGAACTTCATATCATATCGCGAGAGTAATAGTGCCCATTTGGCGAGCGTTAAATTTAGTGAACCTGGTTGAGTCATTAATATCCTTAAGCAATTTACTTTGGATATATGACATGGGTTGTTTGTCCCACCAGGTAATTTCTTATCTTTTGAATGGCGAAAACGAGAGCTAAACATTCCTTCTTGATAGGATTGTATCTATGTTCAGCTCTAATCATTGTCTGACTCGGATAATAGATTGCTTGCTCTTGTCCTTTTTCATTGGCTTTAGCAAGTAGAGTCCCCAAGGTGTGATCCATGGCTCTTATGTGTAGGAGAAAGGGTTTACCGGACACTAGAGTGGTTAGTACCAATGGATTGGCGAGATACTATTTGATGTCATCAAAAACCCTTTGACACTCGACGTCCCAGATAAAATATATGTCGTTTTTCATCAGCCTGGAAAAGGGTTGATATTTTTTGGCTAAATTGGCAATAAAGTAACGGATGTAGGCCAGCCACCCTTGCAATCCTCAAATTTCTTTGATATCTCTTAGATGCTACATATCTGAATTGCCTTTATTTTCTCTGGATCTAGGTTAATACCATTCTCCGTCACCATGAAACTGAGAAATTTTCTACTGGATATTCCTAGGAAGGACTTTGTCTGGTTCATCTTTAATTGATAAGTCCTTATTAAGTTAAATATTGTTTTCAAATCTTTGATGTGATTTTTTTTGTTTCGGCTTTTGACTGTAATATCATCCACTTAACACTCTACAATTTTTTATAAGTGATCATGATAAATTACCATTATGGCTCGTCGGTATGTTACTTCAGCATTTTTTAAGCCGAAAGCATCACTGTATAGCAGTATACCCCATGTTTGTCCATGAACTTCAAGCACTGTTGAAGGGTGGACAGAACGATCAAGTTGGAGTGAATCCATGGTCGTCCCAACAAGAGGTTGTAGGAAGTTTCGGCATTGATGACATGGCAGTCAGCTCCATTTTAAGATCGCATATTTGATATTTTAGATGAATCTTCCCCATGGGTCGGCTCCTCTGAGCGTTGAATCCAAGGATAGTGGTTGCGGTCATCGCCAACTTTCGAATAGGGATCCGAAGGAATTGCAGTAGATGAACCAGCATGATGCTAAGAGCAGATCTTGAGTCAATCAGTATTCTTTCAACTTTGGTTAACTCGATGTATCCCGTATAGTAGAGTGGTCGATCGTAGTATGATCTTTTAACCATCATATCTTCAGGTTGTAGATTATCTTTGGTAGGGCCGAGACTTGATGATATTGACAATTGCTAGAACTCTACTTTTGTTGGGAGCAGAATTTGAGTCAAGAATGATTTTGAGTTAGCTAGGGCTTCTTGAGAGCATCTCTTGTCTATATGGAGAGCCGCAACAATTCGTGCATCATAATACACCCTGGGACATTTGCCAGCTGCGTTAGGATGTCGAACTTAAAAGGAGAAGTCAAATCTTCAGTTGCTCTATTTTGCAAGGATTTGTCAAACCTAACTTCTTTGGATTTACTCTTGTTGAGAGATGATTCAGGTGCTGACGGAGGAGGTATCGGATCTGCAGCATGAGGGCTTGGCAGCTCGATAGGGTTAATCGCATTATATTATTTTAGATACACTTTGTCTGACCGAGTTTCTCTAACTAGGTCCGCCATTAAGACAATATGCTCTTCTTCTGAATCAATGAGCAGACTAATTGAAGTGTCATACTCCCCAGCACCCAGAGAAATAATATGACAGTTCATATTCTTCCCTGTTCTTTTCTTCTTCTTGGAGATTACCGTGGTCCATTATTCCCCTTCAACAAGGTCAGGGGAGTATCCACATTGTTTCTCTATTTGGTGCAAGAACATGTAGTAAACCTTGTGTCGTAGAGGGTGTGGATCCGCATTGATTATCCATGTAATCACCTTTGGGACCTGGACTCCATTTGGTATCTCTACTTTTAGTAATTCATGATCGAACTAGAGAGAGACCATATTTGTGGTCACTTTATTCTTTTCTTCATTTAGGTGGAGTACCCCCGTCTTGATCAAAGCTTGAATTTTATCATTTAGGATGAAGCAATCCTCGGTAGGATGGCTTATGATCCTGTGATAGCGATAGTAGGAATCTTTTGTACGTCCCACTTCTTCTAACCTCTTGGGTTCAGATAACTCAATCTTATTGCTTTGACCTGAAGATTTTAAGCACCTGTTTATCTTTAAACGAGTTCTTTTTTATGCTCATTGTGACAGAGTTGTATTCTATTGAGGCAGCAAACTTTTCTTAGGTTTTACAGGTTTTATAACTAGCACGTTCTTCCTTTTAAATTTGGAGGGATTGCACGTTGTAATAGCTTCTGTCGTTGTTTGCCTTTATTATCGACTGAGAGCCTTGAAATTGATTTATAAATAATCTCAGCCTATTCTTATAATTCTTTTCATATATAGACACAGACTGCACTCATGTTAGTTTTGATATAGGCAGGGAGATTGTGCCTGTAGGTTTATAGCAGAATGGAAAGAGGCATACCTTCATAACATCAAAGAGAAAGGTTTTTGAATCTTTCAACAAAATCCTTCATAGATTTGCCTTTCTTCTGCTTCTCTTCAATGATAGTGGGCACGGATACTTTAGTTTCATCCTCATAAAAGTGGATGAGAAACTGAGTTTCTAAGTTTGCCCATAACTTGATGAATCCGACCGGAAAAGTATGGAATTAATCGAAGATGATTCTTTTTAATGACCCAACAAACAGCTAAGTCATCAATGCATCATTGCCCGTGGTATTTCCAATGAGTGAATGAAAGTGATATATATATATATATATATATATATATATATATATAAAGAGAGAGAGAGAGAGAGAGAGAGAAATGGAAATGAGCTGACAGCTCACGCAAGTTACCTGAGCTGCAGTTCATTTCCACTATCTCTAATAATCTTTTTTAAGAATTTTCTTTTGGATTATGATCTCGACCCCCTAGGGTTCACTCATACTCAATTTCTTGGGTTTTAGATTTGGTTTGGTACTCCATCAAGTTAACACAAAATTAACGGTTTTCAATGAATAAAACATTTTGTATGCACTTGATGAAAGCGTAAATGAACTCCAAAATTTATGAAATTTAATCTGAAAGAAGTTAAGTAGGTGTAGATAGTAATTATTAAAAAAAATTGAAAAACAGTCTTTGGATCATTGTAGTTTTGCCGCTATCTCACATAACTTTTCCAGAGCTGGCAGCTCACCTACAGTAATCCCATATATATATATATATATATATATATATATATATATATATATATATATATATATATATATATATATATATATATATATATATATATATAACTAAACAGGAAATTCACCGGCGATGAAGGGAGTTCCTTCACCGCCGCTTAGGTGACCCAATAAAATTATTACACGTGGCTCCACTCAAAGGGCGGTTAAAAGAATTCTTTTATTTGTTATCTTAAGTGGCGCCACGTGTAATAATTTTATTGGGCTACCTAAGAGGTGGTGAAGGAACTTCCTTCACCACCGATGAATTTCTCATTTCCTCTATGTGTGTGTGTGTGTGTGTGTTGATTGGCAGAACCCTTTCCATAGTACTTATCAATGTTAGGAGCTCGGTAAGTTTTGAGAAAAGAAATTAGATCTTATTCTGGTAGATAAGGGCGCATTATCCCCGCCTTTTGTAGGTATCCTTCTGTGTGAGAGCATCCAATTTTGTTTGGATGTCCTCCGTACCTTGTCTTTTGTGGTTTATCGACTTTAGTGAAGACCATTGTTCTATTCTTTAGATTTATCTTTTCTGTCTTTATCGCTGGATCCAGATGGATCTATGTCCGATTTATTGTGCTCTCCTTGCAGAGAGTCCTTACTAAACAGTTGCAACTGCACAAAGATGGCATCCATCGTTGCCTTTTATTACTCAAGCATCGCTTGTTGTTGCTGAGCTAGATTATCCTGATGCTTAACCTTCTGGAGCCAACTGCTCATTTCATCCATAGTTGTATAGGCTAAAACACCTCGAGATTGGGAAGAACTTGTTGTTTCAGAGGAAGCATACGCCATGTGCTGCTTAGAATTGCTTTCCTCTTCTTGTGAGTTGTTGCGAAGAGGAGAGATTGATCGACTTGTTATTGTTGATCTGGTCCTAGACAGCATGCTGTGATAGACTCTATCAGCCTCGGTGGCAGACTGACTGTTAGGAGGTGAATCCGGATGTACTATCCCCAATGTAGGATCGCCGTGCCCAACCATGTTGACTGTGGCATGGCTAGTTTGGTTTGCTTCCGAGGTTTCTTCGAATGATATCAAGACTTCTCAGGTATCGACACCACCGAGTGGAGAGTTGGTGAAGCAGTGATAACTGACTAAATACTGAGGGTTTGTCTAGTAGATTTGTTGTTGCGGATGAGGTTTGTCGAGCCTAGAAAATCTGGCAGAGGCATTCCCTCAAGTTCGAAGTTGGAGCGAGAGTCATTTCTGAAGAGATCATGGTGACTTTGCACTTGTTGGTGTTTGAGTGATCTCTTTCAACATTTTCAGTTGAGTAGCGGATCATCAATCAGCACTCAACGGGTCTTTAAACTTGGTTTATCTTGGAAACTTTGTTGTTTGTCAGGTCGGACTTTTCAAAGGTTGATGCTTTGCTCGATACTGGAACTCTAGCCTCAAGAGATTTCTTTATGCCGCTGTGGGGTTTACTGTCATCCAAAGCACTTTCCTTCATGTTCTGCTTCCTAGATATCTGCTTGGCATTAATGGCTTGGTAGAACGCCTGCTTCCTTTCTTTATTAGTGAGACAGATGGAAGACCGGTTGGTAGAAGGGATTGACAACCTCTCATTGGTAATGGGCAAAGCCGAACCAACAGAAGTACATCAAAGAGTGGTTGATAGCGTAATCATGGCATCGACTCTTTCAATTCACTGAATCAGAAACTTACCCCGAAGTGACCAGCTTCTTTAGTGATACTGAAGTGTACGACCTTTTGTAAGGAAGAAGTGACCTTCCTCGCTGCGGAGAAGGTTCCTTTGCGTTTGTTGGAAAGAAAGTTGATACGGAGAAATTCTTCATACTTTCTTTAGTCGAATTCAATCACCAGGGTATCAATAGTGGCGTCGACAGCCCTTTACCGGATTGCAGCACGAATTTCTCTAGGATAGATATTTGACTCCCCAGTGGTGTCGCCAGTTTGTTTCCGTCGTTTGCAACATTAGCTGTGAATGCAGCCATTGCAAAAACAATTTTTTTTTTAGATTCTTAGATTTGAGAATTGTAACACTCAGGATATTCTTTACTAATCAAAAGAATTATATTCGACATTTCTAGAGAGTATGTGAAGAAGAAATTATAATCAGAGCAACCTTTTTTATTTCCATTAACTATCCGGTGAAGTATCTTTGTTGAACTGGAGCTCTCTCTGTATGATCTTTTGAATTTGATTTTCTGATCCTCTCTTATCCACATACTCGGAGTCATTTTGTAGCTTGAATGGTTGTAATTATCCCTTCACTTGTGAAAGATCGTGGTGAAAATGTACCATGATTTGATCTGAGGGATCATGGTGGGATTATACAACGATTTAACCAGTTTGAATAACCATCCACTAACGAGGATGGGATGTCCGTTAGTGGACCTAACTCCTTTAACTTGTGAGGTTCGAACGTCCTCCTCTAGAGAGTTGATTTCGGTCTTTTGGTAACCCTTTTAGGTTTGTTTTCCTTCGGCCTGGAAAGGATGTGATGTCTTTGCTAAAAAGTGGACTTTGTCTCTTGGAACTTTTAAGGCTTTTAGACTTATCATAATTGGCGAGGAATGATGCTTCATTTAGCGAAGTTGGGATTCCTCGATTTGGTGGAGAATTTGTTCTTATTCTGCGAGGCTGAGATCTTTTATGTAGCGAGGGTAGTCATTACTCTGATTTGTATCTTTGCCAACTCAGCATGTTAATGTGTGACTTTTCTTCGATTGGCCTTATTTTAGCAGTGGTTAAAGTTTACCTTTTTCAATCCTAAGAGAGAAGAATCCACACAATACTCCTTACAGTTTACTATACCATAAGAACTCCAAGTACCAATAAGACTTTCGCTAGGATGTGATTGAAGAAAACCCTAATGGTTGATAACCTTGAGGACCAGAGTCTTCGAGATTTCTTGTCAAGATAGTTTTTAAAGACATGAGATGACGATGGGATCAGATCTAGTTGTGAATGGATGTGATTACTTCCAAGAGATCGACGGAGGAGAAAGAACCCATGATTTGATGTGGTGAGGGAAAATAGAGAGGCAGAAGAGAGAATTGAGGCTAGGGACCTTGCAAAAGCAAGATGCAACTCTTGCGAATGGGAGAGAAAAAAATTGTTTGCTTAGTTATTGAACGAGCTTATTATCTATTGAGGACTTGAAGGCAAAAGCAACATCCTCAATTATAACTACCTTGTAATATGTTTTTCGTTTTTTTAATGAATATTTTCATATAAGGTCACTCAAGATAAATACCACCACATTTCCTGTGATTCAGATCCTTCAACACTTTTTTCTTTGATTGACAATTGTGATTATTAATAAGTGGCAATGAGCATCATCTCTAACGCCATTACTCCTATCCAGATTGTGAAAGGTTTTGAGTTCAAATTCTAGTGGGGAATTAATTGGTAATTTTATAAATATATGCATATAAGTTTGACTAGCAAATAAAAAATTTGTGATTAAGAACTCTGAACTATAAGAAACTGGGGTTTTTAGTGATGGTTAATAATCGTTGCCTTTTATATAATAACCGTCACAAAAAATATTAGCAATGGTTATGATATTCGTTGTGCTAGCCATCATTACAAAACATTACAAAAAATATTAGCAATGATTGTGGGGCACTACTATTGCGACGATAGTTCTAACTGTTACGTTTTAATTAATTTATAATGGTTATGCACAACTACTGCAATTATTTGTTGCAATGGTTATCATCACCGTTACATTAAACTATTACAAATCAATTGTAATAGTTAATCCAAACATTATAATTACAGTATGCTGGTTGTAACAAACCGCTGCGATTATTAAATATCTAACGCACTAGTTATCGAAAACCGTTACAACTATAGTGCAATGGCTGGAACAAACCATTACAATTATTAAATATCTAACACAATGTTTATCGAAAAATGTTAAAACAATTTCTAATATATTATAATACTTAAAAAAACCATTACTTATATTATTGAAACTGTATGAACAACCATTGCAAAATATTTTACAACATTTATATAACCGTTGTCAAATGAATTTAATCTATTTCAATATGTTACAATATTTTCTATATAACATTCTCTATACATAATATTCATCAAATCAAATAAAACAACAATAATTAAGTATTATGTCCCAAGTACTTAGGATAGCAATTCGTTGAATGAATACATAATAAAAATTTAAATATAACAAAAAAAGATTAGATAAGATAAGACAACACAATCAAGATGAACACATTTAATGATAACACAAAATAAGTGCACATTGTTGTTCTCTAACATCAACCAAAAAGTTAATTCAGAACTGTGTATATTTTCAAATCACTCAACTCAAAAGATTAAAATTTTATAAGATAAAAATAAATAAAATTATCATGTATCTTCTATTTTTACTCCATGAGTATCTTCTCCTCTCTTCATGTCACGATCATCATCATCTTGTATCACCTACAATCATTAAAATATACACAATATTAGAATTAAAAAAATCAAGAACATTAAGCATTTCAAATATCTAAGAACTATTGAATTTTCATCTATTATATATATAAGTTGCAAATGTGTTCATTTGTAATAGGATATTCAAAGTGACAATATCTATGCAATAACAACGAAGATGATTCTAGGAAAAATTTATGTAAGGGCCAAATTCAATGCTTAATGCTTCTAGCAGTGCTGAGAGACACCTGATAGTAAAGACATCACATGGACAAGAATTGGAAAACTAACATGTACATTAAGTCTATTTTGTCTCGTAATCTCATTGAAGACTTTTGACGTCATACAAATTTTATAAGAAGTGCCTAAGAACTATGTAATTTAGGTACCGTTGTTTAAGTTTATTTATAAATCTATAAAACTATATAAATAAGAAAACTTATAACTAATTTGTATTTAACCGAATAGGATATGCAAGCAGGAAATCCACACAAATGTTTGTGATTTTGTTTAGATATGTATGTTAGGGGAGACATTACTTATCAATTAATACCAAGATAAGTACTTGCTTATGTATTTTAATTCTAAGTATTATTTTATTTTTATGTAATTTGAAGAAAGTATTGATAAGATTGAAGAAAAATGGAGTACAATAACTTACTTCGTACACATATTAATTTTTAATTAAATTTCATTAATTAGGTACTTAGCCTTTTATGTATAATCTTTACCATTTTATCCTATTTTAGGTGTTATTCTCTCTTTTTTAAAAATTATGTAGATTTCATATTTGAATCTTAGATAGCTAAATTTAATTATGATCAAAATACAAAATATATTATGTATTATTCTGTTTGTCAATTATTAACAGAGAAAAGGAGCCCAATTATAATGTGAAAAAAATTCTCTACATTGTAAAAGAAACCCATTCTAAATCATGAATCACATATTAAAAGTCAACAACTTATTCCTTCTATCTGATAGCTAATTAAATTACAGCGAATCTAAATCTTGTATCTTGACTTATCTTTTATTTTTTTTATTTTTTTTCTTTCCATTAAGACAATAATGCCTACCTTTTCTCAAAATCTAGAACTTAATGTGAAAATCTCTTCCTGAGAAATACTAATCTAGGTTTACAATAAAATTTTCTGGTTTTTGTTGTACTTATGCATCCATCAAGGGGTTTCTCTGCGAAACTTTTTATAAGTGGTATTACCGGAAATAGTACAAGGATACTTGTTGCAATTAGTCCTACCAATTTTAATCTTGAATCTCCCTAGAAATTAGTTGGAGAAAAGGAATAAAAAGATGGTAGAGTTTTTCCTCTTTTTCTCGTCCTAGTGGTTTCTAAGCCATCCTTCCTTATCATTCCAATATATAAAGTGAATATCCTTTGAACTTCATCTTCAAAACCAGTACATCAAGCATTGTATGTTGCCCTATTTTCAGACCAACAATAATTAGAGGATCCTATTCAATGTGGGCTTCAATCACATGGTAAGATTTGCAAAAGTAAAATAAATACTATATGGTGTCATTGATCTGTAATAATGTGTAATAATATCCATTGTAAATTGGAGACTGGTTTCAAATGGAGAAATTCTAAATGCATCTATCAATTTTCTAAGTACCATCACCCAAAAATTTAATTTTATTACGGAAAATACTATAGGAGCACACCACTTGACTTAATGAGCACTATTTGCTTAGTGAGCACACTCTCTCTTTTAAAAAATTGGGTTTTTCTTAGTGAGCACTCCTTTTTCCAATATTATCCCTATTTTTTTCTACTCAAAACCCATGTTTTCTCCAAGCCTCATCATGATGTTCTAAAAAAACCCCTATGCGCCCGCATAGACGTTTTTACCATCCAAATTGAAGAATACGGTCATTTATGCACTCAAATGATTATGCGGATTATGAGGGCGCATAATCCGCATAGCGATTATGCGGGTAATGCATTATTGGATTTCGAATATTAAAATTTTGCTCGACTCGTACCCAAAACCCGACCTGTACCCGCAACCCATCTAACTATTTCGCTTCTTCGAATTGCTAATTTCGGGAGTTTCTAGAGGGGCACACAATATTTCCTAGTGAGCCCACTTTAAAACTTCATACATATTACAAATTTGCCATCGACTTTTTTGGACTAAAATGCCCTTTCTTCAACCTCTCTTCTCCTTCTCTTCTAAAACTATAGATAACCCAAAAAAAAAAAAATTTTAAAACCCAAAACTATTCTATCAAATCTTCTCCTATATTAAATTATCTCACAAATTAAATATGAAAATTGATTTTATTAGGTTTTTACTTACTCAAAAACCCTAAAAACTGTGCGGATTGAAAAAAATTATGAACCCAAAAAACTCAAAGTCCGGACTGAGAGTCCGGACGGTCCGATATTCTCCGGACAATTATAAATAGATTTTTTTTTTATTATTCATGAAGTCATTATAGCATAATGGTGAGTGTTCTTATCTCATATGTGAGCGTCTTGAGTTCGATTACTGTCAATATCAAATCTCTTTTTATTTTATTTTATTTTTCCAAATTAATATATTTTCTTGTGCAACTATTACAAATGTAAGTATTACGAATCTAATTAAATTTTCTAAATTAAACTTAATAATTAAATTTTCTTATTACAAAATCAAACAAACTTCTCGAACAAATTTTTTGAGTATCATTCAAGAATACTGAAAACTTCTAATTAAATTTTCTAATTAAATTTTCTTATTACAAAATCAAATAAACTTCTCAGCCAAACTCAAACTTTTAACTGCGTATCATTCAAGAATACTGCACTATGGCTAAAGATAACAGACTTTTGTTCTCTACGATTATCTTGCAATCATCTTGAACAAATAACAATTGTGTCAATTGAAAACCTTACAAAATATGGTCTCATAACCAAAACTACTAGCCGCATACTACAGAATTCAAGGACACCAAGCCCACAATCGAACAAAGTGATTAAAAAAGAAGTTAGTACGAACTGCCTCTACAAAGTGATGAATAATACTCAAACTACAAATATTTTAACTAGATTCCACATTGCCAGCAGCTCTTGATTCCACATTGCCCAAGAACTGCCTCTCCAAAGTCTGTGCTAGCTCCTTCGCAAGTGTCTCGTATAAATCTGCATTCGCACTGTCAAGCAACAAAAGTAAGACCGTCGGTTCAATTTTTCTCTCGCCCATTTCATCATGCAATTGCCCAGCTCTGCACAACCCATGAATAAAGCATGTAAACATAACGACCGTCTGTTCAATTTTTCTCTCGCCCATTTCATCAAACAGCTTGTGGGAATCACCAACTCTCCCATCCTTACTCAAGCCATCTATCAGATTGTAAGTGCAAGCATCGGGGCTCTCCATCTTGCGGAAGACTCGGACGGCGGTGTCCAGCGTCTTTGCATTGCCGCACAGTGCCTTGATGAGTACATTGTACGAGGCGACGGTGGGTTTGATTCTTTGCTACAAAAAAATAGACAAAAAAAATTAATTTGCTAAATAAGGAAGAGATCTCACCCATCTCGACTCAAGAAGTAACGGTGGGGCGGCGGGCAACCGGCATGGGCTAGACCGGCGTCGAGATCGGCGGCGAGATTGGTGGGCAACTCGGAGAGAGAAGCGAAGTTGGGTGGAGGAAGTAGGGAAGGGAAAGAGGAAGGGAAATAGGAGAGGTGGGGAGGGAAGCAAGAGAGGAGAGGTGGCCGGAGAGGAGAGGAGAGGGAGAGAAGAATGGAGGTTGGGGGAGAAGGAAGGGAAAAAGGGAGAAAAAGAGATGGAGGGTAATTTCGGGTTATTTGGTGTGCTCACTAGAAAAACTCTCTCATATGAAAAGAGAGGGTGGGCTTACTAGGAAAACTGGGCTCACTGGGAAAAATGGTACGCTCCTTTGGAAGCTCCCCTAATTTCCAAACACTCCCGAGTCCCGAATCAAAGAAGCCTCCCGAGCTCAGCGGAGAAAGAAAAAACCCTAACTCTCCAATCGCCTCCTCCCCCCCTCCGATCTCACCGGCGACCCGACGACATCTCCTCCGGCGGTTGCGGTCCTCAAGGCGAGCTCTCCGGCGGCGGCGACAACGCAGGTAATTTTTTTCTTTTTTTTTCAGTTAAGATTTTGGATCTTTTTAGGGTTTTGATGGTTTTTTTTTTGGGTATTATTCTTCTTGAACATTTTTGATGATTATTTTGAGTAAACTGAGTTGATTTTAGGGTTTAAATTCTTTGTTGAAAGGAAATATTCGGAAAAATTAGGGCTAAGGTTTTATTTGTGGGAAATGAGTTGAGACAATTTTGGTGTTAACTGTTAACTGAGTAGAATTTAGGGTTTGAATTATTTTGGAAAAAGGGGAGATTCGGCCACTGCATTATTTTGATTCTTCACCTCCATTAGCCGATTTTTTGTTTTTTGTTTTTCACCTTCATCGATGGCAACAATGCTTTGTTGCCAGGCCTTGAAAGGGATGCATCATCTAGATTCCTAATAATTTGCATAACATAGACCAAAACTTGGAGGCTGCTATGGAGAAACATCTAGCAGATTTATTTGAAGAACAGCCTGACTTGCTTCATAATTTAGTAAATAATTATTTATCATTTAAGAGGAATTTTTATATGGGTGGTATTTCCTGTTTGAGGCTTTATGCAAGTTCCTGGATGCTATTGCTATAGTTGGCTGCTTTCTACTGCTGCATATTGTCCATTTATTAGTGTTGGAGAAAGGGAACTAATCTAATCTAGGTCTTTGACTAGATAATTGATTGAAGATATATTAATAGGAACTTCCTTACATTCTGGTGGCCTGCTTCTAATTTTTGCTTACATTTCTGCTTGTGTCCGCATTCAATTGTTTTCTTCAAGCTCTGTGTATTCCGTTTATAACTACATATCTTTTATACGAATGGGTCTTTTAATATGTATAGCTGCACTTTCATTTTTTTAGCAGTAATTTAAACTATTCTTTGAACCTTTGTAAATTAAGCTGCACTTTCATTGGCTTAGCAATAATTTGAACTAACCTGTGAACTTAGTGAAATTATTATAAAAAATGGTGACTTTTTGGTTGTATATGCATACCTTCATACTTTTTTTGAATTATTTGGCGATTTGATAATTTTTACATAGATGTAGTTGTATATACTTAGCAATAATTTTTACATAGATGTAGTAGAATATAAGTTTATTTGAATTATTTGGCAATTTGATAATTGTATGAATTATTTTTTTTGAGTGAGAATTAATTTTTTTGAGCGACGTTTTTGATCCATGTATGCATGCATCGTTCTTTTTTTTCACATTGGGAGGAGATAAGTCTTTCTATCTTTTTAATTTTTTATATAGAGCCAATTTATCTTCATTTTACATACTTACAGTTATTATTTATAATTTGTTAGAGTTTTATAGCACATAATATATCTATTTTTTATAATTATTATATTAATATATATTAAAATATTAATATTCCGCATAATTCTGTGTAATCCACATAATCGGCGCTTAATCTAATTATCCGTTATGCGGTTCTCGACCACATGCATACTGATAACGTATTTTAGAAAATAGCCATCATCTGTGTACCATTTCCCTTCCCGTACCCATCGCCACCTCTTATGCTCCCCGTTGGTCTCCAGACTTGGAGTCGTGCACTGGGCTCCTCTTTGGCTTTATATGTGTGCTGGAAGAGAGAAAGAGTGGTTGTGTTGGAGAAAAAGAGAATATGATGAGCAGTAAGTTTGTCCAAAAAAGTTGCAAACTTGTAATTTTTTACACTTAGGGCGTGTTGCTCATTAAGTCAAGTGGTATGCTCATTTAGAATCTTCCTTTTGTTACAGGTTTTTCATATTTTTCATTATAATTTATTGAATAATTTATCCTTAGTTTATTCAAATTTACTATAAGTTTATCTCTGAAATTTCTTCTATTATACTTCTTTCTTAATCTTTCTCAAATTAGAACTCTAATAATTCCTAATACTCTAAAATAAATGCCTCATCCTCTATATCAATTCATGAAAAGTATTAGTTTTTTTTTTAAGAAAACTCTTATATTTGAACTTTATGGAATTGTACTTAGAAAGCAGGGATACTTAGACAATTGATGAATGCATTTAGAATTTTCCTTTCAAATATTTCGTCACCATCTTGCAATTGAGAATGACTCCATTTTTGTAGGAAATAGAACTTATCTCTCATGCTCAACTAAATTCCTCTAATAATTTGACAAAAGCTATCCCTGAGTGCTTGTTATTTATTTTTTTCCTAATCATCTAACTATTGAGTTAGGCCACACTACCTAGTAGCTAACAGTACCAAGTTTTGTCTTAACAAAAAAATAAGAAAAAAAAATTTTCGTACCAAGTTTTGATAGGGCATTATGATAATTCACTAGATATAACCATTAATATCCATTACATCACATGTTCTTGGGTATCTTGATTTTTTTTTTTTTAAATCTATTAAACCATGGTTATACAAAAAAATTATGATACTTAATTGAGAAAGCCAATCAATTAGCAACAATAATTAATTTCTTTCAACATGAGCCAAGAAGTGATATTCAGACTTCTAAGATAAGTAGATTTCTTACTAGATTCGTATTGGAGGCATCTCCAGAAATGTTTCTTGATAGTTAATTGGCATGCGGTAAAGGACAACCTTACATATCTTAAAATAAAAATGCTAAAAGTATATTTATACACCGGTAAAAAAATTATAAAAAATAATTGTTAGGAAAAATTTCCTCCTGTAATTTTTTTTGTATTAAAAAATTGATGGCTTATGCTGTCTTTAACCAAAAATAAAATAAAATGAAAGAAACGATAATAAATTAAATTCTGGTCGCAAGAGCTTAGGCCCAGGTCGAGTCCACTTTATCTCGATAAATAGATCGGGTAAGACTGAAACCCTAGCCACACACCAAATTTCGGGAACTTCTAACGGGGCACAACTTTTTTCCTAGTGAGCCCAGATTTCCTAGTGAGCCCAGTTTGATTTCAGTAAAAGGGAGAATTTCTTAGTGAGCACAATTTTATTCCGAAAATACCCTTCAGGTATATTTTCCTCATCTCCCTCTTCTCTCCTCACTTCATCTCCACGAGCCCTAAAACCCAATCTTCCTCTTCCCTCTCCCCCCCCCACTTCCCCTCATTCTCTCTATCATTTTCTCAACCTCCTTCTCCTTCCAAATCTCCTCTCTTTCCCATTCGTACACCCGACGCCGCCGCCGCCGAATCCTCCGCCGCCGAACCCGCCGCTGCCGCCGCCGCCGTCTCTGTTCTCCCACCGCTGCTGCCGGTGTTCTCCCGCCACCGTCGCCGACTTCCCTTCATTAGTAGGTGAGTTTTCCTAATTTAGCAATATTTATTTTAAAATTTTAATTTTTTTTATTTTTGGATCAAACAACTCTTCATTGTGATTTTGTTGGGATGGAGAGGAGGAAGAGTGAAGGAGCTAGCAAAATTGGTTTTAGCATTTTTTTGTTAATTTTGATTTTTAATATTTAGATTATAATTATGAGGAAAATATAATATTGTAATCGTAGTTGTAAAATATGCAAAAATTTAGTTATTTTTCTAATTATAGACGTTAATATTAAAATTTATTAGTTAATTTAGAAATTTAATGGTATTATCCTAATGGTTGATTAAGTAACAAAAGACGGTTTCAGTGTCTTTAAACTTTAAAATTATACTATCTTGCAGCTAAAAAGTAAATAGAGAAAATATGATATTTGTAGTAAATTATACTTTGTTACTACTTACTTACACATAGAAATTTTACTGTTTTGATAAAAAACATTTATGAATGAAATATCTTTATATTGCATAGAAGGATTCGGCAGAATCTTCTCACGTTCACAGCGCTTTCTTTGAGTAGCATCAGATGAACCCCAAGCAGAGGAAGGAAGTCAGTCAACCCGACCAAATATCGTTGATGAGGTAATCACCATATATATTTTTTATTTTATGTCCCATATAGTACCGAGTTTATCTGATGCTTATTTTTTTCCTTCATTAATATTACAGAGATATACACGCATAGAAGCAATAATCGATCAATTACTTGGGTAAGGGGATAAGGCATTCAAGAAGCGATCTGGGATGTTATTTAGTGCACTTGTGAAGATTAAAACCGTGCTAACTGGTTGCACTCAGCCAGAAGAACCACTAGAAGAGCAAGCAGAGGAATAAAGACAAGATCAATCCACTCCTAATGCACCCGATACGGCAATTATGTCTCGAACCAGAAGCAGACGTCAACCCCCGAGGAAGACAAGGAGACAGTGATTAGATTATATTAGTTGTGTATTGATATGGATGATGTAAGGAACTTCAAGTGGCATGTGTAATTGTTTTTTGCAAACATTTTTAAGAATTTGTAGAATATATGGTTTTTGTTTGTAATGAACCCTATTGGTCGCTTTTTGTTCTATTAATATATACACTACGTTTGTATTTGATCTTATTTCTTTAATTTGTATAAGATCTTGTTTGTTTTATACGTAGGGGATCTTATTTATAATCTTCACTATTTCATTGTATCAGTTATTGTATCGTTATTTCATTGTATCGGTGTATCAATGTATCATTGTATCATTATATCGGTGTATCAATGTATCATTGTATCATTATATCAGTGTATCAGGAGTATCATTGTATTTGTGTATCTGGAGTATCATTGTATCGGTGTATCATTGTGTATCAGTGTATCATTGTTCGGTGTATCGATGTATCAGTGTATCATTGTGTCGGTGTATCAGTGTGTCGGTGTCTAATTGTATCTTTTTGCTTCCTTCCCTATATTTCGATAATAATGTGTAATTAGTCATTAATATAAGTCCTTAAAGTAACGTTAAATTGGGTTAACTAATGATATATCATTTTATTACATAAATAGAGTGGGTGAGGCAGCGACGAAGTATCAGATCGGGTCAAGCCCCTGTCCGAACAGATCCTCTTTGTTCGGACTGACAGTCCGAACAAAACTAGACTGTTCGGACTTACAGTCTGAACAGGCCAGTCCTGTTCGGACTGTCCGAACTGCGCAATCGGGAGAAGGAAGAAGGGTCTGTTCGGACTGTCAGTCCCAACGGTGCAATCAGGAGAAGGAAAAAGGGCATGATGGGAAATTTTTTTAGAGGGCAAAATTGATATATATGGTAAACTTTAACCAGGCTCACTAGGAAAGAACTTGTGCCCCTTTAGAAGTTCCCCAAATTTCTCATTACCTAAACACGCACATACCAATCCCTGCTGCCCGCTTCGTCTCTTCGGCAATACTCTTCGTCCAGTCTTGTGCGCTTCCGTTAGCAACAGCAGCAGCGGTCGAGGTATTATATTAAAACACCATTCTTCTCCTCCTCTGAGTAGTTTCGATTGGTAAAGTTTTGGATTTCGATTTATGAGTTCACATAGATCTCGTTAGGGTTTGCGATCATTTTGGTTATTTTGCTTGAAATAGTTGTTTTCTCTGGAGACTTTGAGAGAGACTATTCATCAAACATATCATATTTTTTTACAAGGGGTAGAGAGAGAGAGGCATTCTTGAAGATAAGAGGGAAAAAGTTAAAAAATCTAAAGAAAAATTGATTTTTTCAGTTAGAATATGCCAATAACCAATTCATTAAATGTGGATCACTATGCTGCTATGCTGGAGTTTACTCTTAAACTATTATGTTGTCGCTCGAGGATTTGAATACTTGGTTCGCCTTATAAAACAATGATTTTTCTATGTATTATTCAGTAAATTGATCTCTTTAGCATTTTATGTGTATTCTTAGAATGAGGAATTGCTAACCCTTCTCATCATATTAGCCAACATCCCACCGCCATCAAGAATAGAAAAAGAAATAAAGAGAACCATATCCAGTTTTCTTTCTTTCTTTTCTTTTTTTTTTGGGTGGGATTTTTTTTTGGGAGGGCGGGGGGTGTAAATGCTTATTTTAGTAGCCATGACTTTCGAAGTTTTCATTTTGGCCATCTTCTATAACTTTCAAACCTTGCATATTCTCTAACTCTTAAATCTTTCATTTTCTCTAACTCTCAAATCTTACATCTCCTTCATATATTTAACTATTTTAAACTTCCAAATTAAATTCATCTTATTAATTTTTAAACATAAATCTCCATATCCTCTTTAATTCCCTCTAACCCTTTATATCTTTTAACTCTCAAATCTAACACTATATAAATCCAAAATTTCTTCTCAATTCAACAAAACATACTTAAACTCACTAAAAATTGTCTTCCATCTTGTCGTGCCAATTCTCGCCGAAGCGCTACCACCATCGGAGCCACCACCCTCTTGCTGAAGCATCTTATAGGATTGCAGCCGGAACCACCACCCCCTCGTTGGAGGCGTCGCACTCGCTGGAGTTTCGCCGAAGGAACCTCCATCTTCTTCCTCCTCTTGAATCTCTGTTGATTAAAATTGCTTGTAGCAAGATTTTAAATATCGGATTGAAAAAATTTATAGCGATTAACGTTATCGGAGATATTTTTCAGATATCGGATGTCAATATTGGAATGTAAATATACATGTGTATATCATAGAAAATAAATATGAATAAGGTAATTCATAGTTTCATACATACGTTATATATAGGTACATAAAGCATCATATAGTTTTCTTTTCAATATTAAATTAGAATTTATATTATATATGTATGATAATATAAAATGAACACTAGACAAAGCAATTTGTAATAACATAGTTGATAGTTTCCTTTCCAATAAAAGATTAAAACAATTACCAAGCAAACTTGAAGCAAAAAATAAAAAATGAAGCTAAAACTGTGAGAATTTTTTTTCATCTATTCATATATATATATATATATATATATATATATATATATATATATATATATATATATATATATATATATATATATGACATGCAATACATAGATTAAAAAACAATGAGGAAAAAAACAGTGAAGAAAAAATAAAAAGAAAAAATCAAAATTAAAGTAAAAAACAGTGAGAATAAAAATCAAAACCGAAGCAAAAACCAGTGAGAAAAAAATCAAAACTAAAGCAAAATAAATGGAACTCTAAGAAAGTTTCAAAACTGAAGCAAAATTTTTTTTGACCCAATGAAAAGACTAAATCAAAAAATTGGTCGCAATTTAATATCCGATATATTGGCCGCAATATCGGCTTGGACCCATTATTACGGCGCAATATTTCTAAAAATGATAAACGCTTTGAAACTCCATTTATCGTTGCGTTCTGTATACAAAAATGCAACATCGGCCGCAATATCGATATTGTGGCCGATATTTAAAACATTGGCTTGTTGTGATTGATAATTATTTGATATCGAGAAACGAATCGAGGTGAGTTCATTTTTTGACTCACTAATCGTGCTATCTTATATAACTGTCATTTCAATTATATTATTTATTTTGTATAATCTGATTTGTCATTTAATAAGAATTCTTCAATTACTTATTATTATTCCTATTATTAAAAATCTATTAACTTTTTTATCCAATTGTTATTAAATTTGTTAAATCATATTGTACATCTAGATTTTAGAGTATCTGATACATATAATATTAATAAATCACGTAAAAACTATAATTGTAGAAAAATACTATTTATGATATTATTTTGTCTCGGTGTCTAGGCAAGTTGTCTTTTATGCTGGTTACGTAATTAAGTAACATGCGGCTTATGGAAAACCTTCCGGCATCTATATACTTACCAGGTTGATATCTCTATGATGTCTCAAATTAATTAATCTAGCCAATTGTGATTTATTTATTGAAATATAAATTGGACGAACTTTTTAAATCATGTTGTTAACAAACTAATAAAACCCAATTGAAACATATTATCTGATATGATCTAAATACAAACTATGAGAACAAAAATTTGGACCTCACATAATTATACTTTAATGACACTGAATTGGGAAAAAACTAGATGATGAAAAAATACTTTGTTTCGACTGTAATATATTAAGTTGTATAGTTGAATATTTCGAATACCATGGGTGCGTGATGATTTGCTTGATCATACTTTATTATTATTATTGTTTGCCTGGCAGCTGGTCCAACTCAGCACCAGACAATCCATATAACAATTTCCTGGGTTGAATAGGAGACAATCGAAACAATGATATCTCATAAGTTAGCTTTTGCATCTATATATCATAGACAAAATTACCCTTGTTATAAAATTGACTGCACTATATGACACTAGGTTTAATCTATAACAGTTAATTTGTTTGTAACATATTAACATTAACGTCTTTTTATTCTTTCAACTGTTTCTATATATACTATTTTGGTCGCATTTTGACGAGCTGGGTGTGCATATTCAGACTTATTGATAGACATACCGAATCTGATACAGGATCTATTGTACTTCGAGGACTAGGATGAAATCAATAGAGGATTAAAGTTATCTTATTTTCTCTTATTCATTTTTACTATATTCTGTTATTTTTTCAAATATATCCAAACTTCATTCAAATCAATGAAAAGTCAAATTTTGTTAAATTTTTATACCATTATTATTGAGTATTATTGTGGCAAATGCATTGATATTCTACCAGAGATTTTAGCATATTCAAGCTGAATATGTTATTGGTAACTTCTATACTTGCTCGTATACCGTATATCAGGAGCGTGGCATGACATTTTGACTTCAACACAGTTGCCCATCTGTAAGGTCTTGAAATTGTACTTTCTATCACGTTTATTGTATGTCACGAAGAAAGGGACTCTTTTTCATCCTATTTTTTAAAATTTAATAGCTTCCATTCTTTAACTAAAATAACCATCAATTTCTAGTCTCCTAACCATTTAGGATGTTTGAAATTAGCCATTGCTAGGAATTCAGGATGGCAAGCCCATCTCATTTTGACTCTCAGCAAACTATTATTTTACTTCCCACAATATCCTATTTGTTAAGCACCTAATTCCTATCTGTGGCAAGCCTCCAAATATCTAGAGAGATATGAGAAAGGACTCAGGTTGGACCAAATCAACTATATAAACTATCTCAAATCTGGCCCCTTATTATGAAGGGATCTAGAATTCTTCCCCTATTATATTGTTCTTATCCAGAAACTTTAACTGTTTGGTGGGCGGACGATACAATAGCAACTTGGTGGAAAGAGAACATAGTTGTCAATATCTTACGATATGCGATACGTATCTTATGATACGATACGATTCAAAGGAAAATCAATACGTATCTTATCTGTTATACTATTTAGTTATGTATCTTACGATATGGCAAGCATATCCTACGATATGCGATATGTATCTTACGATACGCGATACGTCATGATACGCTGACTTGGTTCATAAATAGATTTCAAACTCACTCAAACGAAATCTTTGTGTTAAATATAGAATGCAAATTTCAAACAATTATAGTCATTTAACAAAAAAAAATATCAAAATTTATGATACTTATTTTAGTTGATAAAAATAATTACACAAATCATCAAAAGAGGTAAATTATTAATTTACAGAATATATATTATTTAATTACTAATTCTCAGTTCAAGTATCTAAAAAACTTATTTATTATATGTTAAAATCTCGATAAAAGGAAAATTTTGTATAGATTTGAGAAGATGAAGATGAAGAAATTAAAATAAAAATTCTTAAGGAGGATGGTGATATAATTATAAGGGATGATTAATTGATATTATATTTACTTGTTTTGTAATTTTTTTTTTGAGGGATAATGAACTTTTGCTCAATGTTTTGGTTTTTGTGAATAACATACAAACAAAATTAAGAACAAAAAAGGGAAGAGATTGGAGAAATATATAATCTAATTTGATTGTTAGATATAGAATTTGATTATGAATGGATTAATGAGAAATAAAAACTCTATATAGTCAAAAGTATATATTGAATGGATTTCATGTATGTTTTAAGTTGAAAAAGGAATAATAGTTATAATAAAAAGAAAAGAAAGAGAAGATGTAATTGAAAAATTTTATCAGTTCATTATTTATTCACAATATTTAGTTTTTAACAGATTATTTGATCATTATTCGTAAGATCTCTTGAA